>CM031610.1:56848037-56871518 GCA_018398815.1 Conus ventricosus | reverse complement strand
TGCACTGCTTTCAGCTCTGGCTCTGTCAGCGGATGCTGTGAAGAGAACAGCTGCAGCCCCTCCCTTGCCACGTAAAGGTATGTGCAGGTGGTGGAGAACCCATCACAGTAAGGTTTTGCCTGATCCTTTTCCTGTATCCTGTGTGACCTCTTAGCTTGGCTGTGTTTTACACCTTAAGCTTTGGTCTAGCAGGTGCTCTGGATTCTTTTTTTAATGTATTAAGTTTACTTATCCATCAAAAAGTTTTTTTCTTTTTTGTACATTTCTAAACATCGTGCCTTATTCCTCTGCTAAACGTGAACAATGCCTAGCCAATCAGCATAATTTTTAGAGGGAAGGGAGACAAATCCATCACTCAAACATACCCTCAATGGTGCTCGGACTCCAGAATAGTTTCCCTTGAATTACTGTTCACTTACGAACCTCAGCAAACGCACACACTCTCTTCCAGACTGTCGTTTACCTTTTTTTTAGACTTAACGTATTCTAAATTTATCTTCGGCTGTTGCTTCTCTCATTAGCCTGCGTGTTGTGGGAAATTTCCAGTAAGAGAACAGTTTCTGAACTGGAGTGATGGTTAATCTTTGGGTATGAAGTCGTTAGACTGGTTGTCCACTTTTGTCCTGTGAACCAGCTGACAGTGCCAGCCTGTGCATTGCTTTGCAGACAGCACTGAGCCATCAGCAGTCAGCTTCTCCTTGCTTTCTGCTGATTGCTGTTAGCCTCCAAGCAACCTGTACATTGTTTCTGGTTTTGAAGGTATTTTATTTTTGTCCACGTGCGCAGAGCACACACACACGCATGCACACATGCACACATGCACTTATGCACGCAAGTGCGAGCACACACACACGCACTCTTACACACGCGCACGCACTCACACACCTACACGTATGTACTGCACATGCTCAAATGCACTCATTGAACGTGAGAAGTGTGTATGGTCACTAGTTCACATATCTGCAACCGTACGTCTGCACATACACAACCATGCACACACACACACACACACACACACACTCGCACCACACATCGCCACACACACACACACACACACCACACACACACACACACACACACACACACCCACGCACGCACGCACGCACGCACGCACGCACGCACGCACGCACGCACGCACACACACACACACACACACACACACACACACAGAGAGAGAGAGAGAGAGAGGAGGAGAGAGAGAGAGAGAGATTAAATAGAATAACAAAAAGATAAGAGAGGGAGGCAGAGAGAGCATGAGCACACATATGCAAGAGACAGAGACCGGGAGAGGCGGACCATCATTTTTATAAACTGTCACCTTACTGGTCCATCATGTTAGCTGTCCATCACTGTATTGATCCGTCATCTCAATGGTCCGTCATCTTAACAGACCATCATCTTGATGGTCCATTGTCTTAACAGATCATCGCTTTCATAGTCCAACAACTTGACATACCATTGTCTGAATGGTCCATCATCTTAACGGTCCATTGTCTTAATGGTCCATCATCTTAACAGACCATTGCCTTATTTGTTCCATGATCTTAACAGACCATTGTCTTAATGGTCCATGATCTTAACAGACCGTTGTCTTATTTGGTCCATGATCTTACAGACCATTGTCTTAATGGTGCATGATCTTAACAGACCATTGTCTTAATGGTCCATCATCTTAACAGACCATTGTCTTATTTGGTCCATGATCTTAACAGACCATTGTCTTAATGGTCCATGATCTTAACAGACCATTGTCTTAATGGTCCATCATCTTAACAGTACTTACTTACTTAGGCCCATAGCTCAAGGGTTAGCATCGGCCATCGACAACACTCTGCCATCGCACTCGGTTCTGGGCTGCTCGCAGAATGCCTGTCCAGTTGGTCCCCTGCCTCTTTATCTCTGCCTCAGTGTCTCGCCTCCAGCTGCTGCGAGGTCGGCCTGTCTTCCTTTTCCCTTGCGGGTTCCATGTCAGGGCTTGGCGTGTGGTGCTGGATGCTGGCTTCCTGAGAGTGTGTTCAATCCAGCCCCACTTCCTCTGCAGAATCTGCTTGGCCACTGGTTCCTGTCCTGCTTGCTTCCATAGATTTTCATTGGTGATCTTCTCTGGCCATCTGATTTTGAAGATGCGCCTCAGACAGGTGTTGATGAAGGTCTGAATTTTTTGCTGTATTGCCTTGGTTATTCTCCAAGTCTCGCAGCTGTAGAGCAGAACCGACTTCACATTTGAACTGAAGATACGCAATTTTGTTGTCCTGATGATCTCTCCTGAGGCCCAGATTTTCTTTTGCATGATGAATGCTGCTCGCGCTTTGCCTATCCTGGCCATGATCTCTCGGTCGGTGCCCCCCTGCTTGTCAACTATGCTTCCCAGGTAGACAAAGGAATCTACTTCCCTGATGGCCTTACCTCTGACTGTGACTGGGCTGCTGCCTGTGGTGTTGATCTTCATCAGCTTGGTCTTCTTGTTTATCTTGAGATCATCTTAACAGACCATTGTCTTAATGGTCCATCATCTTAACAGACCATTGTCTTAATGGTCCATCATCTTAACAGACCATTGTCTTAATGGTCCATCATCTTAACAGACCATTGTCTGAATGGTCCATCATCTTAACAGACCATTGTCTGAATGGTCCATCATCTTAACAGACCATTGTTTGAATGGTCCATCATCTTAACAGATCATTGTCTTAATGGTCCATCATCTTAACAGACCATTGTCTGAGTGGTCCATGATCTTAACAGACCATTGTCTTAATGGTCCATCATCTTAACAGACCATTGTCTTAATGGTCCATCATCTTAACATACCATTGTCCAAATGGTCCATCACTTTTAATGGTCCATGGCCTCAAAGGTCCATTACCTTGACAGGCCGTTACCTACCTGGCCACCTGAATGGGCCATCACTTCAACTGGCTGTCACCTTCGTGGTCCACCATCTTGAAGGTCCATCATCTTTGAAGAGACCTTGGTTCATCCATTGAATTTAAATGGCCATCATTTTAACAGAACATCACTTAATGGGTCTGTCTTGTCACGAGTTTCGTCACGAGGCCTACGAGTTTGACCCACTGGGGTGGGGAATTATTCAATTTGTTTTATTACGTTGTTGATATGTCAACGTGTCCGTCCATTAGTGTTGGCTGGTGGGCGGTTGCTCCTTGTGTAGTTCACGCCTCACGTTCGGTTTGTTTCTCTCTTCTCTCTCTCTCTCTAATTCCACTGCCGTGCTATTCATTGCAGGTTCCGCGGGGCTGGTACCTGTTCTCGAAACTTGTGTCTATCGGCCTCTCGCCGGTCTTTTTACCTTGTCGTCACGTGCTTCATTTCTTTCTAGTTTGAAGTATGCTCACTCTGTGAGTAGCTGGCATGTTGGCGCCATCGCTGAGGGAGGTTAGGCTCTTCTCTCGAGCGGAAGATGTCTGCTGGGAGCGCCTGCTCTGGTCTGAGTTCTTCACCGAATCGTCGAAGGTACAGTCGGTATCTTCATGTAACAGTAGGTGTAGGAGAGGGACATCACTTTTCTTTTTCCGCATCGTTGCTCTGTCCAATCGATGGACAGAGGGCGTGAGAGTCGTTTGACCCGCCTCTTCGGGGGTCACACGGGTAGCCTGGTAAGCATAGTTTTGTTGTTTGTTGTTTTAGTTTGTTTTGTGTAAGGCCGGTTATTTTTTTTTTGCGCAATTTTCTTTTGTTTGCAAAAATTGTAATAAAGAAAATATTGTTTTGAGACTTTTCTTGGTTAATTCAATTCTTTAACCTGGCCATCCTAAATTTTAAACTGTCCAACACTTATATCCCTGCTCAGATATGAAACCCAAAATTAAACGATTATGTGAGAGACCTCTGGCAGGAGGATCTGGAAACAAGACGAATAACAAACTCTTTCAGATTCCGGTCCAAACTTAAAGACTTCTCCCATCTACGTCGGGGGGTCGTTAAAGAGGAAAGGTTCTGTGCGGTTCCTGCAACGGCCATTGTATTTTACCCATTCTTACTTTTAAAGAGTGAAGAAGCTCGATGGTGATTCCTTGTCATGCACCACTTCACAATGAAACATGTTTTTTAGAGTGTTGGGGGGACTTGCACGATGTGTGACACTAACCTTTTACAGCCGAGTCCATGAGAATGTTCAGGGATGTCCACGCTGACGATGATCCTTGGGTTTTTGGAGAGAATTTAATTTTTCATCTGATTTGAGATTTACGGAAGAATGGAGTTTTAACAAAGTTCTGGTTCGTTTGTAGTCGATTGTCATTTAAGGAAGACTGTGTGAATGGAAAGTTTTTTTTTTTTTTTTTTTTTTTTTTTTTTTTTTTTTTTTTTTTTATAAAATGACTGAGTGAGATGATTTTCACGGGGGGACAGCTTGATGTGGCCTCTGCGGTCGGTGGTATAAGCAACATTATTATTTAATTCTTGTTTATGATCTGTGATTGCGGTTTAGTCGTGGGGATGTGGAGAGAAATGGTGAATTCAGGGTTGGTTACCATGCTTGGTCTCGCTCGTCCGCCCCTGTCACATTCACGGACTCTTATTCCTTCGGCCCACCGTCTGTTAGTGGTGTGCAAGGAGATCGACGTTTTATGTTGGAAGCGTGGTTACGCATGATTTGTCGTTCGGATGAGTAGCCCTCGGTTGGAGTTTGGGCGTCATATACTGTACAATGTCAGGACAAATAGGCATTCTGGCAGTTAGTTGCTCTGCCAGGCCGAAGTTTTTGTGTGGCTAATGCAGGGATAAGACAGTCACGTGGTGCTCCAACCCACTGCCGCCGTAGGGAGAAGCCAGTGTAGTTCCCATTACGTCTTTTCGCTTCGGCCTGCCGTCGAAGCAAGATAAGTCTTGTGCTCTGTCTCGCTTCTCTTTGCCGTGTGTGGTTTAGATAGCCTTAGTTTGCTTCTTAGCTTATTGTTGTGGCTTGCGCGCTTCACCCTTTCATTCTTGAACCGGTGGGCTTTTGGTTTGGTTTGTGCTTTATTCCTTTGTTTAACCACGCCATCCTGCCTTGTGCCTTTGTCTTGTGCACTTGCGACTTTGCATGTCGGCGCTTTTCGATCTTCGAAAGTCGGACTCCCTGCCGGGTTTTCGCCCTTTCTCCCTGTTTTGGGCTTTACGGCCACTTGTTTTTCGAATCTCGGTCCCTTCACTTCCATTTGGACTCCCGACGGCCTATCTTTCAAGTAATAGTCCACTCGGATTCCATTTCTCTCGCGGTCGTTCCGCCTTTTGTTATTCGAACCGGCCAAAACCGCGTCACTGTACGATCGACCTGCTCGATCCTCTCATGACTTTGTTGCATTTAATACTATGTCAGTGTCTCTCCGACGTTGGTTGAGCCCTTTCTATACACATCGACCTCTTTGTCTACCCCCCCCCTTTGCGATCGTGCGTCCGTGTTTGTTCCCCACACCATGTGCCCACATGGTGAAGGACACTAACGGCTCGAGGCGCTCCACTCTTCGGCAGTCGCTCTCTACCCCGGCAGGGGTCGTTTGTGTCGATTCACGGGACAATCGCTCACGCCACGATGAGCGTTACGGTCGGTGTAGAGGAGGGTTCCGGTGCATGGGACGCTGCGACCATCATTCCGATTCCCCTCTAACTCCGACCGGCGGAATACACGATCGTCAGCGATCGAAGTCCAACAGTCAGTCCCAAGTCGGTATGAAACAATCGGCAGTCATTGCGTTGTTTTTAATTTGCTTCCTTCCCTAAGCCCAAATTCCTCCAAGGCAAGGTCCATGAAAGGGACATTCACGTTCTAATCTTCACGTTTCCTGATGGTTCGCCAACGAGTACTGTTCGGGACTTCGAGCCGAGGAGGGAGACCCTCTCCCAATCATGCCGGCGTCGGCGATCATCGGCCCCTGGGGTCATTGCCGATACCGGACCGGCACGGGTGGACGACTCTCGGAGGATCACGCACGTCACCCGATTATTGAGAATTTGACGTAGGCACCTCCATAACGTCACCACAGTATCAGGACGCTCTCCCCCAAACCGGGACCGGGTTCAGCCACGAACCCGGACACGAGGAGCGTCAACACTCGGTGGAGGGAAATGGCGTCTTCGGGGGAACCCCCCACTGACCTCAATCCCGGGTCAGGTTATGCTGGCATGAGTAGGTCGGAATCTGGACATCCACCCCCGACGGTTTCGAACCACCACGATCGATCGTCTCTCAAACTCCCTAGGTGTACAGGGTCGTTGGGAGCGACTTTTCCGCTCCCCTATTGGGCAACGGCCGCGGTCACGTTCCATAAGGAGGGAGGATCGACCAGCGGGACAGGGGGTAACCCCTCGCCCTTGAGTTTTACGCGTCGTCTCTCAGCCATCCCGTAGCTACCACACGGCCGGAGGCTCGGCGATGTAAACAACTCCCCCGACCCCCTTGCCACGCATGGGGCCGGTGGCGGACCCACCCGGTGATGCAGGAGGCAGTGCTCTCCAGGGGTGAGCAAGGTTACCGGGTCCCCGAGGCGACTCTGCCTCTGGCTCCAAAGCCCTCCTTTTCCCCGGGGAAACCGGTGGTTTTAATCCCCCGAGAGGATCAGTGGTTAGATCGGACTCTTCCCTGACTCCATCTTTGGCCTCTTGTGGCATCCGGCTCCCAGAGTGGATCGACCTGGGGCCCCATTCTTTGGGCGCTGTCCGATCGGCAGTCCCCTAGTTTTCACGCCGATTACGTGAACACCGGGGAGCTCTTCCTCGTTTTCACCCTCTTCCAACGAGTTCACGACTCCCACGACCCTCTTGACAATGGCATACGCAAGGGTGGGACCTGAACTTCCCCTCACGATCAAGACTGACATAATCGGACGTGAGGGGTTGTGAGGAATTCCTCCACCAGTCTGGGGACCTTTCCTTTTGGGAGCTGGCGCCCAGATCTTTGTTGTTTGGGAAATCCCCTCCCTATAACAAAACCAAAAATACTTCAGCCCTTTCCGTTTCACTGGGTCACCCCCCTACCAGCGATCACGGGTCAAGGATAGCGCCCCCCAGACATCACTCTTTGTTGGGCCGATCGGCCTCCCTCGCCAGGGGTACACATGCCGTTCCCCCTCCGGGATGAACATCTTATCAGCCCCCCATCGGCCAAATGGAGTATTCCTCAAGGACCCGCGTCAGGCCCCTCATGTCTTTTCTCTTTTTATGCCAATCGGCACAGGGAGATTGCCTTTCCGGCTTGACCTCGGCTCCTCCTAACCGCCCCCCCTCCACATCCACGCTCTTTCTAATCAAAACCTGACAGAGTGGGACAGAATCCACAGAGCTTGGTGGCATTTGCACACCACCGCGGGCATGCCTTCATTGCATGTTCCTACAGCGAGCATGGTGGAGGAACTCTGGCAATATGGAGGGAGGCATTGTCTCAGGTCTTCAGACCCCGGGCTGACACTGAGGCAGGCCAGCCTGTTTGATGACCCCCTTATGCGCTTTTCTTGTCAACAAGATAGCGCACCACTTGGGGGCTGCCGGCGGACAGGCCAGCAGGAGTCACTTTTAACTGCCTTTGCAGTGAGAGACGCCTGCTATCACAGGCCACTTTCCCCAGCGTCAAGGCGGCCTTAGCTGATTCCGAGTCAGGAGGCCATGTCGCTTTCGGCGACTATTACTCTGCGGTCATTTTCCCTGCGTCGAGGAGCGCAAAAAAAAGGCGCTTCTTTTGCGACCAAAACCCTCGTCAAGCACGCTTCTTATCCTTAGACCAAAAAAAATTCTTTACGTCAGGCCCTTACCCACCGCCAGACCCAGCCCTACCCAAGCAGCGTCCCTCTAGGCCCGCAAACCCTACGCCCAAACCGTAAAAAAAACCCCAACAGAATTTTCGGTTGGCCATTACAGGCGGCCCCGGAGGTGGACTAGCGGACAACCTTCGAGGGGCGGGCCAGTCAGTTTCAGACACACTCAGCCCCTCGGCCCCTGGCAGGCAGTTCTGTCGGCCACGCACCAGTGGCGGCGGCAATGGGTCTCAACCCCTGGGTGGTTTCTGTTCTGAGGATGGGTTCGTCTACCTGGGCACATGACGCCTCCCTCCTCGTACTCCCTCCTCCTTCCACGGCGACCACCTCACGCCAGGCGGAGGCCCTTCGCTGGAATCGAAGGAAGGCTTTCCGCGCAAGGGCGCCATCACCGAAGGTACCAACCCAACGGGTTTTACTCTCGCCTCTTGTAGTCCAAAGGCATGGGCGGCTGGAGGCATCCTCGACTTTCCTCTAACAGATTCACTCAGGACAACCTGATTCAAGATGGAGACCCGGCCGATTCAGGGACTCCATCCACCATCAGGACTGGGCCACCTCGTAGATCTCAAAGATGTTACTTCTGATCCTCTATTCCACCCGTCCCACAGACGATACCTTCGTTTCGGGTTGGCGGGGCCGGGGGTTTTCAATTCAAGGCCCTCCATTCGCGACTCTCCTGGTCCCTTCCTCTTCTCGAAGGTAGTCAAGGAGATGGCTTCCCTTGCCAAGACAGCGGAGGACATTCGCCTCCTTGTCTACCTCGACGGACAGGGCTCGTCCTGGCCCCCTTCAGGCCCTAGCCAATCCCACACCTCAAGCTATTCGCTTTTGTCTCTTCTGGGGTTCGTCTCCAACCCCGCAAATGCGAGCTCTCGCACTGTCAGCTATTCAATTGCTGGGCCTGACGAGCATCGACACCACGCATGCGTAAGTCTCGACCGGAGAGGTACCGCTCGGCCTAGTGGATTCATTTCCCACCTTCGCCTTTCTCCCCTCACTTCGGCAAGGACATTTCCTCCCTCTAGGGATGATGGAGTCCTGTCTCCTATATATAGGCAGCGTTCCAAAGCGCACCAGCTTCAGAGGGAGTTCCGCCGTGTTGTTCCAGACACCGAAGTGGAATCCAGCCGTTTCCCCTATGGGGCCTTGAGTTGTTTGGGCACGAGACAGGAGTGGTCAGCCACATACACCCTGGCCCCGGAGCTTTACACATCTCCCTCCCATCCAGGCCTGGAACTTTTCCACGCGCCTCAAACTCGCGGCTGGGGGCATCTGCGAGGAGAGTCACGCCCTCGCGGGGTTTGGGATCTCGACTGCTCGTCTTCACGATAACATCTAGGACTGGAGGCGGTCAGATCGCCCTCCTCCAGTTCAGTCCATGTCGCCAGATTTGTCTCCTTTTCAACGGACAACACTTCGGTAGTTGTTACCATCAACAAGGGGGGGGGGCGGGGGCACACTCCATCGGCTCTCCCTCCGTAAGAGGCCCTCCTCGCTGGTGTCACACGCAGGGGTTCACCCTTCGCGCGAGACACATAGCAGGGACTCACAAAATCCTGGCAGACTCTCTCAGCGATTCTCCAAGTCTGTCTCCTACACGGAATGGACCCTCAGCCGGCTTACCCTTTCAACCGTGTGGGAACAATTGGTTCACAATGATCGATCATTGCCACACGGTTCAACCATCGTCTGCCAGTGTATGTGTCCGGTCAGGTCCCCAGGCTTCGCCTATCGACGCGCCCTGTCCCTTTTGGTCGGCCTCATAGCTTACTCTGCCTCCTTCCGATTACTCCACAAGGTTGATAGGAAGGGAGACTCGAGTGGAGACCAGGCTCATTCTCATAGCCATGGTGGCCCACTCAATTCCTGTTCCGGACTCAAGTCCCTCATCACGAACACACTCTCCAGTTGAACACAGGTGGGACATGCTAGGCAACCGTTCGGGCCTCCTCACGCCAATCCCCAGGTTCTTCACCTACGCTGGCTTCTGGTCAGCCGCTGGGAAATCCTAATCCCTCTCGAACGGCAGGGTCGTTCTCCTCAATACCTCTCCATCGCCGGGGCTCTCAGGAACTCCGAGCCTAGCCATGTCCCTCGCAGGAGTAGCACGGAGTCCCTTTATGACTGCAGGATGGAGAATGGGTACATGGTGCAAAGCCAATTCTGTCCCTCACATTCGCCCCAACAACATTCCAAATAGGAATTTCTGACCCCTTAACTTCTCTGCTATTCATACCATCAGCGGGCTACACGGTCGGCCATTGCACGACCATCCTCCAAATGGGCCGGTCCGTCCTTTTGGAGAATGATTTTCCTTCTCAGAGAGATCTCCAGAGGGGCTTCTCTTCGTGATGCCCATTTCCTAGACGTGTTCCCTTTGGGACCTCTTCATGTTTTGACGTCCTCAATAAACCCCTATGAGCCTTTGGCTCTCCATTCCTTTGATTCTGTTCCATTGAAGACTACCTCTCCTCGCCCTCGCTCGGCGAGACGGCGAGGCGAGATCCATGCCTTAGCGGGGGGGGACCCCAGAGACATTGCCTTCCACAGAGGAAGGCTCCGTCTCTCTTAGTTCCTTCCCGAGTTCTAGCCAAGAACAGGAAACCGGCAGTCCTCCCTTACTAATCATCCGGCCCGTGGCGGATTCACTAGGCGGGGCGACCCCTTTCGGACATAGACCCCTTTGCCTCTCGATGTCTAACACCTACTACTGGGAACGCTGCGCCCAGGGCGCGTTCACACAGAGTCTTTCAGTTCCATCAACCCCATAAACACGAAAGACATCTCAGCTGGGACTGTCTCTAGGTGGCTCTCCAAGACGGTTCAGATACTGCTAGTCCCAGGCTATCAGGATCTCCCGTCTCTTCCCCCCGGCCCTGAGGTCAGAGCGGGGCCATTCGGCTGATTCGCCACTCTGTTCCCTGCTGCACTCTGGAGGCAGCCTGCTGGCGTTCGGAGAATACCTTCATTAAAATTTTATTTGAGGGACATCCGCATGACCTGGCTGATGGTTCTAATTTAGGGATTTCCTTTGTGGCGGCTAATGCATCCATATCGGGTTACCCAGGAACTCTAGGGCATCGCCTCCTCCTTTTACTATGAATTCTGTATTGTCTGACATGTACCGTATATGACGCCAAAAATGGAGTGTTTGTATTATATCACTGTTTGGCTAGTATAAACTTTACAATGTCAGACTCTAATGCCGCCTACCTTCCCCGCTAGCGCCAAGGTTCTGGGGTTACTTGGGCAGCCTCGATGAATGGACGTAGTGGGACGATTACACGGCTTCTCTACGGCGGGAAGGGGTTGGGCACACGTGACTGTCTTATCATGCATTAGCCACACAAAAACTTTCGGCGCTGGCAGAGCAGACTAACTGCCGTGAATGCTATTGTCTGACCATGGTAAGTTATATAGCCAAACAGGGGAGTATAATACAAATCCCATATGTGTGTTATTCTGGAAATTTGATTAAATTGTGACAAATTTATTGCATTGAATTATTATTTGCAAAAGTGGTGACGTTATTATAAGCGATGTGCTGTGTTGGTTTATTTCTAGAAGAGGAAATTGTTAAACGTTGAGTGAGAGAAGGGTGGAGTTATTTAACTATTTGTTTTATAGCTGTTAATTTAATGCAGTCTTTTACTGCTTCGTGTGAGAAAGACTTTAAGAAAAAAACATTCCTGAGTTGACTTGGTTTACTGTGTTATGGCTCAGGTCTGTGTTGAGTCTGTGTTGTTAGTGTATTTAGTAGACTCCCCTCGCCATCATGCGAAGTGGCTGTATAGGATTTTAACAGCATGGGTCAGATTGTACTGACTGGCGGGGGGGGTTCCAGTACCCTTCTTCCCTCCATTTCTTATTCCCCTCCCAGCTATTTTTTGTTCCCCAAGGGGCTTCACCGGAAGCTGGACTTGGTTGGTGCCACGCGCTGGATGGGGCCACGCTCTGGTTGGGGCCACGCTTGTTGGGGACCGCGCAGATGGTTGGGTGCGCGCTGGCTGGCTGGGGCCACGCTTGTCGTGGACCGCGGACGCTGGTTGGTTGCCTCGCGGCTGGTTGGGGCCACGATCTGGGTTGGTAACCGCGCGTGGTTGGGATCACGCATGGTGGGACACGTTTGGTAGAAATGCCCGTGGTTTTGACTGCGACGGCCAGATCACGTCCAGGACCTCAGTAACAACGCTCAGTTTCCCCCAGGACGCGCTCTTCACTGCTGCTTGTGTGTGTCGAGGGTGTCGGCCTTGAACGACTCTTTTCTATGAACGAACCGGTATTGGAGCACTTAGTGCGACAGGGTGTCCAGTAGATTTGGAGACGGCTAGGGGTGTGGTGGCACTCATGGTGTGGAGAAGGGATGGATGCTGGAAATGTTTATTTATTAATTGTGTATATGTCACATGTGTTGAAATGCTTTGATTTGTGATTGTGTACGTCGTATGGGTGAAAATGTTTATTTATAATTGTGCATGTTGTGTGTGTTGGTGGATTGCTTGTTTGTGATTGTGGCATGTTGTGTGTGTTGGAATGCTTATTTATATGTATGTTGGTGTGAATAAATGGGTTGTTGTATCGTAATCTTAGTGTGAGGTTCTTGCGGGGAGGGCGTGTGAGGTCCGTCACTTTCACTCCACCTAGACCGATCTGTCAGGACAAACCTCCAGGGGGTCGGTCGTGAGCAATTGAGGGGGCCGTCGGGATGTGAAGGGCTTGACTGTCTATCTGTTTCGCGAGTACCGGTTTAGTTTTTCTGTTGTTTTGTATACGTTTAGTTAGTTTTGTCGTGTTGTTCGTGGGTGGTTGGCTGGGAGACTCTATTGTGAAGGGCGTCAGTCATCTGGGGTGGCCAGGAAGGAACATCCGGTGTGACTGGGAATTCGAGGTGGAACAAGGGGGAGTCGACCGCCGACCAGCTCTTCCTTCCGCGGGTGCTTACGCAGGTACGACCGTAAGTTTGCCTTTTGTTGCCCGCTCAGTCTGCCATTACTGTTTTGTAGTTAGCCAGTTTTTTTTTGTTTTTTTTCCGGGTGGTTATTGAGTACAGGGGGTTGTATCGGGTTAGTGTCCTTTTTCTCTCTCCGGATTCCGTTTGCCTCAGAGTTTTTTTTTTTTTTTCGCCAGCCCCCACCGCACTGTTGCTGTGCTGTGGAGTGCGGTGTCTTTTTTTTTTTTTTGCCCAGGGGGGGGTGGGGGGCTAGCCGGACATAGTTTTTTTTTTTTTTTTTTTTAGGTGAGCCACCGCATGTTGCTCGCTGGTGTGGAGCGCGGTGTTAGCAGAGGTGGGAGCAGCCGGAAATTGTCGTCCACCCACACACCACAATAACACACATATACAACACCTTAAAAGAAATTTGTTTTTTCAAGTGGAATTTGTCTTTTCCCCGTATTGAAAACAGTAGGATAATTGTCGTCATGCAAACGTCCGGTGCTGGTGGATGTGGCGACGCGTGCGACGAAGAAGGAAAGGTATTCAAAATGTCGTCCCCCTACTATTAGTCCAGTTACTTCGATACAGTAACTCTCTACTTATTCCAGTGCTGTAGCAGATAGTCAGTGAGTATTTTTACTACTCTTCGTAAGTGGTCTTTCTGTCGAAGACCCCGATGGCATTGTCGGAGGTCAGAGCATAGCGCGCACAACTGTGGGCTTCTGTTGAGTGCAGAAAACCAAAGCCCCTCTTCTCCATGCTTCCCCTCGTAAGGAGTATGCCCCAGAAAGGACTTTCCTTATGGGAAAGTGAGACCCAAGGGACGGGTTCTAACGGATCAGCACGGGTATCCTCCGTTTGTCGGGGAGTAGGTGCATCCTTCCCAGGACTTACTCTTGTGCTTTTGTTTTTAGAGCGACAGCGACGTCGAGGATTGAGGCCCTCCGTAGGGAAAGAGGTGCTAGACAGGAGGCAGGCCCAGTGAAGAGGCGGCTAGGGAGGAAGCTTGCTAGGGAAGAGCCGGTCTTATGACTCGGAAGCCTCCGTCGGGAAGGAGTTAGCTCTGCGCAGAGAGGAGGCTGCTCAGCCGTAGGAGGAGGAAAGATCGGCGTAGGGAGGAAGGCTGCCAGGCCGGAAGCTCTCCGTCGGGAGAGTTGGTCAGGGTAGGGAGAGATGGAACAAACTCTTTCGTGGCTCCGCATCTGTAATCAGGGGTTGATGGACAGGCACGCGTAGGTTAGAGGCCAAAGTTAAAGCTTCCAGGAGGGAAGACCTAGTGAGGACATTGATATGTCTTAGAAGCTTTCTTGACAAGGATGCTGTTCATACCAATTGTCTGAGGAACAAAAGGCTAATGCACCTTTTCTGGATTATTGGTGCTGCAAGGGCATGTGTAGTGCCACTCTAAATGAAGGCGCGTCTTATGCAGAATGAGTTGGCTCTGCGTAAGGTTTTCCACCTTAACACCAGAGGAACGTACCGGGGAAAGTTCAGGTCATGAAGAAGAATAACGACGAGACCTGCGTGAAGTTTGGGATAGGCTGCGCAAACGTAGGGGTGGGTGCTGGCGTCAGTTGGTAAGTTGGGGCGCTGGTGGATATGATCTCATTGAACAGCTCACACACTGGGTCGTCCCCAGAGTTGAGGATCCGGATAGGCGAGAACAGCACCTCAGGGCATTCAGTCAGTAATAAATGCTCTGCAATGCATTGTTTTTTTGCAAGTGCGTTTGGAAATTTCAGTGCAAATCCGTTTGAAGCAGCGTTCACTCTTGCTATAAAAAACAGCAATTTTCACAACAATCTGCAAGCTTTCAACCCACCCCCCCCCCCCCCCCCCCCCCCTGCATGCCGCTCGTGACAATAAGACAGCTTTCGCAAGCTTTGCGGGGGAATACCTGTTTACCCCTTAAACCTTTCCCAGTCGATTCTTCGAAATAAAAAATGCATTGTTGTATTTTTTGGCCAATTTATAAAAGAAAGGGGGCCTTTTTTTCGGGGTTAAGATAATGTTGCTTTATAGCCCAGCCGACCGCAATGTGCCACATCAGGGCTGTTTTTTTCGGGGTGGTCCTTAATTAAAGTTCGACCCTGTATAAGGAACTGGGAGGTATTTAAAAAAGAAGAGAAAGTAGTGGACGTGAGGTAAAGAGTAGAGCTGATTGATTGATGTACAGAAAAGATTGATGATTGATTGGATTGATTGATTGTGTCACGTAGTTTGTCACGTGGCTTCGACGATTGACCACATCTAGATGGTGGAATTGTTCATTTGGTTGTTGTCGGTCGTTGTGTGTGTATATCTGTCCCTAATGTGGCTTGTGTGTCCCCTTGTTGGTTGCCCTTTTGTGTGGTTTAGATAAGGTTAGTTTACTTTCTCTCTCTCGCTCTCTCTAATCCACTGCCCGTGCAAATTCATCCTGCAAGGTTTCACGGGTGGCTGGTATCTTTTTTTCTTGTACTGGCTGTCTAATCGGCCTTCGCCTGTCTTTTTACCTGTCCGCACGTGCTTCCATTTTTATAGTTTGACGTATGCTCACTCTGTGGGACGTTGGTGCATGTTGGACGCCATCGCTTGGAGGGAGGTTGCTCTTCACTCGAGGCGGAAGGATGTCTCTGGGAGCGCCTGCTCCGGTCTTGGTTCTTCAAAACCCCGGTAATCGACGATGGTACTGTCGGTATCTTCAATTCCTACAGTCGGCCTGTGGTGAGGGAAATCTACATTCTGCTTGGTCCGCATTGCGCCTCTGATTCCTCCTCGACTGGACAGAGGGCAGAGAGAGTCGTTTGACCCCCGCCTCTTCGGGCGGCCCTTGTTGGGGTTCCCCAAAAACACCCAGGGTTATTAGCTGGAAGATCAGTTTCGTGAGGTTGGTTTGTTGTGGTTGTTGTTGTTAAGCCGGCTTATTCTTCTTCTCTTGCAGCAATTTTCTTGTTTTGCAAAAATTGTAAACAGGAATATATTGTTTGAGGACCTTTTCTCTGGTTTAATTCATTCTGTAACCTGGCCATCCTAATTATATTCCCAAAAATTCTTTCTACTGTTTATGCATCTCGTGGATGCAGTAGTCGGAGGGGTGGGAGAGAACCTGGTTGATTCAGGGGTTGGTACTTGCTTGGTTCTCGCTCGTCGCCCTTGTCACATTCGCCGGACTTATCCTGCGGCCACGTTGTTTGTGGCGTGCAAGGAGAAACGAGTTTTTTTAGGTTTGCGAGGAGGTGGTACGCATGATTTGTCGTTCGGTTGCGTGGGTGGTGATTTGTGTTAGTTTGGATTGGTGGCTATAAAAGTGACAATTATGCCATTGATATTTTTTTATTTATTTGCATAGGTGGTGGCAGTTATAAAGCGATGGTCGCTGTGTTGGTTTTTTATTTCTAAGAAAGGGAAATTGTTATTCGTGACTGTAGTGAAAGAGTGAAGTTAATTTTTATGGGTTTTCTAAATGGGCCTGTTGATTTAATGCAGTCTTTTACCTGCTTCGTGTGAAGTAGTCGGTTAACGAACATTCCTGATTTGATTGGTTTTACTGTGTTTATGCTACAGGTCGGTGTTGAGTGGTTGTGGTTAGGTTGACCTACCCTCGCCTATCATGCGACGTGGCTGTTAGGAATTTTAACCTGCAAGGGTTCTGTTTGTTGTACTGACGGCGGGGTTTCCAGTGCCCCTTCCTTCCTCCCTTTTCTTCTCTAATCCAGCTACGTTTTCCCCCTCCCGGGGGGGCTTCACCCGGATGCCTGGACTGGTTGGTTCCACGCGCTGGTTGGTGGCCACGCTCCGGTTGGGGGCCACGTCTGGTCGGACCGCGGACTGGTTGGTGCCACGCGCTGGTTGGGGCACTCGCTGGTTGTACCGCGCGCTGGTTTGGGAATCACGCAACTGGTAGGGACCACGTTCTGGTAGAAAAAAGGCCATTGGTTTTGACTGGCCGGCCCTGATTAACAGTCCAGGTACCTCAGTATCAACGCCACGTGTTCCCCCCCCCCAGGACGCGCTCTTCACGGATGCTTGTGTGTGTCGAGGGTGTCGGCCTTGAACGACTCTTTTCAAGAACAGACCCTGTTTGGAGCACCTAGTGCGACAGGGTGCTTCCCAGTAGACTGGAGAGGCAGGGGGTGTGGAGGCACTCCATGGTGTGCGGAAGGGATGGATGCTGGAAATTGGGGTTGTTTATGTATAATTGTGTATATTGTCATATGTGTTGAAATGTTGTGATTGTGATTGTGTACGTCGTAAGGTTTGAAATGTTTATGTTTAATTGTGCATGCTGTGTGTGTTGGAATGCTTAATTGTGGTATGGTCGTGTGTTGAAAAATGCTTGATTGTGATTGTGCATGTTGTGTTGGGTTGTATGCTTAATTGTGTGTATTGTGTGTGTTGAAATGCTTGATTGTGATTGTGCTTGTTTGTGTGTGTGGAATGCTTATTTTTGTCTGTATGTTGGTGTGAATAATGGGGTGTTTGTATGTAATCTTTATTTGTGTGGTTCTCTTGCGGGGCGTGTGTGTTCAGTCACTCCCTTCACTCCCACCTGAGACCTGACGATTCCAGTTCAGGGCAGACCTCCAGGGGTCGGTCTTTGTGATAATTGTGGGGGCTCGTCCGGATGTGAAGGGCTTGACTGTCTCTCTCGTTTCGCAGAGTACTGTTTAGTTTTGTCTGTTTTGTATATGTTTAGTCAAGTTTGTCGTGTTTGTTCGTGGGTGGTTGGTGGTGTGAATCTAGTGTGAAGGGAGTCTCTGGGTGGCCTGAAGGAACATCGGTTGTGACTCGGGAGTCGAGGTGTGGACAGGGGGAGTCGACCGCGACCAGACTCCTCCTTCGCCGGGTTGCCTTTCGAGGTACCGGCCGTAAGTCTGGCCTTCTCTGTTTGCCGCTCAGTCTGACATTCCTGTTTTGTAGTTAGCCAGTTTTTTTTTACCGGGTTATTTGAGGCAGGGGGTTTATAGACGTTAGTGTCCTTTTTTCCTCTTCTCCAGGAATCCGTCTGCCAGTTTGTTTGTTTTTTTTCGGCCAGCACCACCGCACTGTTGCATCGTGCTGTGAGTGGAGCGCGGTGTTTGGCCAGGTGGGGGCAGCCGGGAACATAGGTTTTTTTTTTTTTTTTTTTTTTCGGTGAGCCACCGCAATGTGCACGTGCTGTGGAGCTCGGTGTTGCCAGAGTGGGAGCATGCGGAACTTGTCCGTACACACACTCACACTACTATACACCACATATACACACACCCCTAAATAAAAAATTTGTTTTCAATTGAATCGTCTTTTCCCCCGTATTTGTAAACGTAGGATATTGTTGTCATGGCAACGTCCGGTGCTGGTGTGGGGCGACGCGATGCGTGAAAGCAGAATGGTGTTCAAAATGTAGTCCCTACTATTAGTACCAGTACTTCGCTCCCCCCCCCCCCCCCAGTAACATCTACTTATTCCTGTGCCTGGTAGCAGATGTCCAGTGAGATACTTGATACTACCTCTTCGCTAGGGGATCCTTCCTGTCGAGACCCCGACTGGCATCTTCCGCTCGGAAGCGGTCTGAGCATAGCGAAGCAAACTGTGGGCTTCTGTTGGAGTCGCAGAAACCAAAGCCCTCTCTTCTCCATGCTTCCCCTCGTAGGAGTATGCCCAGAAGACGTTCTTATGGGAAACGTCGAGACCCACGGGACGGGTCAACGGGTCAGAGGGGACATCCTCCGAGGTGGAGTGAGTGACCCCGCCCAGGACATCACCTCCGTCCTGAGTTTCTGGAGCGACAGCGACGGGAGGTGAGGCCCTCCGTAGGGAAGAGGGTTTTGTCAGGAAGGAAGCCTTCGTCGGGAAGAGGAAACTCGACTTAAGGAAGAGGCTGTAGGCAGGAGCCCGGCGTAGGGAGAGGCTTCCAGGCAGGAAGCCTCCGTAGCGGAAGAGTAGATAGGATGGGCGGCTCATCTGCGCAGAGAGGGAGACTGGACAGACAGGAAAGGCTGCATTGGAAGGCTATTCTGCGCAGAGTGGAGGGCTATAGGGCAGGAAAGATCTGCGTAGGGTAAGAGCCCAGAGAGGAGGCTGCTAGACAGGAGGCTCAGCGTAGGGAAAAGTGGCTGCCCACCGTAGGGAAGAACTAGACGGATGGAGGCTCTGAGTAGGGGGTGATGGAAACAACTTCTTTCGCGGCCTCCCGCATCTGTAAATCAGGGGGTTATCACAGGCAGGTGATAGAGTTAGAGGCCCAAAGTTAAAGCTTCCAGAGTTCAGACTAGTGAGGACATTGATATGTTCTTAGAGCTTTTGACAAGGTTGCTAGTTCATACCAATTGTCTGAGGAACACAAAGGGCTATGCACTTTTTCTGGATTATCTGGTGCTGCAAGGGAGTGTGTGTCTCACTCTAAATGAAGGCGCGTCTTATGCAGACATGCAGTTGGCTCTGCGTAAGCGTTTCCACCTTACCCAGAGACGTACAGGAGGAAGTTCAGGTCCATGAAGAAGAATAACGACGAGACCTTCGTGCAGTTTGGTGATAGGTGCGCAAAACGCTTAGGGTACTGGCGTCAGTTGGCTAAGTTGGAGCTGGAGGATCTGATCCTCATTGAACAGCTCACCAACACTGTGTCCCCAGAGTTGAGGATCCGGATAGGCGAGACAGCACCTCAGGATTTCGCGGCTTGCGATTCATACGCTGAGGTGTTTGCTGAAGCTCGCAGGGCTTATGGGCATCGCCCAGATACGGAGAGGGAAGCCCTCCACAGGATTTGTGGCAATAGGCGCCGACACTGCTAGGGGTGAACAAGGCAGGCGTTCATCGGGGATTCAGCACCCGATTTGTTTTCTTTGTGGTCGTCCTGGCCACATTAGGAAAGATTGTCCTAAAGCCGCTGGTAGTCGTGGGGCTAGTCCTTTCCAACATCCTCGGCCTCGGCTAACGTGGGGTCCATCCAAGTTCTGGTGGTTCAGAGTGCCAGTGTTTCTTTCTGTTGTTGGTTCATCTTGGTCGACACCATCAGGGATTCGGGAGCATCAACACTCTTTGTGGATAAGGATTTGGTTTCCCCTGAGGCCCGGCGGGGCGCTAGTTATGATGTGTGCGGGTTGGAGGCTGGTTTTACCTCCACCCGTCCTTCAGTACTCTTTCTATCTCCCCCCCCTACTTCTGTGGCGAAGTATGGGCCATCGCGGTGGAGCGACCTCTGTATTCCCTTATCATAGGGAATACTATCACCTTCGCAGACGGACGCAGTCAGTCCGTGTCTACGGATCTGCCGTACAGGCGTGTGTGGGAGTTACCCACACGCGCCAAAGCTAAGAAGCAGGAACAGGAATTGCGTCCCGTTCTACAGCCGATCTCTGACGAGGTTCTTGCAGGCCGATCCTGCTTCCATGTTCGTCTTCAGGCCAGGGACTTGGATGTCCAACGCCTGCGACAACTGGTGATCGTCCGCTCAGTCTGCCCGACACGCAAGGTGAGCTTCAAGCTCCACAAGGGGATCTCTTTAGGGTTTTCACTCGGGCAGATCGTGTGGCCAAGCAGCTAGTCGTCCCCCAAAGCTTGAGAGAATCTGTTCTCCGGCAGCCCATGATTCACCTATGGCAGGTCATATGGGCTCAAAGCGGACTCTCGAGCGGTAAGACGAGACTTCTTTGGCAGGGATGAATCTACAGGTTAGGCAGATACTGCCGCAGTTGCGATGTCTGCCAACGGACAACGCCTAAGGGTCGCTTGAGCGTGTTCCCTGGGTCAGTGCCACTGGTTGGGGAGCCATTCAGCAAGGTTGGGGTCGACCTGGTGGGGACCCTTAATCCACATCCAATCGCGGTCACCGCTACATTTCGGTTAGCGGTAGACTATGCGACTCGATGCCCAGAGGCTGTCCGCTTAGGGATATCGATACCCTACTATTTGCTGAAGCTCTCGGCAGATTTGGCCCACGCCACTGGCGTGCCAAGAAGAAGTACGGCCGAAGTTTGTACTGGAGAGCGATCATATCCTCTCCCGTGCCTGTACCGGATCGGCCAGTCTTCGTCGACTCATGAAAAGGTTAGGGGGGGGGGCAGTGGACTGCAAAGTCACACTCTTTCATTTTAGCATATCATAGGGTTTTCCAGCATACGGATGCTGACGATTCAGCGAGCTCCGTAGTCAGCACATTGGAGAAAGATATCAGTCAGAGGGACACTTCCCCTCAACAGGGTTATATCCCGCTTTGGGTCATGTTTCAGGACAGTTTTCACTTCGCGTGGTTAACGGTGTGAAATCACCAATGGTTGGATTGTTTCTTTCATGGTTGGAAGGTTGACTTAGTTGTTTGATATGTAGTATTATGTATTTCCCTTGTGTGATGTATCGTAGAATGTTTGTATTGGATTTATCGTACTCTGTCGTCACAGAGGGTTGGGTTCGGTCCCATTGTGTGAATTTTCACATGCGGAAAGTTCAAAGGTGCACTGTTATCTCAGAGAACAGATGCTTTAGAAGGGGGGTTTGTCACGAGTTGTCACGAGGCTACGACGTTTGACCCAACTGGGGTGGCGGAATTATTCATTTGTTGTTTTGTGTCGTTGTTGTCGTTATATCTGTCCCTTAAAGTGGCTTGTGGTGGGGTTTGCACCTTTGAGTGTGGTTTGAGTTCAGGTTAGTTGACTTTCTCTCTCTCTCTCTCTAATTCCCTGCCCGTGCATTCTTCTGCAGGTTCACGGGGGTGGTGGGTTAGCATTTTCTTGTATGGCTGTCTATCGGCCTCCCGCCTGTCTTTTACTGTCGCACGTGCTTCATTTCTTTTAGTTTGATGTATGCTAACTCTGTGTCGTAGCGTGGCATGTTGCCGCCCCTTCGCTGAGGGAGGTTAGCTCTTTTGTTCACTCGAGCGGAAAGTGTCACGGGATGTCTCTGGAGCGCCTGCCTCCGGTCTTGGTTATTGCACCCGTATCGTCGAAGTACAGTCGTATTCTTCAATTCATTACAGGTCGGCCTGTAGGGATGAGGGACATCACTTATTTTTTTTCCGCACCTGTGCCTCTGTCCTCTCGACTGGACAGAGGGCTAGAGAGAGTCGTTGACCGCACTATTCGGGGTCACCGACGGGTAGCTGGTAAGCATTCAGTTTCGTGGTTTGTTTGTTTTGTTGTGTGTTGTTTGCCGCGTATTCTTTCTTTTGCGCAATTTTCTTTTGTTTGCAAAAATTGTTAAAAGAAATATTGTAACGCCGCAGTTTGTTTCATTTACCTTTTCTCTGGTTAATTCAATCTTTAACCTGGCCATTCAAATTTTATCAAAATTCTTTTCTCCTGTTTAAGCAATCTGGTGATTGCCGGTAGTCGGTGGGGATGGAGAGAACCTGGTGATTCAGGGTTGGGTACTTGCTTGGTCTCGCCTCGTCCGCCCCTGTCACCATTCACCGGACTCTTATCCTTCGGCCACCTCTGTTTGTGTGTGCAAGAAGAACGAGTTTAATGTTGCGAGCGTGCGTACGCATGATTTGTCGTCTGGATGCGTGGTTGGTGATTTGTGTTATTTGAAAGGTGGCTATTAAAATGTGAACAATTATGCCATTGAAGTATTTTTTTGCAAATGTGGTGGCAGTATTGAGCCACCGATGTCGCGTGTTGGTTTATTTCCTAAGAAAAGGAAATTGTTAAACGTGAGTGAGAGAAGGGTGAAGATAGTCCTTTGGTTTTATAGCTGTTGATTTATGCTGTCTTTTACTGCTTGCGTGATGAGAAGACTTTAATGAACTTTCCTGAGTTGATTGGTTTCTGTTGTTATGAGACTCAGGTCTGTGTTGAGCTGGTGTTAGTGTATGTAGTAGACCTCCTCGCCCATCATGCGAGTGGCTGTTTAGGATTTAACAGCATGGGTCAAGATTGTACTGACGGGCGGGGTTCCAGTGCCCCTTTCCTTCTCCTCTCCCTCCCTTTCTTCTCTCCTCCCCAGCTACCTTTCCCCCCCATCCGGGGGCTTCACCGGAGAGTCTGGACTGGTTGGTGCCACGCTCTGGTTGGGGCCCACGCTTGGTTGGGGGACCGCGGACTGGTTGGTGCACGTGCTGGTGAGCCCACGCTCTGGATGGGTCCGCGGACTGGGTTGGTGCCACGCGCTGGTTGAGGCCATCACTCTGGTCGGGACCGCGGACTGGTAGAATAGCCCGTGGGTTTTGGACTGGCAGGCCCTGATCCGTCCAGGACCTCCAGTAACAAAACGCCACGTTTCCCCCCCCCCCCCCCCCCCCGGGACGCGCTCTTCACTGCATGGCTTGTGGTGTCGAGGGTGTCGGCCTTGAACGACCTCTTCAAGAACCGACCCGGTTGGAGACTAGTGCGACAGGGTGCTCCCGGTAGACTTTGGGAGCTGGGGTGTGGAGGGTCACTCCAGGGTGTGGAAAGGGATGGATGTGGAACATGTTTATTATTAGATTGTGTATATGTTATTGTGTTGAAATGTTGTGATTGTGAGTGTGTACGGTCGTATGGTGAATGTTTATTTATAATTGTGCCATGCTGCCCTGTGTGTTGGGATGCTTAATGTGTGTTTGATCGTGTGTGTTGAAATGCTTGTTGTGTATTGTGCATGTTGTGTGAGTGGAATGTTATTTATGGACGTTGTTGGTTTGTGAATATATGGCGGTGTTGTTGTATCGTAATCTCTTATTGTGTGGTTCTCTTGCGGGGCGTGTGAGGTCAGTCACTCCCTTCACTTCCCACCTAGACCGATCTGTCAGGCAGACCTCCAGGGGTCGGTTCGTGACAATGATAATGGTCCAATGAGTGTCCAATATAACGTTTTTTTGTTTTAAATTTGTACGCACAATAAAAGGTTTATGAACATGAAATA
>CM031610.1:56814271-56839271 GCA_018398815.1 Conus ventricosus | reverse complement strand
CTTTCTCATTCTCTCTGATTTTCTTTTCGTGTTGGTTCATGCATAATGACTTTCTCATTCTCTCTGATTTTCTTTTCGTGTTGGTTCATGCATAATGACTTTCTCATTCTCTCTGATTTTCTTTTCCTGTTGGTTCATGCATAATGACTTTCTCATTCTCTCTGATTTTCTTTCGTGTTGGTTCATGCATAATGACTTTCTCATTTTCTCTGATTTTCTTTTCGTGTTGGTTCATGCATAATGACTTTCTCATTCTCTCTGATTTTCTTTTCGTGTTGGTTCATGCATAATGACTTTCTCATTCTCTCTGATTTTCTTTTCGTGTTGGTTCATGCATAATGACTTTCTCATTCTCTCTGATTTTCTTTTCGTGTTGGTTCATGCATAATGACTTTCTCATTCTCTCTGATTTTCTTTTCGAGTTGGTTCATGCATAATGACTTTCTCATTCTCTCCACCTCCTATGTTGTCTAAGTCCACACATGATGACTTTCTCATTCTCTCAGACTTCCTCTTCACAGAAGTCCACACATGATGACTTTCTCATTCTCTCAGACTTCCTCTTCACAGAAGTCCACACATGATGACTTTCTCATTCTCTCAACTTCTCTTCACAAAGTCACACATGATGACTTCTCATCTCCAGACAGTCCTCACAGAATCCCACATGATGACTTTCTCATTCTCTCAGACTTCCTCTTCACAGAAGTCCACACATGATGACTTTCTCATTCTCTCAGACTTCCTCTTCACAGAAGTCCACACATGATGACTTTCTCATTCTCTCAGACTTCCTCTTCACAGAAGTCCACACATGATGACTTTCTCATTCTCTCAGACTTCCTCTTCACAGAAGTCCACACATGATGACTTTCTCATTCTCTCAGACTTCCTCTTCACAGAAGTCCACACATGATGACTTTCTCATTCTCTCAGACTTCCTCTTCACAGAAGTCCACACATGATGACTTTCTCATTCTCTCAGACTTCCTCTTCACAGAAGTCCACACATGATGACTTTCTCATTCTCTCAGACTTCCTCTTCACAGAAGTCCACACATGATGACTTTCTCATTCTCTCAGACTTCCTCTTCACAGAAGTCCACACATGATGACTTTCTCATTCTCTCAGACTTCCTCTTCACAGAAGTCCACACATGATGACTTTCTCATTCTCTCAGACTTCCTCTTCACAGAAGTCCACACATGATGACTTTCTCATTCTCTCAGACTTCCTCTTCACAGAAGTCCACACATGATGACTTTCTCATTCTCTCAGACTTCTCTTCACAGAAGTCCACACATGATGACTTTCTCATTCTCTCAGACTTCCTCTTCACAGAAGTCCACACATGATGACTTTCTCATTCTCTCAGACTTCCTCTTCACAGAAGTCCACACATGATGACTTTCTCTTCTCTCAGACTTCCTCTTCACAGAAGTCCACACATGATGACTTTCTCATTCTCTCAGACTTCCTCTTCACAGAAGTCCACACATGATGACTTTCTCATTCTCTCAGACTTCCTCTTTCACAGAAGTCCACACATGAGACTTTCTCATTCTCTCAGACTTCCTCTTCACAGAAGTCCACACATGATGACTTTCTCATTCTCTCAGACTTCCTCTTCACAGAAGTCCACACATGATGACTTTCTCATTCTCTCAGACTTCCTCTTCACAGAAGTCCACACATGATGACTTTCTCATTCTCTCAGACTTCCTCTTCACAGAAGTCCACACATGATGACTTTCCTCATTCTCTCAGACTTCCTCTTCACAGAAGTCCACACATGATGACTTTCTCATTCTCTCAGACTTCCTCTTCACAGAAGTCCACACATATGACTTTCTCATTCTCTCAGACTTCCCTTCACAGAAGTCCACACATGATGACTTCTCATTCTCTCAGACTTCCTCTTCACAGAAGTCCACACATGATGACTTTCTCATTCTCTCAGACTTCCTCTTCACAGAAGTCCACACATGATGACTTTCTCATTCTCTCAGACTTCCTCTTCACAGAAGTCCACACATGTGACTTTCTCATTCTCTCAGACTTCCTCTTCACAGAAGTCCACACATGATGACTTTCTCATTCTCTCAGACTTCCTCTTCACAGAAGTCCACACATGATGACTTCTCATTCTCTCAGACTTCCTCTTCACAGAAGTCCACACATGATGACTTTCTCATTCTCTCAGACTTCCTCTTCACAGAAGTCCACACATGATGACTTTCTCATTCTCTCAGACTTCCTCTTCACAGAAGTCCACACATGATGACTTTCTCATTCTCTCAGGCTTCCTCTTCACAGAAGTCCACACAATGATGACTTTCCATCTCTCAGACTTCCTCTTCACAGAAGTCCACACATGATGACTTTCTCATTCTCTCAGACTTCCTCTTCACAGAAGTCCACACATGATGACTTTCTCATTCTCTCAGACTTCCCTTCACAGAAGTCCACACATGATGACTTTCTCTTCTCTCAGACTTCCTCTTCACAGAAGTCCACACATGATGACTTTCTCATTCTCTCAGACTTCCTCTTCACAGAAGTCCACACATGATGACTTTCTCATTCCTCAGACTTCCTCTTCACAGAAGTCCACACATGATGACTTTCTCATTCTCTCAGACTTCCTCTTCACAGAAGTCCACACATGATGACTTTCTCATTCTCTCAGACTTCCTCTTCACAGAAGTCCACACATGATGACTTCCTCATTCTCTCAGACTTCCTCTTCACAGAAGTCCACACATGATGACTTTCTCATTCTCTCAGACTTCCTCTTCACAGAAGTCCACACATGATGACTTTCTCATTCTCTCAGACTTCCTCTTCACAGAAGTCCACACATGATGACTTTCTCATTCTCTCAGACTTCCTCTTCACAGAAGTCCACACATGATGACTTTCTCATTCTCTCAGACTTCCTCTTCACAGAAGTCCACACATGATGACTTTCTCATTCTCTCAGACTTCCTCTTCACAGAAGTCCCCCTCGGGGGTTGCGACCTTGCCGTGGTCGGAGGCTTGCGCGGTCCAGTGATCCCTTAGGCTTTGCTGGCGGGGGCATCAATACTTGGAAATAGGCTGTTTTTTTTTCAAACTGCTTCTGGGTCCGAAAAGCCAAGTTGCTGTCTGGCCTAAGCATAACGTGGTAAGGAGTTGATGCCCCTGGTAGGGCTTCCCATGTCAGATAGGCTAAGGGTGAGGATCCTGACTAAGAGTAACCCGCCTTTCTCCTTTTCTTGTTTTCTGCCTCCTTATTTGGCCCTTTTCTATCTTCGTCTCCCCTTCAAGTCTTCTTTTCCACGCTCCTTTTCTCGCTGTGGTCTCCTTAAGATCCGCTGCGTTGGCCGTGCGGTGCGACCTGTGTCGGAGGGGAATGAGATCCTGGTGATTGAGAGGGCCAGCGCTCTCAACACATCACTTTGGCTCGGACCTCTCCTAGACAGGGAGTACACTTTGGCCCGGGTGTACTAATCGGCTCCCCTTCTTGGGGCTGGGTCAAAACAGGCATTTCTCTCCGGCTGGCCAAGATAACCCCTGTAGTGCTCAGCTCTCTGTTCCCGGAGTTGGGCATGATCAGGGGGGATAGGGTTGGTAGGTTTTTGTCTCTCCTGAAGCCTGGAAGGGGTCAAGACAGTGATTCTTGGCCCTGGGCCCCCTTTGTTGGACTCCAAGGTGGGTGGGTAAGGGAGGGATGAAATATAATAAAATACACATGGCTTTTTCAAAAAAATATCCCCCCCAAAAGGAAGAGGAAGGCAGCATCCCCTTTTTCAGGGGACTTTCAAACAGACAGCGATTCTGATATGAGGTACGACTGTCAACCTCGGGTGATGTCGATGGAGAAGGACTAGCGCACAGCCCAAACACACTCACAGCTTGCTTACGATCTCATTCATATATCATGCATTCGTCACATCAAACCACTAGTAAAGTCTATAACTTTACTACACATGTTCATAGAACGAACCATCAATGCATATGGAATCAAACAAAATAAAACATTCTCTCTTCCTGAACTTCACAAAATCATTTATCTAAATCATCATTAACTAACCCGGGTATAAATAGATTTCTACTTTACCTGGCCAGGTGATCTTAACTATTCACGAATCACTGTCTTTTCTTTTCTTTTTTTTTCTTTCTTTTCACTGTCACTTTCACGAGCACGACACAACTGCTGGCACTGGTCTTGGTCTGCTGGCGCCTGGTCAGGTGAGACTGTTGGCACTGGTCAGGTTGGACTGCCGATGAAAGTGGCGCTGGCCAAGTATGAGGTCGAACCCCCGGTTAAGATAGAACAGTGACTATCAACATCGATCTGTTCTCCTTTCTTTCTTCCTGCATTAACGCATTGCACTCTCTCTCTCTCTCTCTTCTAGTCTGCTCTTATCAAATGGACATGGTTGCTTTTCTTTTCTTTTTTTTTCTTTTCTTTCTTTTCCTCTTCATTAGTTAGCAACTCTCTCTTTCCACATCTCTCTTTAGTCCTCCTCTGCAGACCATCTCATGCTAATCTCTCAACTTGGTTCTCTTCTCTCCTCCCCTCATCTCTCTGCTTCTCTCTCAAGCAGACCTACACCCAGAACCTCTCCCTCTCTCTGTCTCTCTGTTCGTTCTCTCCTCTCTTCATCTCTCTGCCTTTTCTCTCCTGCAGAGACTATACCCAGAACCTCCTCATCTCTCTCTCCCTCTGTTCGTTCTCCTCTCTCTCACTCACGCATTACTTTATGCCCTAACTCCGTGTCCAAGGGCCAGTACCATTGGTCAGTATTTTTACCGCCTGATACCCGAAGTTATCTCCCTCTAATTCCATTGGCTATTCAAATCATGACAGTCACGCCTACACGCCTTACTCTCTGTGGTGGTCAATTGGTCATTTAATTGATTAGCTAGATTTCACCCCCACCACGTACTACCTTCCCCCCTTTCCTACTTAACTGGCGCCGTGTGGCTTAACGTGTGGGCACTGGTCAGTGTAAATTGGCTAGATGAGTCTGGGTAGGCGCCGCGACGTCTGACCAAACCTACCGAGACCTGTCGGTCCAGCCACTCAGACTGTCTGCTGTCTCCCCGCTGTGCTAAATTGGCTGGATGCGACGCATGGAGCCGTCTTCGTGGCGCCAAGGTGTCTGCGTTTGGACTTATGTCCAGTTGAAGTGGCCGGCGACGGACCACACTTTGGTTGTGTTGAATTTTGACCGTGACAATTTCCCCCTTGCAAAAGACTATGCACCGCATTGTCTCAAAACAACGGTACAAAAAAGACAACAACCGAATTTGCTGAACCACAGCTACACGTGCAAAGTTTGAAAAATACTTTACAACCAACGGTTTATAAATTATAAAATATATCATTAGTGGATACCACTCCAATGAGTTATCATTGACGTGCGCTCTTGCGTTATTTCAGCTCATTTTATAACGACCTCTGTGCGCACTTATGCAATTCCCCTACCTGCGGATTTGCCATCTCTCCTCTTCACAATTCTTATGGAAAGCACAATATAATATGATCACGATCCATGACACTTCACTGAGGAATCTCATCCTCACTTATTGCAAATAATGCATCACTACACAAGCGACTGTATGCTCAAGCATAACTACATTTACATGAACAAATCTCACACAAAAATATGAACCATAGCCAACTGGGAATGAACCCATATCCAATCAACATAACTGTCATCAACACATATTATCAACAAAGCACCCCGGATATGACTGACTTCCTCTGAGTTGCAGCTTGCTAGACTACACGGCTTAAATAGTCAGCTCCGACATTCTGTCGACCGGAATGTACTGCACTCGTACCTGTAGGCTGCAATGCCATTGCCCACCGCAGCACTCTGCTGTTTTTCAACTGTGCCTCCTGCAGGAATTTGAGTGGTTGGTGATCTGTCTCTATCACGAACTCTTTCCCATACAAGTATTTGTGGAACTTCTGCACGGCCCACACGACAGCTAAACACTCCTTCTCTACAGTTGCGTACCCTTCTTCACACTTTGTCAACTTCCTGCTAGCATACCTCACAGGGAACTCGACCCCTTCATGCTCCTGCAACAATACTGCCCCTATTCCACCGCCTGATGCATCTGTCCGCAACAAAAATGGTTTGGACATATCTGGTAGCTTCAAGATGGGAGGGGAACCTAGTCTTTCCAACACCGTCTGCAGTGCTTGCTCTGCAGCGTCTGACCACTCGACCACTGCCGGTTTCCCTGCCTTGACCAAATCACTGAGAGGACTCGTGATTGCTGCGAAATTTGGTACAAACTCCCTATAGAACCCAATAAAACCTAGCAGACTCCTGACTTCTGTTTGGTCTTTGGTCTCTCTGAATTCATCATCTTCTCCACCTTTCCCCTTTCTGGCTGCTTTGTGTCGCCTCCGACAACAAAACCTAGGAACTCCAGGCTTGGAAAACCAACCTGGCACTTTGTTGGTCTGGCTGTGAGATTGGCTTGTCTCAACCTCTCTAAAACTGCTCCTAGCTGCCTCATATGCTCCTCCCATGTCTCGGATGCTATCAGAATGTCATCCATGAAATTCACAACGCCTTCCAATCCCGTCAATAACTTCCTCATCATCCTACTGTCTAGCCCTTCATACAGTGCCACGTCCCTGTATGACTCTTCTCCTGGAAACTCAGGCAACAAAATCTCCCCTTCTTCTGCTGGGTCTCCTTCACCTCATCAATGATTGCTGCTGCGCCTATGTGCTGAGTCTCACGCTGAGTATATTTGCGGAGGAAATTTGCATGGAGAAGTTTTGGTTTCCCATTCACATCAATTCGGTAATCCCGATCTACCTTTTCAGTGATGGTGAATGGTCCCTTCCAATGCATCAGCAGCTTGTTGTGATCCGTGGGAAGCAGTAACAGGACTTGATCTCCCACCTTGGGGATTGCTTCCTCATCTTCCTGTCATATTGCTTCTTCGGAACGACCCTAGCTTCCTGCAAACTTTCCTTTGCAAACTTGCATGTCTCATACCTGTGCCCACCTTTGGAACAGGGCGAGATTGGGCCCATCAGATCAACGGCCACTCTCCTGAATGGTGTGTCAATTAAAGGGGATGTTTAAGAGGCGCCTTCCTCTTCACCCCTCTTGTGGCTGACCTTTGACACACATCACATGACATGCAGAACCGCTTTATGTCTGCCATTGCCCCTGGCCAATGAAAATCATCAAAGACTCGGTCAGCCGTTTTACCGGTGCCGAGATGACTCGCCATGAGCGACTCGTGACCCACTGACATGACAGTGTCACGATAACATGCTGGTACCTCTAACTGAGTGGTCACCTTACCTGTCTTCCCCTTGGTGAACACTCGGTACAACAGCCCGCCTTTCACAAGAAATTCTGTCTCATCTCCTCTAACCACCTGTTTCTCTCCACCTCTCGCCAACTCCCAAGACTTCACGAGCGAAGGGTCTCGTTCCTGCGCTGCCCTAAACTCATCAGGCGACACATCTATGCCTGACTTCCTTGCTGGAACGACTAACGTTTATCACCCCTTTCCTCCTTCTTGCTCCTTGTTTGAACTGCTGCCCCTGTAGCAGTCAACAACTCAGGATCCCCTGGATCCCTTGCCCCTGGAATATTTCCAATGATCAAATCATGAAGGGGTTTCTCCATCACCAACGCAGACAACTCGCCTGAGAAGTAAGGGTACGTACTTCTATCTTAGCAACTGGAAACTCCCTCACAGTGCCATCGATTAGAGTACAGGTCTGGATTTGCCCTGTCAAATCCCCTTTCTCGACCAGCGTTGTTCGTACTACCCCGCATGAACAACCAGTGTCTCGTAACACTTTCACCCTCTGCTGGCCAATCCACCCTTCTTCCACTGGTAACGAACCACTCAGCCTAGTGCCCTCCATCCCTGACACTGACTGCTGTCCAGTGCTAGCCATAGGCTGCACTCCACCCTCTTCAGACTGAATCCCTTTTGGTTCCACTGCAGTCGTTTCCCTTGACGACCCTTATCCACCTCTTGCAAGGCTGCTGCCTTCTGGAACCTCATGCGACAATCCCTCGCCACATGTCCCTTCTTGTGACAAATGAAACACCTAATGTCCCTTTGCCCTTCCTTCTGCCCCACCACTGGGTTTGCAGACTTTGCAGAAAACTCTCCTAGTCTCCTTGCACTCTTCTCACCTGTGCCTAGCACCTGTTTCTCCTGCACTTTAGTGCCCAAACGTGCCTCTCTATACACCTCTGCGAACTTCAACAACTCCCCTGCTGTCTCTGGCTGTCTCTCTTTCAAATGTATGGTTAACTCAGGGCCGCAACCTGACAAAATCTGTTCCTTCATAACTAGCTCTTTCAACTCAGCGAACTCCTTCTTCGTACCACTCAACTCTAACCATTTATCAAAATAGTGATCTAAACGTGCACCAAACTGAGTGTACGTCTCACCTGCTTGTAATTTAGCTGAACGAAATTTCTTCCTGAACCCTTCCTCTGTGAGGTCAAATCCTTTCATCAACGATTCCTTCACAGCGCCGAAATCAGACTGTTGTTCTGCTGGTAATGCAGTGAAAATTTGTAATGCCTTACCCGTCAGTAACGCTGACAAAATGACTGCCCACTCTTCTGGAGGCCAACCCTGACTGGTCGCAAACGTTTCGAAACGACTGATGTATGCATCAATCGAATCGTTCCTTCCGAGAATTTGGCAACTTGGGTTGGGGGCATAGCTGCGCACAGAGTCACTGGAAACTGAACTCCCATCCTCGGTGGTCTCCCTTTGTATTCTCACCTTTTCTAACTCTAATTGAACCTTTAATCTTTCCGTTTCCTGCTTCATTCTTTCTGTCTCCTGCGCTTCCCTTAGTCTTTCTGTTTCCTGCGCTTCCCTTAGTCTTTCTGTTTCCTGCTTCATTCTTTCTGTTTCCTGCGCTTCCCTTATTCTTTCTGTCTCCTGCTTCATTCTTTCTGTTTCTTCCCTAGCCTGATTATCATTAGCCTGAATCCTTAATCTTTCTGTTTCCTGCGCCTCTACTGCGATACGGCGTCTTTCCGCACGTTCATCTCTTTCCATTTTTTGCTGGTTTTCAACGAATGCTCGCAACTCTTCTCCCGAATAGCCTAAGTCACGAGCAACACTCACAAGTTGTTCAATAGGGGTGTTCTTTTCTTCCGCCATTATATCTCTTTCTTTTTTTTTTTTTTTGAACAAGATTTTATTACTACGACAGCCAAACTGGTGGTTACCGACACGAGTGACGTAATAGCACAATCCTATGAATGATAATATTAGCTTGGGACAACGTAGTTAGTTTTTATAAGACGCCCAGCGCCTGACCCAACTATGAGAGCGAATTATAGGCAATCTGTGCGAAATAAGTACTCTGGGGCTGAAATGCCAAGCCTAGTATTAACTATCTTGGAAGCAATGCCAAGCCTAGTATTTAACTATCTTGGGAACATACAGTAAGACAACCCCTTGTCTTAGGATTACAATACTTGAATCCCACCCAGCTTCCTCTCTGAGAAGTTGAACAATTATAATAAATGGGCCAGAATATCCTGGCAGGCTCGCCAATAAATTGTCAACCTCGGGTGATGTCGATGGAGGAAGGACTAGCGCACAGCCCAAACACACTCACAGCTTGCTTACGATCTCATTCAATATCATGCATTCGTCACATCAAACCACTAGTAAAGTCTATAACTTACTACACATGTTCATAGAACGAACCATCAATGCATATGGAATCAAACAAAATAAAACATTCTCTCTTTCCTGAACTTCACAAAATCATTTATCTAAATCATCATTAACTAACCCGGTATAAATAGATTCTACTTTACCTGGCCAGGTGATCTTAACTATTCACGAATCACTGTCTTTTCTTTTCTTTTTTTTTCTTTTTTCACTGTCACTTTCACGAGCACGACACAACTGCTGGCACTGGTCTTGGTCTGCTGGGGCCTGGTCAGGTGAGACTGTTGGCACTGGTCAGGTTGGACTGCCGATGAAAGTGGCGCTGGCCAAGTATGAGGTCGAACCCCCGTTAAGATAGAACAGTGACTATCAACATCGATCTGTTCTCCTTTCTTTCTTCCTGCATTAACGCATTGCACTCTCTCTCTCTCTCTCTTCTAGTCTGCTCTTATCAAATGGACATGGTTGCTTTTCTTTTCTTTTTTTTTCTTTTCTTTCTTTTCCTCTTCATTAGTTAGCAACTCTCTCTTTCCACATCTCTCTTTAGTCCTCCTCTGCAGACTATCTCATGCTAATCTCTCAACTTGGTTCTCTTCTCTCCTCCCCTCATCTCTCTGCTTCTCTCTCAAGCAGACCTACACCCAGAACCTCTCCCTCTCTCTGTCTCTCTGTTCGTTCTCTCCTCTCTTCATCTCTCTGCCTTTTCTCTCCTGCAGAGACTATACCCAAACCTCCTCATCTCTCTCTCCCTCTGTTCGTTCTCCTCTCTCTCACTCACGCATTACTTTATGCCCTAACTCTGTGTCCAAGGGCCAGTACCATTGGTCAGTATTTTTACCACCTGATACCCGAAGTTATCTCCCTCTAATTCCATTGGCTATTCAAATCATGACAGTCACGCCTACACGCCTTACTCTCTGTGGTGGTCAATTGGTCATTTAATTGATTAGCTAGATTTCACCCCCACCACGTACTACCTTCCCCCCTTTCCTACTTAACTGGCGCCGTGTGGCTTAACGTGTGGGCACTGGTCAGTGTAAATTGGCTAGATGAGTCTGGGTAGGCGCCGCGACGTCTGACCAAACCTACCGAGACCTGTCGGTCCAGCCACTCAGACTGTCTGCTGTCTCCCCGCTGTGCTAAATTGCTGAGCGACGCATGACCGTCTTCGGGCGCCAAGATGTCTGCGTTTGACTTATCCATTGAAGTTGGCCGCGACGGACCACACTTTGGTTGTGTTGAATTTTGGACCGTGACAACGACAGAAGACAGGTTTCTGGGCTTCCTGGCTCGTGAGGAAGGACGGAGCAGGAAAGACCCCTTTCATCTCTGACCCTTTTGCCACCCAAAAAGGGGTTTTTCAAGTCACGGGTGACCCTCAGTCAGTCAAAAGGTTGGGGAAGTCATTTCTAATTCAAGCTCAAAAAACAATCTGAACAGCTGTTGAAGCAAAAAAGATGGACAGGGATCAGGGACTCCTCAAAAACTTTAAATTCGTAAAAAGGGTTAAATTCCTGCGAATCTACGGGGCTCGAGCAGAAATCAGAGGGAACGGGGCGCCCAAAAAAAAGGGGTGGGGGACGGGGTGCGCAGGGGACGAAAAGAAAGTTCAAGAAGGGGACACCACACCCTCTTTCTGACTTCTGCAACCCTGTCTGCCTCCGTCATCAAAGGGGTTTTACCAAAGTCTGTTCAGCTGTAGGGGGCCGTCCCCGAAGGTGTTTCAGATCCCAAAGGGGTTTTTGGCCATGTCAGAGACCGCTGTTCGGGCGGAGTGTGCGGTTTTTTGGCTGAAAGGGAAACCCCCATGATGGGCCTGCAAAGATCCGCACATTGGCTAACTGGGGGGCACCATCCCTCCTTTTCAAAAAACGTCCCCTTTGGGATTCAAAACCACAATAAAAAGAGTTAAAACAAAAAGAAGATCCCCTTTTTTTGAGGCCCCAAACATTTTTGGGGCGTCAACGCCCACGCACTTCAAATGTTTTCGGCCCGAAAAGAAAATTTCCCCCTCGTAGTCTGCTGCCAACGAGTTTTAAACTTTTAAAAGACACTGCAAGGAAAACGCAGCTCGGGGAACGGGTCCACCACCCCCCAACCCCACAGTGAACCCCCCGGGTGGAGGAAAAAAATCTGCCACCCCTCAACTGCCCACGTCTCAACACTGCGCGGGCGATTAAAAAACCAGCACCCGCACCTCGAACTCCCTGTCCAGTGCCCGCAGGCAAGGGGAGTTCAACCCGGGGAGATGGGGGAATGAGGAAAAAACCTCCACCATCTCCCAAATCCAACCTCCACCTCCCCAAAAACCCGGGCCTTTGTCACCCGGAAGTCGCCAGCACCAAAGTCCACCACAGTCCGTAAAACTAACTAAAAATTCGCTCCTTTAAAAAGGGGACTTGAAGAGGGATACCGATTTCTCTCCTTTCGCCCTGCACCAGGATAGACAATTTTCCATTGGAATATCCGGGGATTAAATTCCAACTTGGGGACTGCGCTTCGGTCAATCTCAAAACCTTCCTCTGGCTTTTCAAAAACTAAATTCAAAGCCAGAAACCTTTACTTTTTCTGGCTTTAATATTCTTTCAAAACCGCAAAACCCCCCACCCCACTTTTGGGACGCGGGCGGTGTTGCCCTCTCTTACACAAAACTTTTTTATATCCGTCATTCTTCTACCTCCCTTCGGCTGTAGCTGCGAGGGGGCACCTCCACAAGATGGACAATCTTTCTCTTTATCTACCCCCCCCTTTTCCCGGGTTTTTGTCAGATTGTCATCTGATAAAACTTCCTCGCCCTTTTTTTCTTTGGGGTGATTTTAATGGTCACAATCCCTTTGGTACCAGTACGTCCCAAGGGTTTGCAAATTAATTCCTTTCAATTTTTGGATGGGGGCGAACGAGGGATCTGCAACTTACCCTTTTTCCACAGGTTCACTTTGGGGCTTAATTTCGTTTGTGACCCCCGCGCCTGGACATGAGGGGTTTTCTAGACGATCGCAGGGAAAGTGACCTTTTTCCTGTTTTTTTACAGCCTATTTAACTGAAACCCCCTCTTCTCTAAACATTAAATTAAAAAAGAAAACGGGGATCTATTTGCAACCATATTTCAAAAAATTCCAGACACTGTTTTTTTTCAGAGTCTAGACCCACAAACACGACTAACACCGTGATCAAGTGTGCAAAGCTTGTTTTCCCCGTGTCCCGAAAAATTTTTAAATCCAAAAACCCCCTTTTCAATTCAGACTCCAAAAATTTCAAAGTTCGCAAACAGGCTCAGCGTGGGGTATCCCAACGCCTTCGGGCCCAAACGCTAAGCCCATAAAAAAACCCGTGCAAACGAACACACTTCAAAACATTAACTCGGTCCTAAAACTTCTCCCGGCTGACATCTAAAACTTCCAAAAAAAAATTTTTGGAACATCATTAGAAAAAAAGGGAAAAAACCCAAACCCCTCCATTCACATTTGAAACTTGCTATCTCTGATCACTACAAACAAGCTGTTCCAATCTTTTGGCCTCCCCATCCAACAGAACCCCTTCTTAAAATAAACTCAGTCTTTTAAAAACAAGGGGTTAAGAAAAAAATAAAAATTTTACATCAACAACTCTAACCTATAATCTTCCTTTTCAATCGTTAAACCCAAAATCAGCCTTAAAAACCGCCATCTGCCCCGGGGTCGGGTGACTCATTATCAGGTTGTGAAACTTTTCCCCCAGAAAGCTGTCCCCAACTCTTCTCCAAGTCATAACCTACTACCACGGGGTCCTTTCCGCCCCCTGCAAAAAGCCCGACTTTCCCATTCCAAGCCGGGGAAAGGCCCTTTACCAACCCTTTTCCAACATCGCCCAATCGCTCGACCACTCCTCTTAACTGAGGGGAAAAGAGTCAACCCCCTCTGATGTAAGCTAAAACCATGGCCTTTTGCCGTGAACAGGCGTTTCCGGAAGTACCACCGACGGTTGACCTCAAACCCTGGAAACCACCATCCCAATGCCTTGTAACAAGCAGCACGGGGGCGTATCTTTTTCGCCTCAAAAGGGGTACGACACCACTAAACAGGATCCTCAGGGACCTCACAGACTTTTTTCGGGGTCCCCCTCCCCTCTTTTCATTCAAAACTTTTAGCCGATCGACATTTCCAGTGGTTTTGGGCACCACACTCCGACCCCCAGGGGCAATTGGGTTTTCCTGGGGGACACCCTTTCCCCCCTTTTCACATAAAAAAATACATTGTCCAATCGTAAGACGGCACCGGTCCTCTCTGTTTTTTTATATTTTTGCGCTGTATGCATTGGAGTTTCTTACCCAGTGTACACCGCTCCAATTTTTGCTCAACAAACCCAAACAGTGGCCGAGGAAACGGTTTTCCCTTTCCCTCCCGACCAAAACCATAAATTCTTTCCAAAATTTCGTCGATTCTTTGATACCTGAATTCTCTAACAACCCCTTTCCATTGTAAAAAAGAAGCCAAATCCGGGAGTTATTTTTCCAAAAAAACTCAACTTTCTCACCACATCAAAAACCTAAAAAACTTCTTGCAGAAAGCTCTAATATTCTGGGGGTCGACCCAAAACACCACTGGGGCGCTGATAAAAAACGCGCACCTCTACAGACCCTTCCTTTCCCAAACGGGACTAGGGTTGTGCCGGTACCTCTGCAAGACCCTCTTCCCTCAAACCTTGGACCCTTCCCCACAAGGGCTTCGTCTCTGTTTTGGGGCGTTCCCCCCACCCCTGTGTACACCTTAAGCAGAGCGGGTGAACCTTCTTTGCCAAACCGCGGGCTGAAACTTCTTTGAATTTTTATATCCACTTTTCCAAAACCGCAGAATCCTCCCCAACTGGTCTTTTTCCTTCCGTTCCAAAGAAGTTTGAAAACAACCCGAAAGTATTCCCCGGGTCTTCGTACACCCCACTGCGGAATCGGCTAACCCAGGGGTTGTGTCCCATTTTTCCCAATTTCCCCGGGGTCAACCTCCTACCCTTTTTCACCCAAAATTCTTTTTGATCTTTCAGCTTTTCGCAAAAGTCACCACCCTGGGGGTACAACTTTTTTCTACCGTTCCCAAATCCCCTCCTATCAAAATTTTTCACTACGTTCCAAGCTGAAGAGGAGTGCCTGTCAGCCACTGCCCTGGGGGTCCTTTAGATCTTTTTAAACATATTCATTTTGATCTTCGTAATTCTGCTGAACTTCGCTCTGGGTTTTGGGTTTTAAGAAAATATACTCTCGAAGAGGACTTTCGGGTTTTGTCGGATTTTTCTGTCACTTTGGAGGGCCCAACTCCGCAAACCTTTAGCACCAAAATTTTTTCTTTTTTTGGGGAAATTTTAGCAACTTTAAGCGGACGGGTTTCAACATTACTCTGCTTGGGGTTCCGGGCATGTTTGCATCGGGGGGAACGAAATGGTTTACTTTTGCCAAGAACCCAAAGAAGAAAGAAATTTTTTGTAATGGGTAAAAAATTAAAATTTATGTGGAAAATTTGGGGGGATTGGAAAAAGGAAATAAAAATTTTAGATGTAAATTAAATTTTATTTGTGGGTGGTTAAAGGAAAGTTCAAAGGGGGAGTTTTAAATTTTAATTTTAAAATAAAGTGTTGTATTAACCCCCTAAAGAAATTCTTTTTTGGGGTTTTTGGAATTTTTTAACACAAACCTTTCCGGGGGGTCCATGAATCCTTTAGGGATTCCCCTTTAAACCCTTAGTTTTTTTGGGAAAATTAACATTTTTTCTTTAAAATTTTTTCGAAAAAGTTTTTGTTTGGTGGTTTTTAACGTGTATTTTTAAAGGGTGGTGAAAGTGGTTTTTTTTTTTTTTTTTTTTTTAAAAACGGGGATATTTTAACTGGGACGCCCTGATGTTTCCCTTTGGGTCGGCTGGGCTATAACAACCTACACACCCCCTCCTCCCCGTTTAAAACCCCCCCTGGGAACCACATCAAAACCGTTCGTTTATTCTTCACAATTTTTTCTCTCTGAAATCTTCCAATGTTTTTCCTTACTTAAAAATCACCACCACCCATACACTAAAAACCCCACCACCACGCACCAGCACCACTCACACACTACAAAAACAAACAATGTTTTTTTCCTCCCCTCCCCTTTTTTTCCTTCCCCCTCTCCCCCCTCTTCCCTCCCTTTCACTCTTCCTAAATCCTCCTCGCCTCCCCCTTCTCTCCTTTTCCTCTTCCCATCTTCGATAAACCACCTTCCCCCTTAATTAGAGCCCAAAACCAAGATTTCCCAAAAATTTTGATTTTTAGTTTTTAAACGGAAAAAAACGAAGAAAAAGTGAAAATTTTTGTTTTTTTTTCTGGTGACCCAATTTTTCAGTCTTCTGTTTCTCCCTTTTTTCTTTTTTCCTTCCTCCCGTCCCTTCCATCTCCTGTTTGTTTGTTCTTCCCCTCCTTTGCTTTCCTAAAGTTTTCCCCCTTTTAAAAATTTTGTTTTTTTTTTTTGGGTTTTTGTTCCGGGGGGGGGGTAAAATTTTTTTAAATTTTTTAAGTTTAATTTGGGGGGGAAAAGGGTTTTAAAAAAATTTTTAACAACTTCAAAAGCCAAAACAAATTTCAAAAAAATAGAAAAATACCCCTCTGGGGGGAAAAGGGAAAAAAAAAACCCTTTTTCCGGAGGGGGGGGGGGGTGAATTGGTTTTTTTGGCTTTTTTAATTTAGCCCCCAAAAATCTGATCCCCGTTGGTTCAAACCACCCTTGGGGTTTTTTTAATCGTTTTAAAGATTTTTTGGAAAATTTTGGGAAATTTACTGTAAAACATCTTTTTCTAAGAAAGTATTTTTTTTTTTTTGCTGAAGTAACGTTTAACATCTTTTGGGGCCCCGTTGGGTAGCTGACAGAAAGACAGCATAAACATTTTTACCAGTCAAATTTCTATTTAAGGACCTGTCACGGAACACACTTTTTGTGGAACGCGTTTCCTCCGATTTCCCTAGAGGGCTTTTTGGGGTTTTGCCTTTCTTTTTCTGTTTGGAAGCCTGAAAAAATGATCCCCGTGCTTCTTTTTTGCCTCACCTGTGTCCCCAAAAAGAGAAAGATGGAAGTCTGTGCCTGACCAACCCCCTCACATCCCCTGACAAAGCCTGCAACCCCCGTTTGCTGTTGTTGAATGCCTTTACCTCATCACCTGCCTGCATGACGGGCTCGCCTCCAACGACAATGGGGGTTTGTCACCGGGGAAAGTTAGGGGCAAACACCTACAGGCAGCCGAGTCTGCTGGGCTGAACATAGAACATTACAAAAGAGGGGCTTGCATATGGTCAAAATAATCGGCTGAGGGTTGAAAAACCTGTGGGGAAATGGGCAAAAACGGGTTTGGGTGGGGAGGCACTTTCCCCGCGTAAACCAAGCTACCAACTATTCTTTCCCCTTCCCTTATCCTGCCCTTTTCTTCCGGGAACCCCCCAACCGATTTCAAAAGGCCTTCCCTCCAGCTGTAACAGGCATGTTTCTGCGAACATGAAAGAGAACCTATTTCTCCACGCGATAACTGTTTCCTTTTTTTTTACAATCTTTTTTTCTGCAAATAAGAGATAGTTGTGCCCTGTAATATTCCCAAAATTTCCCTTTACCAGTATACGGACATCCTGTTGATTAAAGTTTTCTCTTTTTTTTTTGGTGTATAGCTTTAGGAATATAAAAACACAATGTACGGTTTTTAAATTTGGTACAGCTAAGGGCAAGATGTATTGGGCATACAAACTCATCAACTGAGAAGTATTAAAATAAGGTAAGATAGGAGATATATCCTTTTACCAAATGTACATGAGTCGCAGGGAAAATATTTGGAGGATAATACACAAACAAACAATAAATCTTAATCTAAAATTGTACATAGATACACAGTAATAATACCACAGATTAAAAAGTAACTATGCAAGAATGATTTTATACACATATGTACTGTCAGCCTTTCACATTTGCCAATCAAGAACAAAAATTACACAATAACTGCTGCACACACATACTTAAATGAAAGCATGCACACTCACAAGCTGTAAGCACAAGTGAAATCTGCATGCATGCTCACTTGACATCTTCTATCCTAACATACATGACTTTTAGATTGAGATGAGCCTCTCATTGAGAATGATGGGGGTTTGCTTTTCTTTTAATGGTTCTTTACAAAAAATCCATTCCCTTTCGCAATGTAAGAGGATGCGTCAATTTTTCTCGTAAAGAAAGAATTGAAAAGCAGTTGCTTTTTTTTCATACTTCTATAGCGCTGACTTCGTGGAAACTTTTCCAAAGAGTCTGAAAGCTTGGTGATGCATCTTGACTTGTCGACTTTATCTTTCTGTACAAGCACTTTCTATCTATAGATTTCATCCAGAGACAGACAGCCTTACCCAATGATCATGGTGGCTGTCACGATTTGCACGAGGCCTACGACGTTCGACCCACCTAGGGCGGGGGAATTACTTTTTTGTTTATTGTCGTTGCGTTGTCTTTGATCCGTCCCTTAGGGTGGCTTTGGTGCGTTGCACCTTGGTGGGGTTCAGCTCAACTTCGGTTTGCTTTCTCTTTTCTCTCTCTCTAATTCCACCGCCCGTGCTATTCATCCTGCAAGTTCACGGGTGCGTACCTTTCTCTCGAACTTTCTGTCTATCGGCCTCTCGCCTGTCTTTTACCTGTCGCACGTGCTTCGTTTCTTTTAGTTTGAAGTATGCTCACTCGTGACGCAGCAGGGCATGTTGCCGCCATTGCGAGGGAGGTTAGCTCTTCACTCAGCGGAAGAGATCTCTGGGGCGCCTGCTCCAGTCCTGGTTCTTTACCTTATCGTCGAGAGTACAGTCAGTACTTTCAATTCTGCAGTCGGCCTGAAGGAGAGGGACATCATTTCTTCTGTTTCCCCGCATCTTCGCCTCTGTCCTCTCGACTGGACAGAGGGTAGAGAGAGTCCTTTGACCCGCCTCTTCGGGGTCACCCCGGTACTGGTAAGCATCATTTTCGTGGTCTGTGTTTTTGATTTGTTGTTGTTAGCCGGCTTAGTTTTTGCTTTTGCGCAATTTTTTTTTTTCGAAATTGTAAGAGAAATATTGTGGAGACCTTTTCTCTGGTTAATTCCATCTTTAACCGGGGCCATTCTAAATTATTTCCAAAATTTTTTCCCCTGTTTATGTATCTGGTGATGCGGTAGTCGGGGGGGGGAAGGGAGAGAACCTGGTGATTCAGGGTTGGAACTTGCTTGGTCTCGCCGTCCGCCCCTGTCAATTCGCCGGACTTTTAACCTTCGCCACCGTCTGTTTGTGTGTGCAAGGAGAACGAGTTTTAGTTAAACGAGCGTGCGTACGCATGATTTGTCGTTCGATCGTGGTTGAAGATTTGTTTTTATTTTGAAATTTTGTTTAAAAAATTGACAGTTACCATTGAATTATTATTTGCAAATGTGGGGGCAGTTATTAAGCGATAGTCGCTGTGTTATTTTTTTTTCCTAAGGAAGAAAACTTTTAACGTGAGTGAAGAAGGGTGAAGATAATTCAAAATTTGTTTTATAACCTTTTTGATTTAATGCAGTCTTTTACCTGCACGTGTGAGAAGACTTGATTCGAGGGGTTTACTTGTGCGTTTAATAACTTCCCCTCCCCCATCATGCGAGTGGCTGTTAAATTGACGAAATGGTCAGACTGTACTGACGGCAGGTTTCAGTACCCTTTTCCTTTCCCTTCTTCCTTCTTCCTCCTCCTTCCTTCTTTTTTCCTCCTCTCTCGACTCCCTCCCAGCTACGTCCTCCCCCCTCCCGGGGGCTTCACCTGGAGCACGAACTGGAGGGTTTGCCACGTGTTTGGTCGAGGCCACGTTCTGGCTGAGACCACGGACGAGAGGGTGCCACGCGCTGGTCGAGGCCACCCTTGTCAGGACCGTGGACTGCTAGGGGAGCCCGCCGTCTCGACTGGCCGGCCTGGACCCCCGTCCAGGACCTCCAGTAACAGCTACGTCCCCCCCCCCCCCCCCCCCCCCCGGGACAACGCTCTTCACTGCCCGCTTGGGAGTCGAGGGTCGGCTTTGGGCGACTCCTGCGAGAACCACCGGCTCGGAGCACCTAGTGCGCCCAGGGTGCTCCCTGCGGACTTGTCAGGGGCAGGGATGTGGACGCACTCCGTGTGTGAGAAAGGGTCAATACTGGAAATATTTCTTATAAATTGTGTACATGTCAATGTGCGGGAATGCTGTAATTGTGATTGTGTACGTCGTATGGGGGAAATATTTATTTATAATCGGCATGTTGTGGGTGTGGGAGGGCTTGATTGCGATTGTGCATGTTGTGTGCGTTGGAGTGCTTGAACGTGATTGTGCATGTTGTGTGCTTTGGGAGTGCTTGATCGTGATTGTGCATGTTGTGGGGCGTTGGATGCTTATTGTGATCGTGCATGGTGCGTGTGTTGGAATGTTATTTTGCTGGTTGAAAAATGGGGTGTTGTATCGTAATCTTTATTGTGTGGTCTCTTGCGGAGCGTGTGAGGTCAGTCTTTTCCCCTTCACTCCCACCAGACCGATCCTGTCAGGCAGACCTCCAGGGGTGGGTCGTGACAATTTTGTGGGGCTCGTCCGGGATGAAGGGCTCTGGCTGTCTCTCCTCGTTTCGCGGAGTACCTGTTTGTTTTGTCTGTTTTGTATATGTTTAGTCAGTTTGTCGTGTTTGTTCGTGGGGGTTTTGGCTGGGTGACTCTAGCGTGAAGGGAGTCTTTTTGGGGGCCTGAGGGAACATCCGGCGTGACTCGGGGGTCGAGGTGAGACCAAGAGGAGTCGACCGCTTCCAGACCCCCATCCGCCAGGTACCTCACGCGGGTACGGCCGTAAGTCTTCCCTTCTGTTGCCGCTCAGTCTTCCTTCCTGTTTTGTTTTTAGCCAATTCTTGTTTTTTTTTTCTCTACCGGGTTGTTGAGTACAGGGGGTTGAAATCGGACGCTAGTGTTTTTTTTTTTCCTCTCTCCGGATTCCGTCTGCTAGGTTTTTGTTGTTTTTTTTTTTCCGGCCAGCCCCACCGACTGTTCTCGTGCTGTAGAGCGCGGTGTTGCCAGAGTGGGGGCAGCCGGACATAGTTTTTTTTTTTTTTTTTTTCGGTGACCCCCAACCGCACTGTGCTCGTGCGTAGAGCGCGGTGTTGCCAGAGGGGGAGCAGCCGGAACTTGTCCGCAAAACACGCACACACACCATACACACATATACACACCCCCTAAAATATTTGTTTTTTTTCTAGTGGAATTTTTTTTCCCCTGTATTTGGAAAACTTAGGATAATGTTGTTATGGCGACGTCCGGCGCTGGTGGGTGGCGACGCGTGCGTCGAGAAGAAGGGTATTCAAAATGTTACTGTAGTCCCTACTATTAGTACCAGTAACTTCGACTACGGTAACTTCAAACCTTTTCCCCGTGCTGTAGCGGGTACCCAGTGAGTACTTTTACTACCTCTTCGCTGGGGGCCCTCCCTGTCGAGACCCCGACTGGCACTTCCGCTCGGAAGCGTCAGAGTAAGCGAAGCAACTGTGGCTTCTGTTGAGTCGCAGAGACCGAAACCTTCTCCTCTCCAGGCTTCCCCTCGTAAGGGGCATCCCCCAGAAGACTTTCCTTATGGAAAGTCGAGACCCAAGGGACGGGCCCAGACGGATCATCCTCCCTGTGGGGAGTGGTGAACCCCGCCCGGACATCACTTCCGTCCTGATGTTTCTAGACGACAGCGACGGGAAGATGAGCCCAACGTAGGAAGAGGTTGCTAGGCAGGAAGCCTCCGTAGGGAAGAGGCAGTCGGCGGAAGCTCTCCGTAGGGAAGGCGTAGAGAGGAGGCTGCTCAGCGTAGAGAGGAGGCTGCAGACAGAGGCTCAGCGTAGGAGGAGGCTGCCCTCCGTCGGGAAGAGTTGGATCAACGTAGAGAGGAGGCTGCAGACAGGGGGCTCTACGCGGGGAAGAGATGGAACAACTTCTTTCGCGGCCTCCCCGCTTCTGTAAACCAGGGGGTTAATCACCAGGCAGGTGATAGAGTTAGAGGCCCAAAGTTAAAGCTTCCAGAGTTCAGACCTAGTGAGGACATTGATATGTTCTTAGGGGCATTTCGAAAAGGGTTTTGCTTGTTCATACCAATTGTCTGAGGAGCAAAAGGCTATCACCTTTTTCTGGATTATCTGGTGCTGAAAGGGAGTGTTTTCTCACTCTAAATGAAGGCGCGTCTTATGCAGACATGCAGTTGGCTCTGCTAAGCGTTTCCACCTTACCCCAGAGACTACAGGAGAAGTTTAGGTCAATGAAGAAGAATAATGACAAACCTTCGTGAAAGTTTGGTGATAGGCTGCGCAAAACGCTAGGGTACGGGCGTCAGTTGGCTAAGTTGGAGCTGGAGGATCTGATCCTCATTGAACAGCTCACCAACACTGTGCCCCCAGAGTTGAGGATCCGATAGCGAGACAGCACCTCAGGATTTCGCGGCTGCGATTCACACAGCTGAGGTGTTTGCTGAAGCTCGCAGGGCTTATGGCATCGCCCAGATAGGGAGAGGAAGCCCTCCACAGGATTTAATAGCAATAAGGTGCCGACAACTGCTAAGGGGGTGAACAAGGCAGGCAGTTCATCGGGATTTCAGCATCCCGATTTTGTTTCTTTGTGGTCGTCCCGGGCCACATAGGAAAGATTGCCCTAGACCGCTGGTAGTCATGGGACTAGTCCTCTCCACATCCTCGCGCCTCGGCTAACGTGGGTTCCGTCCCAGCTTCTAGTGGTACAAAGTGCCAGTGTTTTCTCTCTGTTGTTGGTTCCTCCTTGGTCGACACCATCAGGGATTCGGGAGCACAACGCTCTTTGGGATAAGGGTTTGGTTTCCCCTGAGGCCCGGCGGGCGCTAGTTTATGATGTGTGCGGGTTGGAGGCTGGTTTTACCTCCACCCGTCCTTCTGAAATTATTCCTATCTCCACCCCCTACTTCTGTGCGAAGTATGGGCCATCGCGGTGGAGCGACCTCTGTATTCCCCTTTTCGTAGGGAATACTATCACCTTCGCAGACGGACGCAGTCATCTGTGTCTACGGATCTGCCCGTACAGGCGTGTGTGGAGTCACCACACGCGCCAAAGCTAAGAAGCAGGCACAGGAATTGGTCCCGTTTTTCAGCCGATCTCTAAACGAGGGTTTTGGCAAGGGCCCATCCTGCTAGCATTATCCGTCTTCAGGCCAGGGACTTGGATGTCCAACGCCTACGACAACTTGTGGATCTCCCGCTCAGTCGGCCCGACACGCCAAGGTGAGCTTCAAGCTCCACAAGGGATCCTCTTTAGGGTTTCCACTCAGGCAGATGTGGGGCCAAACAGCTTTTTGTTCCCAAAGCTGAGAGAGTTGTTCTGCAGGCCACGTTCCCATGGCAGGGGCAAGGGCTCCAAGGACCCCGAGGAGAAAGACAAGGGTTTTTGCCAGGGGGAACCACAGTTAGGCATTACTGCCGCAGTTGCGATGTCTGGGCCCAAAGGGGGGACAACGCCTAAGGGTCGCTGAAGCGTGTTCCCCTAGGGCAGTGCCACTGGTGGGGAGGGATTTAGCAAGTTTGGTTGACCTGGGTGGGACCCATTAATCCTCCATTCCGATCGCGTCACCCCCCCCTACACTTCGGTAGTGGTAAAAATCTGCGAGTCGATACCAGAGGGTTCCCCGCTTAGGACTATCGATGCCCCTACTGTTGCTGAAAATCTCAGGCAGATTTGGACGCGCACTGGCGTGCCCAAAGAAGAAGTACGGCCGGAAGTTTGTACTGGAGGCGATTCATCATCCTCTCCAGTGCTTGGACCGGATCCGGCCAGTCAGTCATCGACTCATAGTTAGGCAGTGGAACTGCAGAGTCATTTCGTTCACTTTCCGTCATATCAAGGGTTCCTGTAATACGGATGCTGACTATCTTAGCCGAGCTCCGTAGTTAACATATTGGGAAAAAAAGTCAGAGGGACACCTCCCTCAACCAGGGTTATATCCCTTTTTGGTCTCTGTATCAGGTGTAGTGACAGTTGTCACTTCAGTGAGGTAACGGGAGTGAATCCACCAATTGGTTCGGATTGTTACCTTCCATGGTTGGAAGGGTTTGCTTAGTTGTTTTATAAATGTATATTATGTATTTCCGGTGTGATTCTTTTCGTAGAATGTTTGTATTGGGTTTATCGTACTCTGTCGATCACAGAGAGTTGGGTTCCGGGCCCATTGTTGTGAAGTTGCACATGCGACAAGGTTCAAGGGAGCACTGTATCTCAGAGAAACAGATGCTTTTAGAAGGGGGTTTTTCACGAGTTTGTCACGAGGCCTACGACGTTCGACCCACCTAGGGCGGCGGAATTACTTATTTGTTTATTGTCGTTGCTGTGTCGTGTATCCGTCCCTTAGGGTGCTTGTGGTGGAAATTGCACCTTGTGTGGTTCACTCAACTTCGGTTTGCTTTCTCTCTCTCTCTCTCTAAATCCACCGCCCGTTGCTATTTATCCTGCAAGTTCACGGGTGGCCCGGTACCTTTCTCTCGAACTTTCTGTCTTCGGCCTCCCCGCCTGTCTTTTTACCTGTCGCACGTGCTTCGTTCTTTTAGTTTGAAGTATGCTCACTCTGTGACGCAGCATGGCATGTTGGCCGCCATTGCTGAGGGGGGTAGCTCTTCACTCGAGCGAAGATGTCTCTGGGGGCGCCTGCCCAGTCCTGGTTCTTTACCTTATCGTTTGAGAGTACAGTCAGTACTTTCAATTCCTGCAGTCGGGCCCGTAGGAGAGGGACTCATTTCTTCTGTTTCCGCATCTTCGCCTCCCGTCCTCTCGACTGGGCAGAGGGTAGAGAGAGTCCTTGACCCGCCTCTTTGGGGTCACCCACGGGTAACTGGAAAACATCAGTTCGTGGTCTGTTTGTTTGATTTGTTGTTGTTTTTTGCCGGCTTAGTCTTCGCTTTTGCGCAATTTTCTTTTGTTTTCCCAAATTGTAAGAGAAATATTGTGTGAGACCTTTTCTCTGGTTAATTCCATCTTTAACCTGGCCATTCTAAATTATTTCCAAAATTCTTTCTCCTGTTTATGTATCTGGTGATGCGGTAGTCGGTGGGGGAAAGGGGGGAGAACCTGGTGATTCAGGTTTGGAACCCTTTCTTGGTCTCGCTCGTCCGCCCCTGTCACATTCGCCGGACTTTTATCCTTCGGCCACCGTCTGTTTGTGTGTGCAAGGAGAACGAGTTTTATGTTCACGAGCGTGCGTACGCATGATTTGTCGTTCGGAAAGCGTGGTTGAAGATTTGTGTTATTTTTGAAATGTTTTATAAAATGTGACAGTTATGCCATTGAATTATT
>CM031610.1:56801771-56809271 GCA_018398815.1 Conus ventricosus | reverse complement strand
AAGTGTATGCGACTGATTCATTGCAGGTTCCTTTCATTGTAACAGTGAGATGACAAGTGTATGCGACTGGTTCATGGCAGGTTCCTTTCATTGTAACACAGAGGTGACAAGTGTATGCGACTGGTTCATTGCAGGTTCCTTTCATTGTAACAGTGAGATGACATATGTGTTAGACTGGTTCATTGCAGGTTCTGTTCATTGTAACACTGAGAGACATATGTTAGACTGGTTCATGGCATGTTCCTTTCATTGTAACACTGAGATGACATATGTGTTAGACTGGTTCATTGCAGGTTCTGTTCATTGTAACAGTGAGATGACACATGTGTGTTAGACTGGTTCATTGCAGGTTCTGTTCATTGTAACAGTGAGATGACACATGTGTTAGACTGGTTCATTGCGGGTTCCTTTCATTGTAACAGTGAGATGACACATGTGTTAGACTGGTTCATTGCGGGTTCCTTTCATTGTAACAGTGAGATGACATAGTGTTAGACTGGTTTATTGCATGTTCCTTTCATTGTAACAGTGAGATGACATATGTGTTAGACTGGTTCATTGCGGGTTCTTTTCATTGTAACAGTGAGATGACACATGTGTTAGACTGGTTCATTGCGGGTTCCTTTCATTGTAACACTGAGATGACACATGCGTTAGACTGGTTCATTGTGGGTTCCTTTCATTGTAACAGTGAAATTACATGTGTGTTAGACTGGTTCATTGCAGGTTTAAAGTAGCAAGTTGACATTAATGTATGTAACTAGATCATTGTTGATTTCATTCTTTATAATGTAAGTATCTATCTCTCTGTTTATCTGTATGTATGAACAAGTTATAGATTGATCATTAGAAGGATAGATAATGTGCATTGTGCATGCATGTGTGAGCATGCTGTGTGTGTGTGTGTGTGTGTGTGTGTGTGTGTGTGGTGTGTGTGTGTGTGTGTGTGTGTGTGTGTAATTGGTTCATTGTGGTTTTCATTTCTTGTAGTAACAAAATATATATGTATGTGACTGCTTCATTGTGGATTTCACTCTTTATAAACATCAAGATGACATATGAATGTGACTGCTTCATTTTAGACAAGACAGCTAGTACACTAGCTGCTGCTGTTGTTGTTGTTTTTTATTTCTTTTACTCTCCTTTACTTTTCGTTGTTCTTCGCTTTTGTCTTGTTATAGACTGTTGTAGAGATCATGACTGTTGCTTGGCGTTTCAGGCGAAGGTTCACTGCCAGCTAGACGGCAGTGTGGGGCGGCTGCTGAACATCGATGTGGGGGGGTGTCAGCAGCTGCTGCAAGCCAGTGGCCTCAAGTCCCTAGGTGGGTTGGCTGAGGTCATTTCTGCACATGTGCGTGTGTGTGTGGTGAGAAAGTTAGCTGCACGCATGCATTCAGCACATACACAAACATGTGCATGCATGCGTGCTCACACACACACACACGCACATATACGCACACATTCACACATAGACACAGACACACGTATTTACACACACACACACACATGCGGGTACACAAATGCTTGTATACACACACACACACACACACACATACACAAACACACCACCCGCATGCATGCACACAAACACACACATGCTTACAGACATACACTTGCACATGTGTTTGCAGGCATGACGTGCGCACAACACACACACACACACACACACACACACGCACACACACACACAAACACACAAAATGTATGTATATATTTAAATGGATAGAGAGATAGATACATAGACAGACAGACAGAGATAGAAGTAGATAGTTAGATAGCTTAACAGATAGGCAGACAGACACATAGGTGAAATAAACAGACAGATCAGATATATACATACAGATAGATGCTATAAATGTACAAATTTACTTACAGACATAAAGATACGTAGATAAATAAATACAGATAGACAGATGAATACATAGAATTAGATCTAGTTGCAAAGTGAGATGACTGCAGGCGGCAATCTAAACAAATCTTAAATAAATGTTAGCGAACCGCCCAGAGAAACGTGGACAAACGGAGTCACAAGACAAAACACGATGCATTTCGACCTCTTAGGTCTTCTTCAGGCAAGATACAAACAAATAGGACAACGAAAATTTCACTTAGCTTTGATCCCTTCAGAGTTCAGCGCAAGGAAGCATTTTGGTTACTAAGAAATATTTCACTCTCAGTAAAGCAAGGCTGCTAATTTACAGATCTGAACACACACAGGAATTCAGCAGAATTGGACACACTTACTGAAATTAACACAAATTAATACACAAACACATACCCTGAGCACACAAGCTCACCAATACAGGTACGCAAGCATAAGCTTGCATGTATCCAGTCTACTCCAGGCATACAGTACGCACACTCCAGCACTGATGATCCTGGGCATGGACCAGTGTAATTTATTGGAGTTGTTGCCAGCAGGAGCACAAGACACTCACAGGCAGCTGACTGAACAGAAATGCCAGCTACAGACAGCACTTCTAAGTAACAGACTGCTGCTCATGCTATGAAGTTTGTCTCAGTGGCAATAGTTCCAAAGAAAGCTATAAAGGAAGAGGGCACCTGCAGAAGTGACTCTGCTAACCCGATGCTTCATTCATTCAGTGTAATAAGGATAGCAGTTTCACTGATCCAATTCCTTATATCACAAATTTTACGTTCACTGTATATTGGCATTGGCTTGGCTCCCTGACAGGTTTGACAGCATCAGAAGAGCTGCAGCAGTTGTTGGCCACGCTCCTGATTCTTCTTTCCATCTTGCTTGTGGATGTGGGCGACGCCAAGAACATCGACCAGCAAGGCGACAAGGAGGCTGTTCAACGTTTGAAAGTGCTGCTAAGTGGGAAGGATGTTTCGGCCCAAGGTCTGGGAAGGATGGAGCCAGACCCTTCTGATCAGGAACTACCGCTGCCAGCTAACCTGCATGACGTGAAAGCGTCTATCATGTGGTGTCGAGCGGTCAACAGTCGACACCCTCTGGCCTGCACCTCCTGGAGCTTGCTTCTGATTGGCCAACACTTTGTGGGAGTCTGATTGGTGTAATGTAAAGATGACTGTGATTGTTTATTGCTGCTGTTGTTTAATCTGGCTTTGGAATGTATAGTTTATTTGGTGAAATTTGTAATAATGGAAAAGGGGTGGGCAAAGGGGGTTTGGGGTGAGTGAACAGGGAATTACTGTCAGATTTATTCGCTTTCAGAATTGTAACTGAGGAGCATGACATATAATTGCCAGACATTGAGGAGTAATGATTATTACAAATTTCAACTGTTGCCTATATCTCTGTCAGTGTACTCGAGAGAATTCTTGGTAGGGTAGGTGACGAAATTAGCACAAAATAAGTAGTTTCCCTATGCTTAGATCATATAACAGATGGTGATTTTGAACGTAAAGAGTCGTTGAGAATTTATTTTCTATGTATATTTCGTTTGTCCAGTGACAAAGTGTGTGATCTTTAATGTATTATGATTGCTGATGTCGGACAAATTGACAACACCGCATCTCAGATAAGTGTGTGATCCTAATTCTGCTAATCCAGAAGGGGGAAAGTCTATTGGAGTCATACTGTATGGAAGCACAGGTGAAACTTGATGCTTCATTGTCAGTTCAGAGATCAATTTGTTGTGCAGCAGCTGGCTTGGTGTTGATAAAGAAACACATTTTGAGACTTAAATGATTTGTGAAGAAAGTGTGCGAGACCTGTTTGCTCAAGCCATATTTGTGAATCACGTCCTCTCTTAGTAGTATTAGAGTTAAATATCTTTTTTCTTGTTTGTTAGGTCAGATCTCACCATTTGATGAACTGCTGCAGTTACTGACTTTACAAACTAAGCTTTGAAAATTAAGATCCCCAGAAAGTTTTGTACAGAAGATTCACATTTGCACACACCATATGGTCACATCCCGTTTATGATGAAGTTAAGTGGACATAAACTGATTGTTTCTCCTTTAATTGTCAGCAATGGGCAAGTTTTATCTTCAACTTCATTCAGAAACAAAACTAGAAACTAACATTTGTTACACACAGGATTTTGTGACTTTTCATACAATTTGAAAACAAAGTTCAGTTGCAACTCTATATTGAAATGCATGAAGATCTTGCCTTCAAAACCATCACAAAAACATTTTGTTCGTTTGGTTTAATCTTTAGAGCCATTTTTCTAAAAAAATGTCTGTGCGTGCTTAAGTTGTTGTTTATTTGTTTATCAGCACCTCTGAATTTTGCTTTTTATACAAATTTTCAAACGTGTTAATGATGCAAATGGCACTTGGGTGCAGCTGAGCCACGCTTTCATTGCAGTTGTTTTCTCTTTCTTGTGTACTTAGATTAAAACGGTTCATTTCAATTTGTTACAAGGTAGTTTTAAAAATATTATTCCTTATTATGGCATTCTTACTTTAGGAAACCTGTGTGTGCAGACGTCCCTTTTTTTTACATGAAATGTCAACCATAACCAAAGATATTTGTAAATACTAGATTTTATGTACTTCACCTGTTAATTAATTGCATGTCATTGAGTGACAAGATGGAGACAAGATCATGACTTGAAGTGTGAAGACAGAAGAAGAAAAGTTTAATTTGTACAAGGGATCAATGTTCAGAATGCTCGGGGGTGGAGATTGTGTTTGATGCATTTGAAGGTTTTGGGTGGGTGATGCAGTTAAATCTGGTACAGTGATTGGGAATTTTATTCTTTCATTTTTTTGCATCATGTTTTCAACTTAAGTGAATATTGGTGTTGGCTGGGGAATCGATAGTGTCTTTCTGTCTGGCTGCGTAGGTTTTTCTAACTATCCACTGTACTATTTTGGGACATGTTTAGCGATTACGCCATGGGTGTCTGGTGTTATGTTTTGATCAGAACCGTTTTATGTTCTACGTCGGCATCTGGTCATCAGTTTCAAAAAATATTTACTGTGCATCATTTAGTTACTGAGGATACTTACTTGTTCTTTAATATAATCACATGGTTCCTTGGCATTATTTAATCATTGATCATCAAACGGATGAATCTTTCATTATAACAATATACACTAACACTGACACCAGCTGTGGGTGTTGTATATTTATATGGTATATTTATATGGTTTGGGTAATTGCCATGTTGATGAAATTACTGATGGATGTAAAAGTTTTAATCAATTTTTGGAGCGTTATTTTATCAGAAAACACTTTAGTGGTTGTGCATATATTGAAGCAAAATTAGTTGAACTTGTATGAATCTGTGATCATGTATACACACACACACACACACACACACACACACACACACCACCACATAAATATAAATATATATATATATATATATATATATGTATGAACCTGTGATCTAATGCTGTTTTAGCATTTTAAATGCATTCAGTGTTCGATGCTTTTCTGTGACTAAGCAGTTCCTGTCATAAGAAGGGGGCTTACCGGTGATGTCCAGCATATTTTAGGCCAGGAAAGGCGTCACTGAATACCATTGAAGTGACCAGACAGCGGTGCAGCTTCTCTGAGGGGCGCCTCATGGCAACCTGATCTTGATTGCTCCGAGTGGAACTGCTGGCACCAGGGCTGTAAGGGGAGAGACCTGGGTCTGGAAGAGCCAGAATGAACAGTGGGAAAATAGTGCCACCAAGGAGCCAGGGCGTGAGAACACTCCCACGCCCAGCCTGAGAGAGAGGAAAAAGTCTGATGCTTTCTTAATGCCATAATGATGAGATTAAGTCTTTCAGCTGTGTGTTGTCTGCCCTTGGAGTGGTTTTCACATATCCAGATCAAGTGAACAATGCTGGAAGACCGCCTGAATGTAACAAATTTATAGGTGTGCAGCTTATATTTCACTAAAATCATATATTTTTACCTTTGTTGTCGTATTTATCTGCTCAGAAATATTTTGCTTGGAAACAGAACGCATGTATTACTACACTTGTTATATCGTCAGGATACTTTGCTCTCATTTCTCTCTTTTCTGTTCGTGTTGTTTTATATATTCCTGTTATGATGTCAGATGAAATGTGTTGGAAGGGATGAGAAGTAATGTTTGTTTCATTGTGCCATGTTACTGATGTTATAAACTGTGATGTAATGTAAGCCTACAAGTATTTCAAAACAAAAAATTCTGTTTTAAACAATTTAAGCTTGATGCTGAGAGCATGATTATAAACCTATCACAAATAATATCTGATCAGTGACAGTAGTCATTCATGGTGAAGAGGTAGTTGTCTAGCCATTGTTTTTCCTTCTTTTTTTCTTCATTTTATTCCATATTCACTGACAAGACAACAGTTCATGACCATGAGGATGGTAACAAGTGCAACGATTTCTTGTTGGCATTTGACCTGGGAACAAGTGCGAACGATTTCTTGTTGGCATTTGACCTGGTAACAAGTGCAAACGATTTCTTGTCGGCATTTGACCTGATTGTTTTGTTCAGTCCTCATGAAGATATTTCCTGGCAACTGCAAGGATTTGCTTTTCAAGCTTTAAGATGTCTACATAAATATCATTTCAAACATGTCTACTTTAAACTTTTTATGTTAGTATTTCAAATAATCATTAACTTAAGAGGCACTTCATAGTCTTTTGCATCATACACACTCTATGTGGAAAACAAAAAAGCTTCAAAGTATGTACATGCCAGCTTCTGCCTTATAATCATAAGAAATTTTTGTTTAAAACATACAGTAACATACTCATATATTGCTCCAAATTGTGTAGAATTTATGTTTTTAAAGATGTCATGAAGAAGTAATGTGGTAACTACATTACATGCATCTTGTACCTCGGGGAAAATTCATTTTCTTTTCTGGTGTCTTTTTTTAATCTGTTAATCTGTTTATTTTCATACGCCTTAATTTCAGGCTATAAAGGACACTGGTATGTATGCCAATTTCTTTGAACATTGAAAAAGAACAACAACAAAAAAACCATCATGTAAAATGCAACTGGGTGGCTTGCCACTGGAAATAGTTGAAGGTGAGAAATCCAGAGAGTGGCACAAGATGATATATAGAATGGCTGTGTATGTGTGAAGAATGAGAAGCACTGTGCTAAAGCAGAATATATATCGCACACTTCAGCCATCAACATCACTGGGACAGTGATGATTTAGGCCTACATTATTCAGCAACATTTGTGAACATGAATTTGACTGGACGGCTTTTTACAAGGAAAAACTTATCTTTACAACTACCAGACACTTAAGGTCTGTTTGGCAATGATTGCATAGTGTGTGCATGGATTATTTTGGAAATATGATTTATGACAAAGTTATATGACATGATTTATCGTGAATTTTACATAGAATTTAAACTCACGTCACGAAATTGAACTGATCGAACTAAAAAGCTCTGTCAGTTGCCAAAATTTGAAGGTTGAAATGAAGCTGCTTCATTTGAACATGAGTCATTGACATTTTTGACTGAAAAAGAAAGGTTGTATAATTTCCAACATTTGTAAATTGATTTCGGAAAAAGTCCATAGGAGGCAGGCTGTTGCCAGTGTAGAAGCTGCAG
>CM031610.1:56789271-56796771 GCA_018398815.1 Conus ventricosus | reverse complement strand
ACTCAAGAATCCCATCTCATTTCCAAACTGGGCACACTACCCCCCCAAGGCATCAATATCCAACAATAAAACCAAACACACATACCCACCTCTTCCACATCAGTTGGCAATATCCCCTACCAACACACCCCACATACACACACACATACACACACACTTACATACACCACCACCACATCCTCTTCACTCACTTCATACAGTAGTTACAGCAACCCTCCATCTATCTAATCTTAATTTTGTTTTGATCCTTCCCCTTAAATCCCCCCCCCCCCCCCCCACACACACACCTTTTTTTTTTTTTTTTTTTTTTTTGATCATTATCTATCCACCATTACCACAACCATCACAAAGAATCATACCATCCTAATAAACTAGACCACACAACCTATCATATCACACACACACACCTCCCCTGACGCAACCCCCCCCCCCCCCCCCCCTCTGTTTCCTCTCCCATAATCCCCTGGCCTCATGTCATTTCCGCCTTCAGGGAAAATTTAAACGGATAAGTCATTTTCATTCCCCCTTTTTTTTGTTTTTTCGTAGTTTGTACTGTCCCACATGTTAAATGTGATTTATTTTTTCGCCTGATGAAGACCCAAGTGGTTGAAATGCATCGTGTCTTGTCTTGTGCTTTGTTTGTCAATGTCATTGGCGGTAGTTCTAAAACTCTATTCCTGATACTTGCTTCGTTCGCCGCCTTCAGTCACTCCTTTTTGAAATTTTACTGAGCTTCATAATGACTGATACCCTTTGTCGTGTTGTACTCCACGTCTCGTCTTCCACACTCTAATTTACGTCACGTCCCCTGTTCTAGATATCTTTGTGCACGCCGACACCCTTTGTTGTGTTGCATTTCACGTCCTGTTTTCAACCCTTTTGTTGTGTGTGTGTACCTGTCAACCCCGATACCCTTTGTTGTGTTGTATTTTACGTCACGTCTTCGACCCCCTACCATGTACTTGTGAACGCTGACTACCACTTCTCACTCCCACTGCCCTCCATTTGATTCTATTTTTTTTGTTTTGATTCCGACTGTCCCACCTTCCATTCTCCATCACCTCCACTTCCAACTACACACTTTCAATCGTCATTGTGCATTCTTGATCCCCCACTCGTCTCTGTTCCACTACCTGCCCAACAACAACTAACACCACAACACAATGCCAACTCCCCAAATTTTCTCCCGTACCCATGCCAGCTTCTGCAGTCCATTCAGTTTTCTACCACCCACCATCCAACCATTCGCACTAGGCTATGCCAAAACACAGTTTCAGAAAACCAAATCAGCATCCCATTTCCACTTTCTTAAACAATGTCTTAAACTACACATCACACCCCGTGGCTTCTCACTTTCCCACACCCCTTCCAACCTCCACAACACCACTCTCATCACTACCACCGAAAAGATTCTCTTCCGGCCAGTCGTAAACTCATGTTGGCACATATAAAAACACTCAGTTTCACCATGAAATCTCTCTCCAACCTTCTCCAACATTTCAAACAACAAACAACAATCATCATGCCCACAGCACCTGCCTCCAAACTCAGACAACTCATCCATACACACAACCAACTCATTTACAACCACTGCAAACCAGACCAAACAAAACAAACTATCACAATTACAAAACAGACAAACAACTACTCGCCCGGACCATTCTGCTTCCACAACCCACAACCCTGACCCCACTACCACATCTGATCACCACCACCCTCTTGTCTACTGCATCCCTGACAACCTCCCCCTCTCTGACGATGAAAGATCAGTCTTAACAAAAGGACTGAAATTCATCCCTACTCAACCCACCACCAACAATCACCAGAACCACATTGACGTGGAAAGGTTTTTTAGGAAACTTCGTTGGATGGCAGCACTTGAAAACATACCCAGGCCCCCACCCACCCCAAAACTCCGACACCTTCACTCAACTATTTCAAACCCCAATGCTCCGTCAACCACCCTCAAACAAATCCAGTGAAGTTGAACTCTACATAAAAAAATGCAAAATAGACATCAGCCGGATCAAATCCAAACCTGTCCGACACTGCAACCTTTCACAAAACCAACAAAAAGCCCTCAAATCACTACGAGAACGACAGGACATTGTCATCAAACCAGCAGACAAGGTGGTGCAGTGGTAGTTTGGGGACAAACAACTATACATAGCAGAAGCACAAAAACAACTGTCCAAACACAAATTTCTACACCCCACTCACAACATCACCCCTCCCCCAACACCAGAAACTCATTGCTAACTCAATCAAAGAAGAAATCAGACTCAACAATCTACCCACTACAGCCAAACTCCTCATTATGACAGACACCAAAAAGCCCACCTTCTACCTACTCCCCAAAATACACAAAATGAACACACCTGGCAGACCCATTGTTTTCAGCCTGCAGCTGCCCCACTGAACACATTTCGCAATATCTAACTTCCTCCTTCAACCCATAGTACAAAGCCACCCCACATACCTCAAAGACACAACCCACACACTCAACATGATTAACTCGCACAACACAGACCCCGCTTTTCAACCCAGCCTCCTCTTCACACTTGACGTGGTGTCACTCTACACTTCCATCCCCCACACTGATGGACTAAGGGCCCTCACATTTTCCTTGACAAACGGCCCCCCAACCAACAACACCCTCCCACCACCACTCTGGTCAGACTCGCTGAATTAGTCTCACCCTGAACACATTTCAATTCAACAAGCACACATTCTCACAAATTAGTGGTGTTGCCATGGGTACCAAATGGGACCAGCCTATGCTTGCCTCTTCATGGGACACTTGGAACACCGCCTACTCAACACATACACAGGCCCCAAAACCTGAACTGTACAAAAGGTATATCGATGATGGACTGGGAGCCACATCTATGCCAAAACAAGACCTCCTCAACTTCCTCAACTTTGCCCAGACCTTCCATCCATCTATCCGACTTACCTACACCATTTCGCAGTCGGTCAACTTCCTAGACATCACCATCTCCCTAGAAGAAGGCCTACTCAAAACCTCCATTTTCTACAAACCCACCGACGCACATGCATACCTAGACTACTCATCCTCCCACAACCCACACACTAAAGACAGCATCCCATACTCACAATTTCTCCGTCTCCGCAGACCCGCCTCCAGCGAGGAAGACTTCACTACACAAGCAGCCAAAATGTCACAATTCTTCACCAACCGCGGATACCCATTCCATCATCAAAGCAGCACTCCGCCGCACCATAGCTGTATCCAGAACATCTGCTCTGGACACCCAGCATCCAACCAAGACAGACAGACCCACAGCCTACCTCTCTACCACCCGCACACCCTCCCCATCTGTAGGATCCTCCCAAAACCAATTGGCACATTATACATAACCACAAACCCGCCTTCCATACCAAACCCATGATCACATTCAAACGTGACAAAAACCTCAAAGACCTCCTCGTGCGATCCAGTTTGAACAGAACCACAGCTACACCACCAGGTACTCACCCCTGCTCCAAACCCAACTGCAAAATCTGCCCCCTCACCAAACCAGACACCATCTACAGGGCCCCAAAAACTCCTTCACAGTCAAACGCACATTTTCATGTCAGAGCCGCAACATTATATATGCCATCCACTGCCAGCTGTGTGGCAAGATCTACATAGGGAAACGTCACGCACACTTGAAACACGCATCGCTGAACATCTGGCTGATATCCGCCACCACCGACCCAAACCCGTCGCCCTACACTTCAACCACACCCAACACAACATCGACCATGTCAAAGTTATGGCACTCTGGCAGTCACAGAGTGACAGCTTTGAACGCACAACTCAAGAATCCCATCTCATTTCCAAACTGGGCACACTACACCCCCAAGGCATCAATATCCAACAATAACCAAACACACATACCACCTCTTCCACATCAGTTGGCAATATCCCCTACCAACACACACACAATACACACACACATACACACACACTTACATACACCACCACCACATCCTCTTCACTCACTTCATACAGTAGTTACAGCAACCCTCCATCTATCTAATCTTAATTTTGTTTTGATCCTTCCCCTTAAATCCCCCCCCCCCCCCACACACACCTTTTTTTTTTTTTTGATCATTAATCTATCCACCATTACCACAACCATCACAAAGATTCATACCATCCTAATAAACTAGACACACAACCCCATCATATCACACACACACATCTCCCCTGACGCAACCCCCCCCCCCCCCCCCCCCCTCTGTTTCCTCTCTCCATAATCCCCCTGGCCTCATGTCATTTCCGCCTTCATGGAGAATTACGGATAAGTCATTTTTCATTCCCCTTTTTTTGTTTTTTGTAGTTTGTACTGTCCCACATGTTAAATGTGATTTATTTTTTCGCCTGATGAAGACCCAAGTGGTTGAAATGCATCGTGTCTTGTCTTGTGCTTTGTTTGTCAATGTCATTGGCGGTAAGTTCTAAAACTCTATTCCTGATCTTGCTTCGTTCGCCGCCTTCAGTCACTCCATTTTGAAACCATTAAAGTGACTCGGAAGCAGTACAGAGTCTTCCCTAGTTCACTCATGATGGCTAGACCGTGACTCTCTCTGTGGATTGTTTTTGTCAGGGGCGCAACGGGACAAGCAGGGTGTGACCATTGTCACGAGTTTGTCACGAGGCCTATGACGATTGGCCCATCTAGGGTGGTGGAATTATTCATTTATTTGTTGTCGTTGTTGTTGTCGTGTATCCGTCCCTTAATGTGGCTTGTGGTGCGTTTGCACCTTAATGTCGTTCAGCTCAGGTTAGTTTACTTTCTCTCTCTCTCTCTCTAATTCCACTGCCCGTGCAATTCATCCTGCAGGTTCATGGGTGGCTGGTACCTTTCTCTCGAACTTGCTGTCTTTCGGCCTCTCACCTGTCTTTTCACCTGCCACACGTGCAAGATTCCTCTTGGGCTTGAGGTATTCTCACTGTGACGAAGGGTGGCATGTTGGCCGCCATCGCTTAGGCAGGTTTTCTCTTCACTCGAGCGGAAGATGTCTCTGGGAGCGCCTGCTCCGGTCCTGGTTCTTCACCACTTCGTCGAAGGTATGGTCGGTACCTTCATTCCTACAGTCGGCCTGTAGGGAGGGACATCATCTCTTTTCCGCATCTGCTCTGCTGGTCCTCTCGACTGGACAGAGGGCAGAGAGTCGCTTGACCCATCACTTCTGGGTCACCCACGGGTAGCTGGTAAGCATCAGTTTCGTGGTTTTTTTGGTTTTTTTTGTTAGCCGGCTAATTCTTCTCTTTTGCGCAATTTTCTTTTGTTTTCAAAATTATAAAAGAAATATTGTTTGAGACAGCTTTTCTGGTTAATTCAATCTTTAAACCTGGCCATTCTAAATTATATCCAAAATTCTTTCTCCTTTTTTTGCATCTGTGATGCGGTAGTCGGTGGGGATGGGAGAGAACCTGGTGATTCAGGGTTGGTACTTGCTTGGTCTCGCTCGTCCGCCCCTGTCACATTCGCCGGACTCTTGTTCTTCGGCCACCGTCTGTTTGTGTGTGCAAGGGGAACGAGTTTTATGTTTGCGAGCGTGCGTACGCATGATTAGTCGTTTGGATGCGTGGTTGGAGAATTGTGTCGTTTGAAATGTTGCTATAAAATGTGGTGATAATTGTGCCATTGAATTATTATTTGCAATGTGATGAGTTATAAAGCAATGGTTGCTGTATTAGTTCATTCCTAAGAAAGGAAAATGTTGAGCGTGAGTGAGGAAGGATGAAGCCATGATTTTCTATTCATGTGTTAACCTGTGAATGTAACTTCTTACCTGCTTCGGTGAGGAGACCTTTAGCGAACGTTCCTCGGTTGGTTTGTTTACTGTGTTATGTTCAGGTCTGTGTTGAGCTGATGCGTTAGTTTAGTCAGCGAACCTCCCCTCGCCCATCATGCGAGGGGCTGTTAGGATTTGACAGCATATGTCGACTGTACTGACTGCGGGGTTCCAGTACCCTTTCTTCTTTCCTCCCAGTTCCGTTTTCCCTCCTCCCGGGGCTTCACCCGGAGCCTGCACTGTTGGGGCCGTGCACTGGTTGGGCCGCACACTGGTTGGGGCCGCGCGCTGGGTGGAGAAGCACGTGGGCTTTGCCGGACGGTCCTGATCCCTGTCCGGGACCTCCAGCGACAACACCTCGTCCACGGGATGCGCTCTCCACCGTCCTCGCACTTCAAACAGCCCATGTGACCGGTGTGGTAGCTCTGTGGCGTGCGATTTGGGCGTATTGTTGTGTGTGTCAGTAGTGTCGGCATCGAAGGACACTCCGTTCAAGAACCGACCCGGTTTGGGGCACCTGGTGCATCAGGGTGCTCCCAGTGGACTTTGGAGAGGCAGGGTGTGGGGGAACCTACATGAGACACGGAAAGGGATGGGTGCTGAAATGCATATTTATAATCATGGTTATGTTGTGTGTGCTGGAAATGCTTATTTATAACTATGTCCATGTTTGTGTGTGTTGGAATGCTTAATTGTGTGTATGTCGTGTGTGTTGAAATGCTTGATTGTGATTGTGCATGTTGTGTGTGTTGGAATGCTTAATTGTGATTGTGTGTGTTGGTGTGAACCAGCCCTGATGTGGCCCTTGCGGTCGGCTGGGCTTTAAGCAACATTATCTTATCTGTTGGTGTGAATAAATGGGGTGTTGTATTGTAATCTTTCTTGTGTGGTCTCTTGCGAGGCGTGTGAGGTCAGTCACTCCCTTCACTCCCATTTAGACCGATCCTGTCAGGGCAGACCTCCAGGGTCGGTCGTGACAACCGTTGACCGTGAGCTGGAATGAGCTGCGTGAGGTAATGTCAGAAATGAGACAGCAAAGAAAAAAAAACCCCCGGAGTGGTCTTAGTTATATCAGCATTGTGCCATGACAAGATTCGACATCAGGTGGAAAACCAGGTTGATCAGGCTGCTAGACAAGATAAAACTCTTTATGTCATTGGGGTATGTGTCCTGTCTGGATGAGATAGCTGATCACTGACTGCACACCCCAAGACAAAGTTCAGGCATGTGGTGAGACCAGCTTCACATCCTCTTTCCAATTTCATGCATAACTGACTACATCACGAGCAAGATAGTATATATCATAATGCTGACAGATGGAACCCTCTACAATGTAACTTGCCTGATGTAAGCATGCCTGTCAACTTTGACTTTCTGCCTGGCACCAGATCATCCCACATGGATGCAACAGAGGATGGAAGTCACAGATGCAGCTGAGACAGGAGGGACAATGTGAAGGATTGGTAAGGACAAAACCTCTCGCCTCTGACTGAGAAAAGGCATTGGGCATTTTTGCTCCCAGTTCTGCATCCCACCAAAAAAATCATTGGTTTATTTGACGCCTTTTTCTAATTCAGAACCCTTTTTGTGCTGGGTTTGTGTGTGTGTGGGGTGTTTTGTGTGGGAGGGAAAAAGGGGAGGAGGGGGGAGGGGAGAGAGAGAGAGGAAGAAAAGGAAAAAAACGTA
>CM031610.1:56717944-56789171 GCA_018398815.1 Conus ventricosus | reverse complement strand
TCTTTCCTTCCGTTTAATTTTTTTTTCCTTCATTTCTTTTTTCCCACCCAAAATAAGAAAAATAACAAAATACCTAATTGTTTTAATGAATTAATAAAAACTGATCGGGCCTGCAATCGGGTTTTTTTTAATTTTAATTCCCCAAGGCGGGTGATCAGGGCCCAGTTCTCTTAGAGAGAAAATTTTAAAACCCCTTTCGAAAAAAAAACCTCCAAAACCCGTCCCTTTCAGACTTTTGGAACCAAGAAATTTTACGCGCAAAATTGCGCGGGATATCATGTTTTCAGCCGTTTTTTTTTGAGGTCCCATAGTGTTAAAGTTTATGCCCAGTGACCTTGGAAGTGTAAAAAAAACTAATTGGAATTTATTTTGGAGGACAATATACCTATTTAAAAAAAATTTCCCAAAAGCAAAAACCCACCACCCAGGGGTTTACTACAAAAAAAAAATCGTTTGTTGAGAAGGAAACTTTCGTTTTTTTAAAGAAACTAAAAAATTTTTTTTCCTAATTCAGAAATTTAGGGTTTAGGTATAAAAAGATTAAAGAAGGGGTTCAGGGGAAAATTTGATTTTCCTCACTAAATTTATGTTAATTCGATAAATTTTCGGAAGGTGATCATAAAAACAAAAAATTATGGTTTTTAATAAGGGTAAGAGACAGGACAAACTTTGGGGTTTCCGCCCTAAAAAAAAACCCCCAGAAAACCTAATACAGGCCCTAAAGGGGAAACTTATTAAAAAAAGGCATTTTTTGTTCAGTTTTTAAAACCCCAAAACCCTTTTAAATTTTAACGTTGGACTAAAGGAGGATGAAAAAACTCCCTAAAATGCAAAAACTTTAAAAGAAAAACAAAGCAGGAGGGTCACACTGTCACTCTTGCAAAAACCCGATTCATGACAGCATTTACCCCATCGCACACGCAAATTTTTCCCAAATTCCCCCAAAAAGGGGAGCACTACCAATTTTTTTTCTTTTTCCCCTCCCCTTCGGGGGAAAACACTTTAAAAGTCACAACAACAACTTGGGAAAACGGATTTTACACCTGTATCTTTTCCCCGGGAAAGAGGGGCAAATAAAATCCGCACACAGGTTTCTCCCCTCACCCCAAAAGAGAAAAATCAATCTTCACACATGTATTTTCTCCTCACCCCGAGAGAAAAATAAAATTTCACCTTTGTATCTCTCCTCACACCGGAGAAAAAATCAATTTTTTCACACATTATCTCTCCTCACACCGGAGTAAAATAATCTATTTCGCTTCTATAAAGTTTTGGGCCCTTCACTTTCCGTTACCCCAAAATTCCGGACAGGAGAATACATAACTCCCGTAATCATGGGGGACCTCCCTTTGCCTCAATTTAAAAAGTTTCCCCTGCTTTTTCATTCCCTGGCCCTTTTCTCTCTGGGAACAATTTTCTGCCCCCTCCCGAACTCCCCCGGGTTCCTGGGGGATACGAGTCTCGCTTCTTTTTCCCGGGGACTTCTTCTGTCTCTGGGGAAATGAGGGAGCTTCAACTCCTCTCCTGGGTTGGTACTGGGGGGGCCCCTGAACCCCGGTGGGGCCCCCAAAACCCCATGGCCTTCTTCAACCACTCACGGGGTAAAAGATGAAGGGTAAAGGGTAAAGGGTGAAGGGTGAAGGGGCTAAAAACACAAAATTAAGGTTCGTGAAAGAAAACCTGCTTCTCAATTCCCATATAAATTCTTTCTCCCCCTTCCCCCCCCTTTAATTTTTCCCCCAAAGCTTTCCCAACATCTTTTCCCCTCACCTGGAAAGGACGGGTTTCAGCAACGGGCCCACCGTCCCGGGACGGGTTTCCGAGCTCTAGGCCATCTGCGGGGTTTTAAAAACTGACTTTTTCCCCCCTTTTCCCCTTGTGAGTGCATACTCAGTGTTCAAAACACATGACCGCCCCTTTTCCTTACCCCCCCTTTTTTTTAAACTCCCCACTCGTGGTCATTTTCCCCCAAATGACCACATTCGTTTTTTGGGAATGAGTCATACTCACAATTTTTTTTGGGGAGGGCCCCCCCGCTAAAATGTCAACCCACATGAATATTTTTTCCTTTAATTGTGGCACGGGAAATGATTTACCCATTTAACTACATGTGTTTGGGCGTCACATGCCTTGATGTGAGGCTACGTCACATGGCACCCCCCACCCCGGGGGAAAAAAAAAATTTTTTCTCCAAAAAATTTTTTTTTTTTAAAGGTTTCAACCCTTCAAAAACACTTCTTCAGAATGAACCCTAAAATGGGAAAACCAACGCACATGTTTTAAACCCCAAATTAAAAAAAACCCCCGTTTAGAATCAATCACCAGGGTCCAATAAAAAAGAAATTTTTCCCAAAATTTCCCAATCTTTTAAAAAAAAAAAAAATTCAAAATTTGGGTTTCCCCATATTTCAAAAAATACTTTTTCACAAATTACAGGGAAAAAAAAACAATTGGGGGATATTAAAAAATTTTCAAAGTAAAAAATTTGTTTTCCCTACATTAAGATGTGAAGCACTATTTTCCCTGTTCTTTGTCTCACTTTCATATTTTTTCAAAACCCTCAAAAAAAATGAAAATTATTTCCAAGGGGAAAAGGGTTTTCAATAGCATGTAACCAAAATAAAACATATTTTAAAAATTTTTCTTTTTCCCACATGTAGTGTTTTTGGGCCATGAAAAGTCCCCGGCTCTCCATTGTTGGACAATAAAAAAATTGAAAAAATTGGGTTTTTGTCTCATTGCAAAATAAAAAACTTGTATTATTTACATTTTAAAGAGTTATTTGCTCATCCCCATACATATAGATTCATCGTCCAACCCAATTTTAGACAAAAATTTAGTTTTGTTTTTTTCCATTTTTTAAACAAAGAATAAATTGTTTCCCAATCAACTCAATTTGTTGTTTGCTTGAAAAACATATAGTCACTTCAAAAAAACCCAAATTATGCTTAAAACCATTTTGTTTTAAATCGTCGTAGCATACAATGAACCGTCAAAAGTAAATCAAACCGTAACCCTTTAAGAAAGACAAAAAACAGGAATGTCTTTCCCTTAAAGGGACAGTTTCATTTGTCCATAAATATTCACCCCAGTGACAAAAAATTGCCATGAAATTTTGTTTTTCCGGCCGGGTTTTCACAGTAAACGGGAATTCCGCAATGCCAAAGCCTTTCTTAAAAAAACCTGCTGTTCTTAGTTTTTGCGATTTCAAGAAGTCGGGGGCCTAGGGCAGCTGAAACTGAAACTTTCTTCCAGTCAAGAACCTGGGAAAATTTCTCACATCCCCTTTTTTAACCAATAGCCAAGCACTCTCTCGAAAACCCCTTTTTTTTTTTTTTTTTTTTGAAAAACGCGGGGGGGTAGGGGTTGGTTCGCATGGATTTCAGAATTTAATAAATTTCTATGGGGTTCAATCCCAGTTACGGGACCTGGGGTATCTGTAAACATTCCTAAAATTTTCTTTCAAAATGTCTTTGAGCTGTTCGGGTTTGACTTGTGGGAAAAATCATTCGATAGAACCCCCCCTCATAGGTTTCCCCTTTGGATGGGACGGGAATGGGGAAGGGGGGGTACAATAATTTTGCATGGTAAAAGTTAACATTCCTACATTTGTGTTTTCAAAACCTTTGATCTGCCCCTGTCTTTAAACATTGGGTAAAATTTCCATCACTGATAAGTCTGTCTGTTGCATCATTTTCTGACACAGGACTTTTCCACTAAACGATGATTGAGGGCAACATTTGTACGTTCAACTACTTTTTTAAACATGTTCACATGAAATACCTTCTCAGGGTTTGCCTTTTTGATCTTAAAATTTACTTCAGAAAGTTTTCGACCACCTGAAAAGGACCCTTCCACATAACACGAAGCTTGTTATTTTCCCTTAGGGGAGTAATACAAGGCCCCTTTATCCCCTACAATGAAGGAACGTGCCTTTGTTTTTCGGTCGGAAAAGGGGACCTTGTAACATCTGTTTTTCTATAGCTGACTGTTGAGCAAGCTAAACGCACTTTAAAAACGATTATCCCAGTTCAAAAAGTATTGGAAACGGGTTTTACTGCAGGTTGTCCGTCTTTTTCCGTCCATTGTGCATAAAATAGATCCAAAGGCCCCTTGGGGAGTTTTAGAAAAAAGCTCAAATGGTGAAAAATCCCCAGGTTTCGTTGGGGCCATTTCCCTGTAGGGCAAAAAGAAAACCCGGTATAAAAAGGGATCCCATTCCGGGGGTTTCTTGCCTTGCAACCTTTTTTCAACAGGGGTTTTTAAAACGTTCCATTGAAACGTTCAACCTTTGCCATTCGTTTGGGGTGATAGGGCGGGGTTTTGAATGGAGAGATTGAAAAACCCTTCGTAATTTCTCTCATGAGATCAAAAATGAATTGCGTTCCACAACCCCGAGAGAATTTGTCGGGGAAGACCCCCCTTCGGGAAAAAATTGCAAAAAAGGGGGCTTCGCGCGGGAAAACTGTATAAAATTTTCTTCAGTGGAATCGCTTCTGGTTTACCTTTTTTGCTGTATCCCAAAGTAAAGTTTTATTAGCGTTTTACCCCGAAGAAGACAGGGTACCCGGTCCAACAAGTTCAATAGCCCCCTTCCCGAAATGGAAGGGAAAATGAGAGGCATTTTGGCGGGGGGTGCACAGGGGGACGCGACCTTTCTGAGATGTCTTTTGGCAGATGTCACATGACGGCGAAATTTCGAAACTTCCTTTGGGACCCCCCGGCCCAAAAAAAAGAATCAAAGAACTCTTTTTAAATGTTCTTTTGATTCCGCAGGGGACCAGCGAACAATGCATCATGGCCGTGTGCAGTACGTTTCTTTAAGGGGTTTTTGGGAAAACCAAAACTTTTTCTGTTGTCCTGCCCGGGTACACACCTGTAGGAATGTCAGAGTCCAGTATGTACGTTGGTTTGCCCGTTTGAACGTCAGTGACAGCCCGGGTTTGGGGCGCGAAAAGTATTGTGTCAGCTTTCCGTTTTTTCCCTCCCATTTTTTTTTTAAATCATCGGGGGTAATCTGGAGTTCACCCAGTTTTGGGGATTTTTTGCGGCTTTGTAGCCTTTCCCTGCTCTATGAGGGTTTGGGATTAGAAACCCCAAAAGGGAAAAGGAACATACGACCCTCCAGCACCCCTTGTACTGTAGCGACACCTGGCAAATTGCCCAAGATCAAGTCGCAGACTGGGTTATCAATAAAAAACAGGCGGTAAGAAAAAACCGGGGGGTTTGTACGGGGTATCGCCCGAAATTTTTTGCCAGCGGAAACGTTTCAATCTTGCCCCAAACACCTTAAAACCCCTTTTTGGCAGGTTGGGGATAATGGTCTTGAAGCACGGAAAAACTTCCGTACACCAGCAGTAGTGCCCCGGTCTCGCCAAAAAAAGAAGCCTGCAAACCCTTGATGGCTCCCTTTTTTTTAACCCCCCGTCCCTCAAAAAGATTGATCTGGTTTTCCAAACCAAAGGGCCCTTTTTCACAATTTAGTGGGGGACTAATGCGGGGTTTTTCCATTTGGTTTGAAAGGGCAATTTTTCCCCAATGGAAAATTTTCCATCAAAAAAAAGAAAAAATCGCATTGGGCTGACGGCGCCCAACTGATTTTGTGAAAATTTGTTTGTCCCGAAAAATGGCCCCAAAGGGCAGTGGTGGTGTTGTCCACGACCTCGGGGAAAGTTTGCTGGGAGTAAAAGGGGTTTTTTCCCGGGGGTGAGTAATGGTATTGAGAAAGGGGCACTCGAACCGCGGAAAGGGTCCCCGTCCGTTTTTTAGGAAGGTATATCCTTTAGGGGGTAAAAAAAGGGCCCACGATTTCCTTTTTCCGGGGAAAAATTCCCCGTCCTGGGGGATAGTAACTGACGCATTTAGGGCTCAAAGATGGAAATTCTTCCCTTTCCCAGCCCCGCCCCCCTTTTTCTGGGTGAGCGATACAAAACTGATCAGCCATCTGACACATTTCCTCCACGTTTTCAAATTGCCTTTTTTTAAAAGGGAAAAAGGGGGGATCTTTGGGTGCTCTGGAAAAATTGTTCTCTAAGAAGGAGATTCGCAGTGATTTAAAAGTTTTTGTTCGGTTTTTTGGGCAAATCGATCCATCGATCCCAAAAAATGACTCATACGGACAGAAAAAAATGGAAAAGATTCTCCCTTTTTTTAGGGCGCACAGAACGGAAACGTTTTGTGAAAAAAGATCAGCAGAAAATTGAAAAATTTTTTGGGAGTTTTCTTTCAATGATTTCCCCCGTTAAATTTTTTTTCGCTGCAAGTGAGTGGTACGTGTCAAAGCGCTAACCCCTTTAAACAACGAAAAAGCAAATACAAGGGCCCCCTTTTCCTTTGGGCCCAAACCCCAAGAGTTTTCGTGACTTTCAAATCGGGAAAAAAAAAATACAATGTCATCCGTTTTTTTTTTCCCCGAAAGGTTTGGAAAAATTTTGGAAAATATGCCGCTTTTGGTTGAGGCATGGGTGCGGAAAAAGACTGGTGGAGGTTCTCTCGAAGCCCGGATTTTTTTAATTTTAAACATCAAATCTTAGGGTTTTAACTGCCTTTAACTTAAATTGCCCTTTTTCAGCTTCAGGGTTCCCTCTGTAATCTTTTTTCTTCCCCCCCTTAGCCCCCTTTCCCCCTGTAATTTATTTTTTTTCGCTTTCCCCCTGTTTTTATTTTTCCCTTTGCTTCCCTCTGTAATTTTTTTTTTCAGCTTCGCTTTCCCCTGTAGTCTATTTTCTTCAACTTCAGTTCCCTCTGTAGTCTATTTTCTTCCCTCTCCCCTTAAGGGCCCGTTTGCCCCATCTGTGCTTTTTTGCACATAATTTGTAAGTTTTTTTCCCCCCCAAAACCCCAAACGTTCCCCTTGTTTAACATATTTATCAAAATCATCCATTAATTTTTTTTAAATTTTGTTAGATATTAAACCCCCAAACAATCTCAAAGTATGAATAAAATAAGGCGATATATGATGATTTATGTTTCACAAAAACCCTAATTATGTATATACAAAAACAAAAAATTCAATTTTTCCCGGGGTAAAAAAAAACAGCTTACTTAAAAAGGGTAGATATGAAATCCCCAAAGGAAAGTATTTTTCCAAAAAAAAATTTGCAAATGTTTTTAATTTGGGAATTTAAAAAAAAATGAAGGGTTTTTTTCAAAAATGTTTTCCCCAAGAAAAAAAAAAATTTTAAAAACCCAAAAAAGGGTTTTTTGAAAAAAAAAATTCTTTATAAAGTTTTTGTTCTCAAAAGTTTTTGGGTTTTCAGTCTTTTTTTTTCCCCTTTCTTAATTTTTAAACGAATTTACAAAACAAATGTACCGCCTTATACAAAAAATGAATATAAATTTACAAAACAAAAGGAATCCCCAAAAAATTAAAAGAGGGGGAAAAGGACACAAAATAGGGAAATCCCACCTAAAAAATGAAAATGTTGAAAAGAAAACTTGATAGGAGCCTATTGGGAGAAAGGGTTTTAAAAGATTTTTAAAAAGGGGGTTTAAAAAGGGAAAAAAAAGGATTCACAGGACCCGGGAAAAGTAAGAGGAAATCAAAAAAAGGGAAAAGAAAACCCACAGACAGCACCCTAGTGGTCAAATGTCTCCCGTGGAAAAATGGAGACGGGAAAAAAAAAATCACTGCCCCAAAAAATTTCACAACTACAGTAATAATTCAAAATACTAACCCAATTTAATCAAATAAATGCACATTCACCCCCAAAATCAAAGAAAATCTTTGCCCACACCCCGAAAAAAAAAAAATCAAAAAATAAAGATGTTTATTTGGGGAGAGCGGGAATCAAACCCCCCACCTAAAACTAATAGCGTGACGGAGGAGAAGTTTTATCCCCCCTCTGAGGGGCAAAGGGGAAAAACCCAAAATGAAAAAATAGGAAAACGAAAGAAATAGATATTTTCAGAAGGGGAAAAACTTTGACTCCCAACGCCATGTCCCCCCGTTTAAAAAGCGGAAAAAAGGTTGGGGCTATCAGTCCCCGGGAAAGGGGCAAAATTACTAATTTAGGGGAAAAAGGGCGCGAAATTCCTCAAAAGCCCTGGGCCCCTTGCTGCCGGGTTTGAAACAAAAAGGGGTTGAGGCTATCGGTCCCCCCAGGTGGGGGGGGTCAAAAAAAAATCCTTTCCAAAAAAAAAAAAAAACCCCTTAAAAGGAAATTGAGAACCAAAAAAGAAATGTCAACCCCCTAACACATATAGAAATAAAAAAACAACAAAAAAAAAGCAAATATTATACACAAAATAATTTAAACTTTCTTTTTTTTTTTTTTCTTTTTCCCCCAAACCCTTGGGGGGCACCCAAAAAAGAAATTCCGAGGTTACAAATAGAAACCTTTCCTTTTTTTTTTCTTCCTCAAACCCCTTTAGGGTACAAATATAAAACTTTTTTTTTTTTTTAAAACCCCCGGGACAAAAAAGGAAAAACTTTCTTTTTTTTTTTTCCCCCGGGGAAAAAACGGAGCTACGCCGGTGGGAAAATTTAGTCGGGGTCACCCTGTCCAAAACTGGCACTTTGCATACCCGAAATTTATGGACAGCATTTTTTCCCTAGCACACGCAATTTTCCCAATCACCCAAAAGGGCCCCACCGAAAGTTTTTTTTTCTCCCCCCCTCCCTTCCCGGGGAAAAAACTTTACTAAGTCCCCAAAAAAACAACTTGTAAAACAGTTTTTTTCACCTGTATTTTCTCCGCATGAGAGAAAAAAATTTCCCCCACACATGATCTTCCTCACCCGAGAAAACAAATTTAATCTTCACACATGTTTTCTCTCCTCCACCCAGAGATTTAAATTAAAATTTGTTCCGCTTCTATAAAGCTTGGCCTTCCCAATTTCCCTTATCCAAAATTCCGGACCCGGAGAATAATAACTCCCGTAATTTACTGGGACCCGCCTTTCCCAAGTAAAAAGCTTCCCCGCTTTTTCACTTCCCTGTCTCTCTCTTGAGGGCTATACTGCCCCCCGAACTCTCCCGTCCTGGGAGATACGGTTCTGACTTTTCTTCCCCCGGACTTCTTTTTGTCTCTTGCGAAAATGACGGCTTCAAACTCCCCCCTGGGTTGGTACTGGTGGGGCTGAATACCGGTGTGTTCCCCCCAAACCCCTGGCCATCTTCAACCCCCTCCGGGGGTTTAAAAATGAAGGGTGAAGGGGCGAAAGGGTTTTAAAAGGGGGAAGGGTGAAGGGTGAAGGGGCTGAAAAAACCCAATAAGGTTCGTGTAAGTAACCTGTTCTCAATTCAAAATATGAATTCTTTTTCTCTTCTTTAAAATTTTCCCCCTGTTGCTTTCCCCAACTATCTATCGCTCACCTGGTAAAAGAATGGTCCGCAACGAGGACCCGTCCCGACAGGCGAGTTCTAGGCCCTTGCTGGGTTTTAAAACTGCTCTTTCCCCCTTCTCCTAGTGGTGCATCTCAGTGTTCAAAAAAACATGACCGCACCTTACCCTTTCCAGCCCTTTTTAAAAAATTCTCAGTGGGGCACTTTCACCCAAAACCACATTCGTTTTTTTGAATGAGTCATACTCCAATTATTTTGGGGGGCACCCCCTACACTAGTCAAGCCACCTGAATATTCTTTTCCCTTTTAAATTTTGGACGGGGAAAAGATTCATATCACTAACTACTTGTGGGGCGTCACTGCCCTTTAAAGGGGGGCTCGTCACATGGGAAAAGGAGTATTTAAGTTACTGGGCCCCAAAATTTTAATGAAAAAAAGTAAATGGGCCGATGGCGGTTCCCGGGAAGCTCTTAAAAATTTTGTGCCAATGAATTGAGTGAGGTTTACCCAAAAAAATTTACCAAACTTCATGGGGCCAGGGGAAATAATACCTGATTGTTTGTAGATTCTGGGGAAGCAGACACCCCGTCCCAAAGGGGGGGGAGCGCCATCTTGCCCAAAGGTCGAGACAAAAAAGGGTACGACTACGGTCAGGGACTCCAGACAAGGGTCAGGGTTTTCCACAGGTAGGGGGGCCCCCCCTTACAGTATCTTTACCTCCCGCCAAAAACTGGTGAGTAAACCTAGTCAATCATTGGCGACGAGGATGGCGACGTTTGGACGACTAGCCGAGTTTTTTGGGGTGGATAGGGGGGGAACACCCGGGGAAAAGTATGTGGAAAGAATGGAACACTATTTTTCGGCTAATGGCCATTGATGATGAGGGGGAAAAAGAAAGCCATTTTTTCTGAGTGCCTTGGTGGGGCCCCCTTACAAGCTCATTGAGTGACTACTTGGGCCCCCGCTAAACCCGGGGGGTAAACCCTACACACCCAAATGAAAGAGGTGGTGTTAAACCAAACCCCAAGCCCAAACCCTCGGAAAAATAGTAAGCGTTTTTTAAATTTCACACAAAAAGTCGAGGCTCCGACGAGACTGTAGCCCTCTATGTTAGTCAGTTACGTAGGCTGTCGGCAGACTGTAACTTTGGAGAGGGACTGGACAGTATCCCTCAGGGACCGGTTGGTGTGCGGCATCAACAATGACCGCACACAACGACGCCTGCTGGCAACAACGGACTTGACCTTTGCCAGGGCCTTCGAAATAGCAACAGCCAGGGAACAGGCCGAAAAAAAGCGCAGCAGACATACAGGAAGTGCAACTGCAAATCCACTGACGGTGAAGCTAAAAGTGTCTCGGGGTAGACCTTTCCCAGCGAAGCAGAACAATGAGAGCATCAAGGGACACAGGAAGAGTACAGACAAAAGAGACATTGAGTGCTGGTTCTGCAAGGAAAAAGGACATATTCAAAGACATGCCGAAAGTATCAAAAAAGAACAAAGAATCGTCGGGGACGAAGTACTTGGGGTAGTGGAGTTGTCAGAAACGTGGATGATTTGAACAGAGGACAGATGATGACAGTGAGGTGTACACAGTGTATAAAACACAGAGCAAAGAAAAACCATACCTGGTGACGATATACATACAGGGTGTTCCGTCGAGATGGAAATTGACACAGAGCATCTCTCACCGTGATCAGTGAAAAATTTGGAGGCAGGTCAAAAGAGGAGGGACTTATCTGCCTTTGCAGAAATGCGGGCGGCGACTGAAAAACGTACACAGGAGGGATATTCCAGTGGTAGGCATTTGTTCGGTGACAGTTACATACAAGTAAAAGGGCCCCAAAACGACACTGGAAGTAGTGGGTAGTGAAAGGAACGGGTCCCAGTTTACTGGTCGGACTGGCTGAAACATCTCCAGTTGGACTGGTCAGAGATTTTTGCAATGCACAAGGTACTCACAACCCTGATTCTGAGCTCAGCAGATTCTGGATGAACATGCAGAAGTGTTTGGGGAAGTAAGGGGCACCATTAGAGGGGTTCGGGCCAACATATTCGTTGATCCGAATGCACCAGCATGCTACTTCAAGCCACGTCCAGTGCCCTATGCACTCCGCGAAAAGGTCGGCCAGAACTAGATAGACAGAAGCAGAGGGACAATCGAGAAAGTCCAGTTTCAGACGGGCAGCCCCGATTGTAACAGTGGTCAAGCCAGATAAGAGCATTCGGATCTGGGGAGACTACAAGTCACGTCAACAAGGCATCCAAGCTGGACAACTACCCAATCCCAGCGACGGAGGATGTGTTAGCAGAACTGGGAGAAGGAATTTGTTCTCAAAACTGGACCCTAACACAGGCTTACCAACAGCTTCAACTGGATGACAAATCGAAGGAGTTCACCACCATCAACCCCGCATCAGGGTTTGTACCGCACAACCGGTGCCTTTTGGAATCTCCTCGCCCCCGGGGGTATATTTCAGGGGACCTGGACAACCTTCGAAAGGTATTCCCATGTACATGTTCGCCGGGATGACATTTGGTGGCGGGCAAACTCGCAGGGACCATCTAGAGACCTTGCGAGCAGTGCTGCAACCTTGAAAGCGGCAGGGGCCCAAGGGTTGAACAGGCAGAAGTGTGTGTTTTTGGCCACGGAACTCGTCTACCTGGGCCTGAAGATCGACCAAACTGGACTCAAGCCCATACCTGAAAAGAGGCAAGCGATTGGGGACATGCCACGCCCAGTGGATGTCAAGCAGCAGCAAGCATATTTGGGGGATGGTAAACTACTACTTCCCTTGGTTTTCATGCCAAATCTCTCCACAGTGCTGGCACCCCTGTATGCATTGCTGAAAAAGGACAACAGGTGGTCATGGAGGGAGTTGGAGAGAAAGCATGGATCGAGTCAAAGAAGCTGTTACAGTCACCCCAGCTACTCGTTCACTTTGACTCTGCAAAGGACATAGTGCTGGCCTGTGACGCTTTTCCAACTATGGGGTGGGGCAGTACTTTCACCACAAAATGGAGAATGGTAGTGAACTCCATGGCATTCGCTTCACCAACCACCTGAACAGCGCTGAAAAGAACACAGTCAGGTAGAAGGAGGCTTTGGCTATTATTTTTGGGGTGAAGAAATTCCATCAGATTGGTTTGGCCACGCTTCGAGATTCATACAGACCACAAACCATTGCTGGATTGTTCAAGGAAACAAACAGATCCACCATGGCGGGCCATGTAACCAGAGATGGCATTGATACGGCCTCTTATGGTACACCATCACATACAAGAAGGAAAGAGACCAACATGCTGACGGCCCTGACAGATGCCCCTCGGGGTGACCGAAAAAGGCAAGGGGATCAGGAGAAACGGTGCACTGATAGAGCAAGTTGAACCATGCCATCACGGCACCCCATTCGCAGTGGACAAACAAGAAAAGTATTATCTCGATCAAGGAATACACTCTGAAAGGTGGCCTAGTTACCAGAGGAACACTTCAACTTACTGATTAGGCAGGAACTACAGAAGAGCGGTGTGTGTTGTGGGGCACACGGGGGTGTCCCACCGAAAGGCCGTGAGCGTCTGTTGCAGGACCGCAAGTCACATCCTGGATGACCCAATGAAAGCCAGCTCGTTCCACATCTGGTGCCGAACATGGATAAAGAGATTGAAGACACTGTACGAGCTGTTCCATCTGCCAAACACACGCAACATGCCTAGCCCGGCACCCTTACACCAGGGGAAATGGCCAAATCGCCCATGAGGACTTGCATGTGATTGCAGGCGTTCTCAACAGAGGTTTCTGATCATCATCGTGCACACCCCAAAATGATTGAGGCATCCCAAGTTTCACCCACTTCGGCGGCCACTATAAAAAGCTGCGACAGTCCTTGCTCCTCTGGGTGCCAGAAATCCTAGTACGGAAAACGGCACAGTTTCACCAGTGCAGAGTTGAAGATTTCTGCAAAAAATGGTATAAGCAATCAAGTCACCCTCCCTCCATGCATCCACAATGGTCACGAGCGCGCTGGGCAACCGTAAAGCGGTTAGAAAAGTTAACCAAGATCCATCGGACAAGGGTGTCGCGGTTTTTGTCAGGTACGGGTGACTCCACAAACAACCCCGGGTCGGTCCCAGCAAGCTCCCTTCAACAGAAAGGTGCGCACTCGGTTTGATATCCTCCACCAGCATGGAGCAAAGGGGGTTCAGAAACAGTTGCAGCAGAAGCGAATCAGACCATTCGAGCATGAGAACCTACCAGGGGGGTGATCTGGTTTACGCCAAGAACTTTGCAATCGGACCAAAGTGCTGCCTGGAGTGATTCGGAAGCTGACAGGACCATTATCATATGTGGTAGGGGGTTTGTCGATGGTCAAATGCTGAAACGACATACTGATCACGTACTTCCCGACAGGGGGCACAGATATATCTGATAGTACAGAGCAGGATATTCAGTCGAAAGCGTCACCTAGTTCCTTGTTAACCCCTGTGTCTTCACCATGACTCCGGGCATCTGGAAACCCATCGGACAGACAGAAAACGGGGCCACAGCCATTCTCTCAGGACACTCTTACCCAGAGAGGGCAGTGTTAGCGCCTTCCTCCTCAACTCTCCAGGAGGACCCGCTGTAGGGTAACCCCAGAGCCCAGCTATGGCATCTGAGACTGCATCGGGTCCACCACCAGTCCGGGCACCCTGTCCCGTAAACGACATCTGCCTAGGCACCTCAGAGACTTTGTGCTCAACAGTCTGAGGTCATGTTAGTAAATGGTCCAAGTCACAGACAGTCATCAATCATTGTCACAATTTGTTCAAGTTGTAGTTTAATTATAGTTAAATTATTTTAGTTCCAACCCAGGACATTGGTCTTCAGTTTGGGTTTCATGGGGAAGGAAGGGGTTTAGTTCCAAAGAGTCAGTTGTTGAACCCCTTTAAGTTTATTAAAGTTTTGTGTTCCATTTCTACCCTTTTCCAAGCACAAACAGTCCCCTAGTGGGAAATTTGCATTGGGCTGGCAATTAACTTGTAAGAGGGGATATGTAGTAGATTCGGTAAGCAGACACCACGTCCAGGGGCGGAGCGCCATCTTGCACGGTCGAGACAAACGACGTACGACTACGGTCAGCACTCCAGACAAGATCAGGTCTCCACAGGTAGGGGGGGGGGCCCCCCCTTACAGTATCTTCACCTCAGCCAAATACTGGTGAGTACCGTAGTCATATCACCTGAGAGTGGGGGAGATGCGAGCATTGTTCCCTTATTCAAAAAGGGTGACAAAACAAAAGCAGAGAACAAAAGACCCCGTATCTCTTACATCCATATCAGCTTTAGAAACTACTTGAACATAATATATAGTAGCATAATGGACCATCTTTACAAACATGACTTCTTAAAAACGCCCCCGCATGGTTTTTGACAGCGAAGGAGTTGTGAGACTCAACTTATAACAAACCCAATGATTTTAGTAACTGTCTTAACAACAGACAGCAAATAGATGCAATTTTATTAGATTTTTCTAAAGCCTTTGAAAAGGGTTTACCATGAGGGGCCCGCTGCTTAAATTAGAACACATTGGCATTGGCGGTTCTTTGCTAAAATGGCCAGATCAATCCTCGTTGGGAAAAGCAGAAAGTTGTTGTGGAAGGGTCGTCATCCCATTGTAAACCAGTCTTGTTTAGGCGTACCACAGGGAACTGTTCGGGGCCCTTGTTTTTCTTAATTTATATAAATGACATAAGTAGAAATCTCCTCCTGGAACTACTATAAGGCTTTTTGCAGATGACAGTTTAGTATATAAACAATCAGAAGCAAGAATGATACACGCATTCTACAAGAAGATCTAACGCTTTACAAGAGTGGGAAAGAACTTGGAAAATGGAATTCATCCCCAAAAGTGCCAAGTGTTTGCGTATATGTAACCCAAAAGCTCGCCAATTAAAATCAATTATTCTATCCATAATACTATTCTTTAAAGAAACTAATGTGCAAAATATTTAGGCGTGATTATAGATAGTCGTCTCAAATGGAAAGAACATTACAATTTAGTATGTAAGAAAGCAAATAACATCTTAGCTTTCTTATACAGGAAAATCAATGACTGCCCCCAAAAGGTTAAAGACGACTGCTACAAAACACTGGGTTAGACCAGTACTGGGAATATGTTGCTCAGTTTGGGATCCTTACCATCTAAAGGACATGATAACCTTGAAAAGATTCAGAAGAGAGCAGCAAAGGTTCGTAACAGGGGAAACCCCATCAGAGAAAAAAGGGGAATACTAGGAAGAATATGAGAAAATTAAAGGAAACCCTTAGAAGAAGAAGAGCTTTTATTAAACTTAACACCTTTTTCAAAGGCAAAAGCTAAAGTAATTGATATTCCAATGGAACAACTAGTATTGAATAAAAGTAGCACCAGGGTGGCGGTCAATGTTATACCAAAACCTGCATCAAATATTGACAGCCACTTACATTCTTTTTATCCCAGTTCTGTACGGCTGTGGGAAATCACTGCCGGGTGCCATCAAGATTGCCACAGGTGCAATCTCTTCAAAAAACAAATTTATTCGACAGTTTTGAGATCTGCATATTGACGTTTTTCTATTTTTACTTCCCCAGATATTTTAAATTTAATATCGAGTGCGACCCCTTGTTGCCAAATTTGCTCCAGGGGCCAACAGTCTGAGTCGCACTGGTTTATGTTTATTTTATTCTACTTTTTTTTAACATGCGCGCTGGTGACCTGCTCATTTTTGAGTGAACCAGTATTTTAGGAAGAAGAAGAAGAATAATTTCGATCTACCATTTTGACTTTCTACCCAAAACAACCAAATAGACTAGCTTAACTTACCAAAATCAACTACGATATTGGGAAGGTTACAATCACCCCTCCTTGAAAAAATTGTTTACCCTTGTAACTAACAAGGACGAGTAAACAATAAAGTTTAGGTACTGAAAAAAAAAACCTTCCAACGACAAACAGGCATTATGAAAAAAATGGATAAACAATGAAACCAACAACGGATGCAGCCCAAAGCTAGTAAGCAATGGATTTAGAAAACCATCCCTTATCTCATTTAAAATTATCAAACGTAACATTGTCTTTATAGTCAAAAAAACCAAACCAATCAAAAGGAATGAGAACAACTTGTGTCCTCATTTAGATCGATGCTTTGTCATCTTTTACAACAACAATCCACCAGTATTCATCACTAACATAGCAATTTAATATAGCACATTACTAATTGTCATCTCCATCAAACCCATTCCTCAACTAGAAAAAAAATTTCAATTTTGGGCACATTTGAGCAATCCAAAATCAAGTCACACACATACACACAACAATAACCCAGTTAACAATCAAAATCAGCTTAACATAATGACACTGCTAGCATTAGTAATAATAACATGGGATCATTCAATCCCGTCTCTCTACTTCACATAAATCATGACTTAAAGTAAGCCTAAGAGGTCTCAAACACCTAAAATGAACATAACATACCTGATTTAATCTCTGCAGGAGCCCCCACGTTGGTCCAATTCTCCACGCGGCCCGTTGCCACCCCCTGACATGCAATTGTCCCTAACGGAAGTTGTTCCTTAAACTTCGGTTTTTAATCATCACTTCCGTTTACATTGTTTTCCTTCATTTCCTTATTTACCACAGAGAATTGTAAATAAGTTCGTTCACGACCACCCATGTTATTTTGCAACGAAAACTCCCCTGTTCACATCTAAATCGACGTCCATCACATATCAGTTTTGACCAATTTTAACACCTGTTTTTTAAACAAAATTAACCACCCCAAAACCTCTAAAATTGGCGCAAATCGACACTTTAAAACGGGCTTACGTGCTAGTATAGATTTGGTGATCGTGAACGATGATATTTACCTTCTCTTCCGAGAACATAAGAATTAGGGTTTACAGAAATGAATTAGTTTTTTAATTGGCATTTTTATTTGGGGTAAAATGAGACCGAACTAGCTACAGAGCTTATAAAGAGCTTTATTTCGAGTTGATTGGAGAGGGAGCGATAAAGATCAGTTAAAGAACAGGTTTGAAGAATTAATTACTGATCTTTTTAATCGCATAACATGCAGAAAAGCGTTAAGCTGGGCCATAGAAACATACCAGATTTCCTTGGCCCCAACCAATTATAAAGTTATTGCCATTTAGTGATTAATACTTCTGAAGATCGTAAATCTAACTGTTTCTACTGGCCTCAGAAGGAGTAACATTTGCTTTAATGAAGATCAATTTTGTACGACTAACAACAGCAATGCTCACTGAAGAGGAGGCGGCGTTACTTACTTAATTTTGTATTTATGATTTAATAATCTGGGTTTAAAAAAAGAACCCCCACGTAGGTTATAAACGCTTACAGAAAAATGGATGATTTTGGGTGAGGCGATTAGTGCAGGAGTTGATAAAGAAGAGTTAAGAGACCGTGTTTGCAATGAATGTATAACAGAACTTTTTGAAAGTTTAACTTACGAAAAGCATAATGGAAGCCATTAGTAAAATCTCCGAGTCTTGTCCTAAACCAAATATATAGTTTTTGCCCATTTTTTTACTTGTAATATTGCCCTGAAGATGCTGACGGTTTTGCATGTGGTCTGACGCTCTTGAAGAGTAACTGTTACATTTAAACCTGAACAGTTTTGTTACAATTAGAAAATGAACTATGAATAGAGCAGCTGAATTTTACAATTATTTTTTTATTTATTTAGATCTAAAAATGGCTGCCGAACTCAGTGAACTGTTTAAAAGGATTGTAATGAACTATTTGACACAACAATGAAAATGTTAAACATTGAATTTAGTGAAGTTGGTTTTGAGAATTATGGTAAACAATATAATAAAAGATCATAGTGAACTATTGGACGAAGCAATCAAAGTGATGACATTGACTGTAGGTGATGTCAAAAAAGGCTAAAATATTAGCGGTGTTATTGTAAGGTTGACATGTCTTGAAGTGTTGCAACGCTTGGGTGAAAAATAAAAAGCATGGTTTTTACTTACTTTATATACATTTATGTTAGTTTTGCTTATACTAAATTATTTTGGCTTTAAAAATGACGGCCAAAAGTTAAATCCGGGGACAGAAAACTATATACGATGGAAAAAATATTCATAGTGACAAACAAAATAAGCAATATGTTTAGTGAGGCGGGCATGGACATCATTAACCCCAAATATGTCATGAAAGCGTGGCACCATGCTATCTCTAAATTATCCCAGAGTCCCTACTCAGCTGGAACCGCCAGTACTAAGTGCTGTTGGGGCCCGTTCTGATTGATTATATCCGGCCTGTGATACTAACATGCCAGTCTGGGTTTTCACAAGGCAAAAGAAGTAATCAGCTATCATGACTTTAACACTATCTAACTGGGCTGACTTACAATCTTACCCAGTTTTAACCAATGCAAGTGAAGAAGCAAAGTTAAGGGGGTTCTGGCTGGTCTGAAGGGAACGGTCCTTGAAATTAAATTAAGACAAACATAATTCTATCCTATAGATGGCAATTCTTACATTCTCCTTCTCCCACCAGAGTTAGAGTTATAACGGGCAGTCTTAAACATACATAATTCTGACAACATGTTTTTATGTGGTGTGTTTTTAAGGCGTTCATTACATCCTGTCAAAAATCAGCAAACAGAGTTGTCTAATTATGAATGAAGCATATAAACAAGAGCTGAACTTTATACATATCCTCCCGCATAAGTATAATAGAACGTATATCTCAGTTTGAAGAGCAAAAACAAACCAAATCACTGTAAACGTATTACACATGGTCTTGTAGAGATAATCTAGTGCCTCTAAGGGTTTCTCTCCAACGCTCCTACTTAGGCGAACCACTTGACAAACATGTAGATTTGATACTGTTGAAGATAGTACAAAGAGTCAATAATGTATTATCAGAACAATAAGCAGACTTATGTTTTACATCAAAGAGCAATGCTAAACAAGGGCTTTGTAGAAGATTTTGGTCAAATCCCCCACTATGAAGCACTCCAGTCATAGAACTCATTGTAGAAAGTTTGTGTAGGACTGTGAAACTAAACTACTCACAGACCTAAACCAGGTCTAAAGTTAGTTGTCAAAAATTTTACACAAAAGGCAGATGAGTCCCATACGTGGTTTATGCGACATTGAATCGCTCTTGCCGCAGGACTATGGCCCACAACAGCAAGAACAAAAAACAACCCTTATAAAACCCACCATCAATCCTGTACTTATCGTTTATTGTGGTTAGGGTCAGACGTCAACACGCGCCACAGAGATTTACAGTGAGGCCCACCAGCTATAAATTTTTAGACGATGAAAACTAGTTCGTAATCACTACTCTACTCCAACCAACCTAAATCTTTCAGCATTGTTAGGACTCATGAAGACCAATAAACGTTATGACTCACTACCACTGTTGCTATGTAACTGAGAATTATTAGGTGACACTGTGAGAGACAACGATCACATTAGCGGAAAGTTTTTAGAGGGGCTGCGCACCAACAATAGTAATCTTCAACTTAAGGTTACCCTAAGACCAATGATACTGCCTTATCTTCCTTTCATAACTCGAGGTTGCGATTCCATTTCAACATGCAAGCATGTTACTTCCTGAATATAAGAGGTTACCTGCATTGGCGCAATCTTCAGAAAAGTACATGACTTTTAGGCTATGACTGTTTATCCTTCTATACTCTGCCCAACATCTGATGGGGAGTTTAGATCTCGTTAGCAGATCTCTACAGACTATCCAATAACTAAACATATTTGATTCCATCTTAGTGCCAAAGGAGTTTTATCCTTACTAATACATGAACTCGTGGGATAGGTTGTTGGAGACGTCGATCGCTTCCTCCTAAAGGGCGCTGTCTTTTCTAGTCTTAGAGAAAAGACATAACTGATTCTGAATATGAATACGCTCAGTAAAGCCTGACCAGAATTACACTGGTGAAACAATGGCGATTATCATGAGCATATCCTTATTGGCTCGTGTGGTTTATTAGCAGACCGTCTTCAGAATTACAGAACTACATGCCATGAATCATTAACAGCTTAGACTCCTCAATACATCTCTGCCCCGTACCTTTCTTGGGACGCCTTCCTAAAGCACAAACAACCAGATTGAAATTAATACTGATCTGCCCACACTCAGAAGATTGAAGATGGGTTGAGGGGGTATTAGCAAGTGGCCTCACACCTTACGCAAAGCCACAACAAGTAATTAGACGACTAAATATCCCACTAAACCATCAACTTTCTAAATGTACTTAGACGCCACCATCTGTAATGGATGGGCTAAGATCCAACCACTCCCATGAGAAACGTTACAATGATAAAAGGACCTCAGATGTCAATACTGTGTTAAGAAGTGGTCCAGCTTCCATATAATAAGCCAATAGGCTAATCTTGGAAGGAGACTTAGAATATCCTTATGAACTGCACATCTTCATAACATTATCCCCTACCGCAAAAGATTAAAGAGTGATCCTACGAACCTCCTAAACGTGTCACCCAAGACGTTTGCAACAAAAACTTAAGATGTGTGTCATTACAGACTCCTACAGTTTTACCTAAGGACACGGCCTGAAACTGACTGCTGTTCATAGAGATCATGCTTTTGACCAAGAGCCTTTTATTAACCATACATTGAAGAAGAATACTGATCTTAGAAACCCAAGCCACTGACGCTTCAAATAGACTTCTTAAACTGATGACCAACGTGCTGTTATGGCAAAACTATGGAAAATCCACACAAACGTAAAGATGTAAATTAGTTACAAAAGAAAACCAAGCAATTAAGTTTGCCTCTAAAAGAACCTAACTTTCAAGACTTTTAGAAGATTTAACACAGCCTAGTTTGGCATTCTGATGAAGAAAAAGGATGATAAGTTGGACAAGCGGTGTGTTATCAGCTTTACAGTATTAAGCTGTCAAAGGCTATTAATGATTAAATTTCTGTACGACTACTTTAATCCGCGTACCCCAGAAGCAAGAGTTCTTTATACAGACACGATATTTTATTCTAGGCGTCCCAACAGAAGACTTCTATAAGATTTTGAAACAGAAGTGGCTAAAGGAGATGATGGGTGTACACACATGTGACTATCCAAAGACATCCTTTAACAATCAACTGTTAACAAGAAAGAAAGTGATTGAAAGATGAAGGATGAACTTAATGGACAGTTCTAAACGAATATTTGGTTTGCGGTCGACAGGATGTATACGTTGCTAGCCAGACTTCTGTAATGAAGAAGGCAAAGGCTTAAGTAAAAGAATTTGTCAAAAAAAAATATCTCACGATAACTACAACAAGCTCTCCTTTGAAAACAAAGTATTTCATCACACAAATGTTAATCTGCGCTCTACTCTTCACATAGTAAACACAACTGCTGTTAACAAGATGAATCACTAGTCTCTAACAATAACAAGAGAACTTACGGTCCATCCTGAGTATTCATATGCGGTAAGGACATTGGAGAACTTTTAAAAGATTAACTTGACTGACTTACAAGAACTTATTTATACCTAACAAAACGATTTAAGAACCTAACCAAACTTAACTTAATAACCTAACAAGAACTTATTTAAGAACCTAACTATACTCCATTTAAGGAACCTTATTTTTTTGTACTTTACGTGTAATTTACTTGCAATTTACTTGCACTTACGTAAAAAGTACTTTCTATAACTAACTTAACGTTGTACTTAGCTAGTTTCTTAAACTTGTACTTTATCAAGTCTTAAAAACAATTCCATAGAAAATGGTCTACAACAGGAGGTGCACTTTTTTTGCAAAGCCTGTTCTTCTTCTTTTACTGGTTTTTTTTTTTTTGGTGGGTTTGCGACTTTGCTGCTAAGTATGGCGTTAGACATTGTATGCTAAAAAAACTCCCCCCACCAACAACAACAGCAGCCAATACATAATAATAAATACATCCTTATTGGTGTTTGTTTGTGATTGTGTTGTTGTTAATAATTGATGCTGGTTGGTGCTGGTGGTGATGTTGTATTACTATCGAACAATTTTTGTTGTTGCTGATTGGTTGCTTTTTGCAGTCTGTTTCATTCCAGCCTCGTTTACGTCAGCCTCCAATAACGCCCAGGACTTTTAGACTTAGTAACACTACGCACTTGCGGTACATTCACTTGTGGCACATTCTGCTCCATGCGGATTGTCCTGCGACGTCTTCTTCTCCTGATCGCGGCATTTTTTTTATGCCGATTAAAATTTGATATGATAAAATTAATAGGATTAAAAGTAATTAATCCCATATAAATGGACATAGCATAGTCCCAAATACGTAATACATGTACATTGCGAGAGTTTCTAGGGACTTGTTTAAAACCGGATCTTGCGATTAGTCATAAAATTTAAATCTCTTCTGAATCAACTGGGCGCCATCTTACTTACAACTTAGCATATAAACTAATCATTGTCTGACTCCCACTGATCTAACCATTTTGACCCTAGTTTGTGCTTCCGTGACCAAGCGTAGTAACTTCTCAAACGTCCTGATGTAGACCAGTTGCTGAATCTGTTTCAATAATTAGTTCAACACCTAAATACCTGTTTAGTTTTTCCACACGCGGCGGAGAGAGTATAATCTTTCTTTAAGACAGTTGTCGGGTTGATTATCCTGCTTGCTCCTACACACTTTAAATAGTTCTCATACATTCCATTTTTAAAACAATAAAAAATAATAAATACTTTTAAAACCATGAGTTTAACGTTGTTAATTAATGCAGTGCTGTCGCGCGTGTTATAGTCTATCAAAACCCTTGCAAAATCTTTGTTGGAATAAAAACCGCTCAACATGGGAAAGATAGAAGATTCGCCAAAACTAGTTCAACTTTATTTTAGCTTTAAAAACAACAAAAAGATTATTTTTTAGGAAATTAAAAAGCACATAACAGTCCTTTCGTATTATGATTATTTTAATTATTTTTTTAGTTCATAAAAAGATGAGTGAACACAAAAGATTATCAATACGATTTAACCACTCTGCTGTGATTAGCGGCCCTTAGTATAGGCTATAGCGTGTTACAAAAACATGTTTAAATAAATGGAAGCCGGCGGATCTAGGAAGGTTAGACAATTGAGGACTTGTTAAGGTTATAGTTGGTAAATTACTGACAGGATTGCTCAAAAGACATTCTTGTTGCACGAATATTATCCCAAGAAAATATTAAGTTCCTAGAAAGATTCAATGCTAGAAAATATTTAAATTATAACAGATGTCGGGATTGGATCTGATGGTAGGAGGATCTGTTTGTTATGCTTTGACCTTCACTGGAAGCAAGTTCTATGATTATAAATTGAGGTCCGATGAAGAGAGAGAACGCCATAATCAGGCAATAGAAGATTAGCTAAGGCGAGAGACGCTTACGAGAAAAGACGACTTGCTCCACTAGACGCCATTAATAAAAAGTTAAGAGAACAGGAATGCGCCAGAAAGACATTCTTATTACGCAGGGAATTATCCCTAGAAAATATTAGTTCATAGAAAATTAATCTGAAAATTATAATTTATAAAAAGATGCAGGAGTAGTTATGATGTAGAGGCGCTTATTGTTAATGGCCTGGCCTTCACCGCAGCAATTATATGTTTAGTAAATAGCGGTCAGATGAAGAAATAGAACGTCCATAACAAGGCAATGGAAGATTCACCAAGGCAAGAGACGCTACGAAAAAGGAGGATTGCTCACTTAGAACTTTATTAATAAAAAGTTAAAGGAACAGGACATGTCAGAGCACACATGTTACAACATTGATGATGCAATGAATGAGTATTACTTTATGAACAGGAAGAAGTTTTCTAACTCATCGCCACCGCCAGAACTGTCTGACTTTAGGAACCAGCAGAAGAACAGAAAAAGCAGAAATTGTTTGAATTGTGGGTGCTATGGGAGCAATCTAATTCTTGCACAAACAATTTAAAATCCAATTAAAATACAGTTCTTCTTATGGACAAGCACAAAAATAATTATTCTCCTAAAGGGTATTGGAAAGGAAAGACTGCTATTGAAACAACTAAGTAAAGCTGCTAGAGTGCCTGAAATCAGATGCGCAAATGACTGGCTTTCAAACAAGCAATTTGCAAATCTATCTGCTGCCCCAAAACAGAATAATAAGGCCTCGATTTGGTTAATTCAGTTCCTAAGTGACACCCACCAGATGGACTTGCTCTATCTTCCACATGATAAAGTTAGAAGAAAAAAGTTTAAGTATGCTCTGACAGTTGTTGAACATGGCTTCAAGATACAAAGACCTGAACCTTTAAACGGATAAAAGCTCAACTGCGTGGCTGTGACTTTACAACAAATATACATCGCGGCCCATTAAAGTATCCTCGGAAGATCAAGTTGAATGATGGAAAAGAGTTAAAGGGCTCTGCCAACCAGCTGTTTTTAAACTTCATGTTATAGTTATGGTCGAGAGGGACCCAGCCACCATACGTCCCAAGCTCTAGTAAAAACTATAATAAGAATCTAGCTGAACGCCTGTTTACCCTATCAATATCACAGAGAAATTTATGACACTACGAAGTACAGAGAACCAAACACCGAAGGGTTAGGTGATTGCCATCAGTCTTTACCGTGCCATGAACAATGAAGAATTTTAAAGCACAGGGTTGAACCAGTAAACGCAATCAAATTAAAAAAAATAAGCCATTACTGAAGATGAAGGTGGGACTCAAAACCTCTTGCCGTGTGACCTAAAAGTAAAATTCATTATGCCCTCCTGGAGAGGCAGAAGGGATGTTAGAATTAAAGCCACAGATCCTAATAGGGAGCGTAGACGTATATGAAGTTGAAAGAAATTATGAAAACAACCCCTCCCGTAGATTATTTAAGGAGAGACTCTCTCTTCTAGCGGTGCTACTACGTCTAAAAAGCCTGCCCCTAAAAGATCGTTTGTTTCGTGCAGAGTTGCAAAGTGGTCCCACCAAACACGTGAGTTAACAAACAAATAGTGTTTTTTTTGGCTAAACTTTGAAATTTTTTGTCTCTATTTTGGTTAACCATCATGTGTTTTGTTTTTTCAATGTTCTGGTAATCGCATCAGTGTCTACCTGACGTGAAGTAAAAGTCTTTCTCCACTCCTGTGAAGTTCAATTTTTTGTGCCGGTCTATAATCATCGCCTCAAAGCCATAACTTCTAAAATTCTTCGTCTGTAATGTTTTCATCCGGTAATGAATTTTGCGTTGTCTTAAATCTCAATGAACAAAGTTTTGCCGATGCTAGGGCTACAAGCAGTGTGCTATTTGGTAATTTAGATGAGTTAATTTTTTTAAAACAGCACTTACTATCATAGACATGGCGCCTAAACCTAGACCAAGGGCCTCCTAAAGCTAAAGAGGCTGGCGCTCCTCCGACCCCACTAGCTAAAAACAACACCAGACCCAGCAACTTACGCTAGCTAAGCTGAGGAGCCAGTAAATTACATAAGAAAAACAAGTTAAAGCGTTAGCAATTTTCTTTCTAGTATATCCATATACTTATCCAAGCGCTTTCTTATTTCCTCCTTTTGAAGTTCAGTTATTTGCTCTAACCTAAACTGTTTGAACCTGCATTTTTTAAATAAGATATTTTTATTAATTAATCTTATATTATATCTTCTTAGTAATCCTTCTGGAGCACTTCATCAACAAAAAACGCAATAAAATCAACATACTTAAGAAAATAAGTCGAGTACTGTCAGTTTGTCGTTTGTCAAACCTTTATATTAACATTGTTGATGATGCAAGGGCGTCTATTTCATCTCCGTTTTAGTAATAACAATAACGAGCTTAAAAGGGGCATCCAAGTTTTTCAAGCCTTTTATTTTTACACCTCTAATTAACGGATGTTCTGGCAAACTAGGATCGCCCTCCCTCGATAATAAATAAGCGAAAAATCATCGCATTTGCCTAGTAGTACCTGTAGCGTTGGGGTAAATTCTAAAAGCCGCACTGTCGACCCCCACTCAGCTAAACTTCTTTCTCTGTAGCATAATTCAGTAACCCTGCCAAGCTATTTCACTCTGTTTTTTCTGTTGTGTTCCTGGAACTAGGCTAACAAGAATGAGTCCTGCTATTCAAAGACTTTCCTAAATTGTTTTTCTTATCGTAGTAATACATTAGGGCTGTCGAGTTCAAACTTTAAACTCCAGTCAATTTCAAAAGTCAACGCCCAATACATGCTCTCCTTCATATGAAGTTTGTATTCCCATGTTGCCAAAATCGTTGCCCTAATTCTATTAAATTTCCCCCTGTTCTATGGGGGTTATTGCTGTCGTTTTTTGTCTTCAATTTCTGTTCGTTTGTAAACCCCCATTCATCCTGTGTACTCCAAATAACCATAAACATTTCCTGGCACTTTCTCCCTATAGATCAAACTGCAGTTGTGTCTCCTAGGGCTTTTTAGCTCTACTGCAGTGCATTAGGAGCTAGCTCCGCTTTGGTTCTGGCCCACGAGACATACTTTTATAATAAACAAATTATAATATACAAATTGTTATAAGCAATCAAGAATAAACTAATTTATAATAAACAAACGATTGAACTTGGGGGTCGTCGTAAGCATAGCTTTACGTGCTTAGATCTTTCTTCTCCGGTTCCTTTTAATTTTTTTAGCTCATCTTTGTCCCTTATTATATAATTTTCACTTAAACATTCTTTCAAAACTATCTTTGTCCCTTAGTGTAAAAATAAGACAACCGATTTTAACTGCGATCGAAAAGTCTTTAAGACAGCATTGTATTTTTGAGTTAAGAAGAGCCACCACAGAAACTAGGCGTGGCGCCCACTAAAAGGCTACTTGGACAAAGCTTTTCTTTGTTAACAATGTCTCGTTCAGCTGAACAGTCATCAATAATAAACAGCGTTTATTCCCCAATTAGTCTATAGTAATGTTCTAACAGATCGCTTAGCGCTTGGTCACAGATCAACTAGAAAAGAATTTCGTCTGCCCAAATAAACTTCCTTTCTTTGTAAGACTTGTTGTGCGTTAATGTTGTGGCAAATATAACAATGTGTTCGTAATGAAACCTGTATTAGTTTGTAACAATCAAGTCCAAAGACAGTTTTCCCACACCCAGTAATCCCCAGATAAAGAACAGTGCGGCTTTCTTAGAAATCTATTGGCAGAAACTTCAATCTATCTCATCTGTTTTTATTAGAAAATTTCTTCTGCATTTTAATGAGCTTCGGTCTTTTATCTGTTTTTCTTCAATGTTAAATAGCATCATAAACCATAAAAACATGCAATTGTATTGTACCGTCGTCCGTCTGCTTTCTTGCGAATATTTAATTTGTATACCATCTTGTCCTATCCTTTCTCCACTCCAAACAATCTGTTGTCCAAAGGTGGATCTAAAATCTAACACAGCCCATAGTTACTTATTAAAGAATCTTCGACCTTACATCATAAAGGCGAAGTTTTTTACATACGCATCAACTGCAGGATCCCTTTGCCTGCCTCTATAGCGAACAACTTTCTTATTTTCTCAAATGTTGGTGAGTAAAAGTCCGCGCCCTGAATACAGCCGATCAACCTGTCCATTTATTACACAGTCAACCTTCTCAATTTTTGGATTATTAAACTCTCTGTTTCTCTCTGAAAAGGAGTTGTTTCTCATTAAACAATAACAAAAAAAAATTCCCTTTAAAGACTTCAGAGCCTGATTTTAGATGTATGTTCCAGAGAGTGTCTCGCGTGTTTTTATTTTCTGAGAATGAGTGTATAAAACGGTTTCATCATAATAAATAACCGTTTTACTTTTATACTGGTTTAAGATTGGTTCTGGCCAGTCCAGGGTTAGTAACAACATCAAACTCAAGAAGAAATGTCGCTGAGACCTGCGTATTTAGCTAAGGGGTAGTCTCTACAAAACAACAGACCTGCTGAGATTAAATGTCAAAACATAACTAAGTTTTCTTTTAGTGCGCCTTGGTATATGCATATGCGTCTTTAACAGCTCAAATCTCAGAGGGATGCAGAATCTGTTGCCAAATCGTCTGCCACTGGGCCTCATCTTAACATCATTCTTTGCATCCTCCGCTTTAAGCCTGTGCTTGGAGACCGTTTGGGCTTGTATTTCCCTGATAAACCTTTCTCTTTTCTTTCTTTTTTTAGGCAGCCATAGGTCAGAATAGAGGCAAAAATGTCTGCTCGTTTAGTTATAAAGACTTCCTGTGCCCTCCATTTGAATTACCATATGTTTAACGATTGCTCTGCCCTAAATTAGCAACAACAGGTAACATTAGGATCTGCCCCGATGTAATATCTATTTTGAATGATAGTTTAGCAGGCCTGGCATTAGAACATCATCAGCCCAAGATCGGGAACTTGACTGTGAATCTTGTCGCAGTTGATACTGTTGATGGAGTATTTACACTAATTACAGTCTAGGCCTTATACCTTTACGCCATGGGTCCTTCTCTTTTCTGTATGGATTCCGAGGTCGGCAACTGTATGAGTCATTTTTTTATAAAACAAAAAAGAATATAAATATAAAATATGGATGAAGATTTTGACGCGATTGATCCCTATTTGAAGAAGAAGAATGAGATGAACTAGGTCCTTCATTGCAAAAAAATTGAAGGAGCAGGGTTTCTTACCTCACCAGACAACGTCAAAGAACTATTGCGACAGCGAATTCAATTCATTTCTATAAAAGCATAGGACAGAGCTACCAAGAAGTAGTCGATCCAAACGATTTTGGAGGAAGAATGGTGGACATTTGTATATAAAACTGGTGCTGGTGAGCGCGCAAAGGTAAGCTTCAACCAAAACCCAACCAAGTTTTTAAAAATAAAGCACAATTAGACCAAAACGCCGATTGCTGAAGGCCAAAACAATTAAACCTTTTAAGCTTAGAGTCGAAGCCGTTCGTCGTTTACAGAACCGGGGGCGGAGGTTGCCAACACATCTAAAATACAATACATACCTCTTCAAGATTTTTAAGTCAGCAGAAGCAGAATGAACTACTAGCAGAAATTGAAACTAGTTTAAGGTGAGGACCGATGTAAATGGAACTTGTAATTTCCAATATTCTGTGATCGAGAGCGAAGTCCCGTGATAAGCTCTACAGACAATAAGGGTGAAAATCTAATGCACAACACAGCAAAACTTGTGAGGCTAGAAAAGAGATATAGAAGAAGAAAAAATAAACTGGCGAAGCAACGATAACAATCTATGCCTAGAAGAAAAGGCTAGAATACAGCAAAATTACAGTAATTAAAGGGGCAATAAGACAGAAACTAGTTAGGTCGATTTCTATAACGAGTCCAGCTAGAATCACAATAACACAGAATCAAGAAGTTATAAACAAAATACTTCATGAAAAACAATAACGTAGCAGAAAGAATAAGGATTTCTGTTTAGAGGAAAGGGAATACAAGAGTTTAGTAATATTAACAGCTGTTGGGTTTGCTATCTCTACACTTGTTTATTGCTTTAACAGGTTAGTGGCGCCAACCAGGGCCAGAAACGCCTCCAACAACCCAGCCTGGTAAAAGTTTGGATTAGAATACAATTACATCATCTAGCAAACTATTAAAGAAGTTAGCTGCCAAAGCGCTTGATGCTCTTCCCGCCATAATAGGTATGTTGTTAGTTGGGTTTTGTCGTACTAAGGCAAAGTTTGCTGGTTATATGCGACCATCGTGGACGTTAGGAGCGTTAGCTCTGGATTAATTTTTAGTGAAATAAATATGCTACGCCAGTAATATTAAAAACTCAACAAGGGCCGTCTTTCGCTAGGTAATGGCTGTCAAGTGTAAGGCACATTAGCAGTGGAGTGCTTTTCTGGACTGCCTTCTGGCTTGTGGGGTGCTTATAACTGGTGGTGGATCGCTTTCTGTTCATCCAGGGCGAGTACTTTTTTGAAAATGGATGGGGCGGGCCTTGTGTGTAAACCATTTAATGCGCCCTAAGATCTTGATCGTCTCCAGCTATGAGGAGTTCTTTGTTATATGTCTGTATCATACCAAGCTGTAGTCTAAGGTCGAGAGGGTACATGTATAATCCATGACCTACAACCAAGTCATCCTTTGACCTAGCATTGCAAGAACGTCTTGAACCTTTGTATGCGGGCAGGTAAATCAACAGCAGAGTTGAATAGCTTCGTGTCTAAAGTAGCTAGAAATTGTTTTCCAGCATCAAAGCCTGTAATTGATCCAACTATGCTAGACGTGGTCTGTGCTTGCCGCTCCTAATACAAACACCAAACGATGTTCTTATAGGAGTCATAAGTCTTTGCACGCCTGGCATTGTTAAACTTTTACTTTATCTAAGATAAATGTTGTCGCAGGCATTAGGGTTGTTTTTGTTCTATTGATCCAATATAACTTGTGCCTTTGGGTAAAAGAGTGGGGCCGGGCCAGTAGTCCATAAAGTATATTCTCTTTTTTTGCACCCCACAAATACTGTGTGTGCCTAACCATGATTGCGGTCTAACTTTTGTTTAAAATCAGTTGAAGATCAATGTTTTAATTCGTGCAGATTCGTTCCTATGCATTATTGTTCATTGGCTTTGATTGGATAAAAAGCGTTGTCGTTAGGGCAACTACTTGGTAGTTCAGTTAGTATTCGTCTGTACTGGTAAGAAACAAGAAAGTTAATACTGCCCTTACTAAAGAGTAGGAATGGTTTAAAATGGTTTGCATTGAAACCGCAGCCAGTATTTGCCAGTAAATGGCAAAATTTAACTGATCTGGAAAAAACGCCATAAGGGTGGGAATGACATGCGTGATGGCACTCTGTCGCTCTTTTATTGGCGGATTTAAATATCCTAGTTAGTGGGTTTACAATCTAACCTTGGAAGCCATAAGATTCGTCTACTGTCAATGTTTAGTAAACGAAGTTCCTAAAGATTTAGGTTATAAAACTCTCCTGTACATTGTAAGAAGCATGTTCAATATCATCAAAGGCTACCATTTTTAAAATTAATGTTTTAAATAGTTATACAAAAAAGATGTCGCATCTATATAAACCGAACAAGAACAAACAAGTGCCCTTAACCTACCCAATTGACAATAGGCGCGGCAATTATATGGTTTGCCCTTGAGAAATTGGGTTTAAAGTTTATGTGGCTGAACATAATCTGAAAAAGGCTCAGAATAACTGGATTAAATTGTTAATGGCGAACAAGGCAATCACTACTCATATAACAATACCTGGAAAATGGCTACTACACCTTTTGTTCTTTAAAAGAAGAACTTAGCGAATTTGGCATATTGTTACAATTAACGAGGCAAACCTCAGAAACTACTATAAATTTCCCACTAGAATAAAGAAGAGAGTACACTTTTCCCTAAAGGACTTGCTCGAATTAGCTTTTTTCACAGCAGGTGGGGACAAAGATTATAGATTTAGTACAAAGAGAAGATGATTATCAATTTAAAGGTCAATAAACCTTCAGATATTTTTCTCGTGAACCCAATGTTGTATGTCCATTTACAAGAGTAAAGAACTATGTTGGCTAATTTTGTTTGCTGCAATCGTCAACAGTACGTAAAGTTTTGCTACCAACTGGGGCGGGGGTTTTGCGATTATCAGTATATACGTTTGACTGAGACAGTCAATTTAAAAGAATAATATAGCGTTAAATATAAATTCATTGGATTAAAAATAACAAATCAAGATGGAAAGCCAGTTGTTTGTTCAGATTATTGATAGAGCTGGAAGTAGAAGAGCGCATTAGTAAATTAGGGGAGGTCTTAGTCACCCCGCGGAGCGTTAATAACACTTTCGTTACATTTAAATTAAATTTTTTAAATAGTTATAAAAAAGATGTACATCTATATAACCAAGCAAAACTAGCGTGTGAGTTCTTAACGTACCCAATTGTTAATCGGCGCGGAGTTGTAGGATTTGCCCTTAAAGAATTTGGCTTAAAGTTATGTGGCTAACGTATTCTGAAGAAGGCCCAAAATAACTGGATCAATATATTAGTAACGGGCGGGCAATCAAATAACTACTGTGCAATACCTGATGTTACTACAACTTTTGTTCTTTAAAAGAAGTACTTGGCGAATATGGTATATGTGAAAAATTAACGAAGCAAACCTCGGAATACTATACATTCCCACTAGAAAAAGAAGAAGAGTATACCTTTCCTAAGGGCCTGGCTAAAACTTAGGCTTTCACAGTAGTGACAGAGCTTATAGATTTTAGTACAAGAAAGAGGTTTATCGAATTTGAAAGGTAATAAACCTTCTGATTTCTCGTAAACCCCAATGTTGTATGTTCATAATATTACAACCGTTAAGAACATAATACTAATTTGTTTTGATGGCTATCCATCTACAGTTCTAAAGGTTTGCCATCAACTAGGGCGGGGTTTCTTGCGATATCGCGATAATCTCAGTTGGAAAGAAACAGTGAATTTAAAGAACTATATTAATGGGCGCATAAATTCATTAGATGTAAAAATAACTAATCAAGACGGGAAGCCAGTTGTTTTGTTCTGAGTTATGAATGGGATTAAAGTAGAAGAGCTATACTAAAAACAATTAGATTTTTATATTATAGGAGAGATATGTAAATATGTTTTGTTAAAGCTCTCGCCCATGTTATTTCCTCTTGTTTTTTTGTAAGAATCAGAATAAGTTATATATATTTGTGTGCGAAAAGCGGGCATGCGCGTGTGGGGTGGGGGGTGGTGGGGTGGGGTGTGCATGAGTGGGATGGGGGTCGGTGGGTGGGGGTGTTGGCTCTCGTGGGTTGGGGGTGGGGGGGGGGGCGTGCATGGGGGGGGGGGGTGGGGGTGGTGCGTGCGAGGGTTGGGGGGTGGTGCGTGCGTGGGTGGGGGAGGGTGGGGCGGTGCGTGGCGTGGGTGGGGGGTGTGCAGAAGTTACCTCCCTTTGATCCGCACATGAGCATAGTACAAGCAGCTCCAGCAATCCCAGTAACCGATCATGCGTACGCGACGATAGCAACCGCCAAAGCACAGCCTAAAAATAGAGACCGTTCACAGCGCGGAACGTGGCCTACCTTTCTTCAAACCGTTTCAAATTCACCTGCTAAAAGACTGTCCCCCACCTTAGACGGCCGTGGGTCCATCAGAATTTCCGTTTTTCAAATAATTCTCCCAGGACCGCTTTTGGATTAGATTTTTTGAAAAGAGTTTTTGGTCTTTCAAGCCAATGGCCTAAACGGCAAAGATTGCCGAATAGTTTTACAATTTTCAGCTTTTGATTATAGAACCAGTCCTTCCGCAAAACAGCGTAATTTCAGGGCAGTTTTCTTCAGCTTTCATAAAAAGAAACCTTCGTCATCGGGGCCGGGGGGGGGGGTGGGGGGCGTGCTAGTTGCTCTACAAACAATTCGTATAAATCGTCTAGGTCTCTCACTGTCAGTACACGTTTTCCTTGCTTCGATTACAAAAGATGTAAACTCTCTTTTTAGTCAGAGAGTTAAACGAAGCAAGACCTCGGCCAAACGCGTCGTACTTCCCGACGTCGCAGAAAGCAAAAATCGGAACGCACAGACATCCCGCCGCCCCCAGCAGAAATGACGTCATACTACTGCCGATTGGGTGGGTCGCGCACACGTGACAGGCTAAACTAATTAATAATGAATTATTTGCAGGGGGCCTCGTGCCAACAGACCCTTGCAAAACACGGCAGCACCAATATTGATTTATACCTGTCTGGCGGTTAGACTGTCAACCCATATAACCGGTCTGGCGGGTAGACTGTCAACCCATATAACCTGTCTGGCGGTTAGACTGTCAACCCATATAAACGTTAGTTGATTTTATGTTCTCGGAGAGAAGGTAAATATCTTCGTTCACGATCACCAAATCTTATCTAGCACGTAAGCCCCGTTTTAAAGTGTCGATTGCGTCAATTTTAGAGGTTTTGGGGTGTTAATTTTGTTTAAAAACAGGTGTTAAAATTGGTCAAAACTGATATGTGATGGACGTGATTTAGATGTGAAAAGGGGGGTTTTCGTGCAAAATAACATGGGTGGTCTTGAACGAAGATATTTACCTTCTCTACCACCCATAATAAGAATAATAACAAAATATCCTAATTGCCTATAATGAATTAATAAAAACTGATCATTAACAATCTTAATAATTTCGATCTACCATTTTGACTTTCTACCCAAAACAACCAAATAGACTAGCTTAACTTACCAAAATCAACTACGATATTGGGAAGGTTACAGACGGATGTGCGTTAATTTGATTGGTTGTGAAATTGTAGTCTGTAAAAGTAGAATTTGATGCACTTGAAGGCAAACACACGCGCGCGCGCGTACACACACACACACACTCACACACACACACAGAGGCGCACACGCACACAAAAGCGTACATGCACGTTTGCGCGCGCGCGCGCGCGCACACACACACACACACACACACACACACACACACACACACATGAATATTATAACAAGTTGACAATTTTTTCCCACGTGAACAAATTTAAAGACTCAAACTTTCGCCACAAAGGCATTTTAAAGCTTCTTCTTGCTGTTCTTTTAAACAGGCTTATCCTAACAATTTTTGTTTGTTTGTTTGTCAGTATGTGTGTCACCCTTGTCAGTGTGTGTGAAGGGTGTATGTGTACACTAGGATGTGTGTTTACAGCAGGCCTCTTTCCCCCCTGAAACTGACTCGTACTCACCATACATTGTTTGTGTGTTTTTAACATATGGACATTGACTTGCTGATCTTAGTGCTTTAACGTTTGATACAATATCTGTGTCCGTTCTCGGCTTACAAAACGGTGTCATCCAGGAAAAACAGTTATAGCACGTTGGTTTGGGCAGACAGGCAGTCTACGGAGGATGCCGTTTTTCTTAGCTGAGCATGTACACAATGCTTTTGCTCACCTTCATACTAGTATATATGGTCCAGTCGTCGAACAACAATTTGACTGGTGAACTAGTGAATGACGGGCACGTAGGAGCAAAATACCGGTTGTCGATAAGATACCGTCACGAATTCTGCACCATCTCTTACTGCAAGCAAGTGTTAAGGATTCATATTCAGGACAGGGGTGTTTGCGAAAAAGTCTGTAGTCTGAGTACCTGACATAGTGTATGAACAGCACCTGGGGACATTGGGTTCCAGTGTTTGACTGTGCTGAATACTAAGGTATCAGTGTTTAGCCTACCCGGTAGTCCGTTAATGGCCCCCTCAGTTGTTCTTACTCTGCCAAGTTGTCATTTCAGGCGTCATCTGATGTAGTCATTGATTCTGACTGAAGAACTCTTTGATTCCTAGTCTCTGACTCGTTGAAGTGTGTGTATGTATGTGTGTGGGGGGGGGGGGGGGGGGGAGGCGCACACACATACACACACATGTAAGGGCATATGCGCTTGCACACACACACACACACACACACGCTCGCGCGCGCGCGCACACACACACACACACAGTGCACGCGCGCGTACACACATACACACGCACGCACGCACGCACACATGCACACACACACACACACACACACACACACACACACTGTCCAGGACGGGGGAAATCGTGATGGTATTGCTTAAGTGCACTAAGTTGATGTATTATTAGTCAGGCTTAACACACCAAGGTTATCTTTGCACTCATACATGCATATGCACACTCATGCACCCACCAAACATTCACCTCTCTCTGGGAATGGGATGTCACGCATTCGTTTCTTTCCTAACACGACTGAGAACAAGAAATACAATTTCTATGCTACTTTTTATTTATCATGAACAATCAATCACACACAATGAATAAATCAACACATTAAAAGATCAATACTTCCTAATCCCGGGTTATAATAAAATGACTTCTTACCTGGCCAGGTTTTCACACACACAACCACGCTTTCACACCACACCACAGTCCTTGAAAAAAAGTCTCTTCACGTCTTCTTCAGCACTGCTTGATGGTGATGCCCTTGGTTGACTGGCTCCAGGCTTCAGGACTGGGTCTTCGTGGTCGTCTCTGGGATCTCGACGTCGAACTCTTCTTCTTCGTCTTCTTCACCCACCTCTGGGTTCAAATTCAGTTTGTCTGTCTTCACCCACCTCTGGGCTTCAAACTTAGTTCCCTTCTCTTCCAGCTTGTCTTTAACTCTAAGACCTTGCTGTCTCTTCTATCTCCCAGACACATTTTACAGCGGAGTCCATGAAGATCCTGTTCAGGGATGTCCCGCCTGACGTGATCCTTGAGTTTTTGAGAGAGATTAACATTTTTCATCTGATTTAAGATTTTACGGAAGAAAGATTTTTAATGCAATTTCTGGTGCGTTTGTAGACGATGTCATTAACGAGATGTGTGAAAGTTTTTTTTGTTTTTTTTGTTTTTTTTTAAATGACTGGTGAGTTGATTTTAACGTGGTGACAGCCCTGATGTGGCCCTTTGCGGTCGGCTGGGCTATAAGCAACATTATCTTATCTTATCTTATCTTATCTCCCAGACCACGTTTCTCTCGACCCTTTCTCTGTCTTGCTCACTCCTCTCCTCTCTCTCTCTCTCTCCTCTGCCTTCTCTCTCTCTCTCCTGGTGTTCTCCTCACATTGTTCTCCCTCAGTTTATATAGGGAGGGAAACAAAGGATTCCCTTCGGGCCATGCCTTTGTCCACGCTGCTTCTCAAACCCCTAGTTCACAAGTACCCTGAATTCTCCATTCGCTACATTCTCCCACACATCAGCATTTACACACACCCCTACCTAATTCATTAGCAAACAAACACTTAGCACCAGATGGACATCGAAATTTCCCGCCAACTTCGGTGGTCACTTAACACAGTAATTATCTTAAGGGGGCTACTACAACCTCCACACGCATTCAGCCAGCCTGACAATAGAACCAACACAGTGACCCACGGCAATGCCATCCGAACGAATCCAAGACTCCTGCTCTTCACTGACTGTTTACAAAAGAACCTCAGCTGACTGAGCATTTAGCGCTCACTTGGAGCGCGAGGTCGTAGTGGTTACATCCCTTCCCCCTTTCGCCACCGGGCAGGTCCGAACTCTCTCCTAGGTGTCATCTGTCATCTGACCACTTCGCCCTCCTTCACAGTTCGGCCGTGTGCGATGGGTAAGGTACCCTGGTTAATTGGTCTATTACCTATTTGTATACTACGTACAACGTCCCTTTGCCTCCAAGCGTCTAATGCCTTTTGTGAGAGGTTTCTCGCTCCTTGACACACACACACACACACACAGAGTTGCATGCATGCAAGAATATATTACATTCATGTGCATCCATATAGTACACACATACGAAAGAACGAGAGCAAGCGAGTGAGCAAGAGAGAGAGATAGACATACAGACAGACAGACCGATGAACAGATAGCGACTGAGAGAGACAGAGACGAACACCAGTCAAATATAGTAAGCCAGGATTGATTAATTCTCGATTTTCCTATTTTCATACGAGCCAGAAATAAGGAGAGGAAAGTGAATTAGCGCTCCTTACACTACATGGCAAATCACACGCAATGCCGACAAACTGCAGTTTGATAGGGACACAATGCATGGAAAGTAGAAGCTCACAAGACACCTGTGCAGATGTTCCAGAAATGGTATGAGAAGCAAAGCAATAAACTGCCCTAAACAGGCCAAACAGGGACACTAACTTCCCATGAGATTGCGATATTAGGAGAGGGAAGGGGTGTTGGATTGCGTTGTGGGGTGAGGAGGGGAGGAATTGAGCCCGGAGAGACAAAACCACCTAACTTGATAAGACAAAATAGGACCTGGACCAGGGAACAGCTCACAAACAGATAAAATAGTATCTCACACCCTATCAGAGTTAAGAAAGAAACAACAAATGCAGATCAGGACAGGCGCTGTAAGTGATACAATAGGGTTACACATCAGTAAAAGCAAACTGGAACAGATGTGACGTGGAAAGTGAAGAACCTTACGACTTGAGGAGGAGCGGGAAGAGGACAAGAACAGGTCTATGAAAGATATTGCATAGATATAATAATCTACATCTCCCTTCTTAAAAAAAAAAAAGCAACGCATTAAAAAGAATATTACTCAACTGCAAAGAAAACCAACTTAACCCGTTCAGTGCCTAAAAATAGTACAAACAAAGGTGTTCCTCAGGTGCCAGGGAGATCTCATGATTTGGGGGTGGGTCATAATTAACAAAAAATTCTAGCTCAGAAACTACAAAAGATAGAAAAATGAAATCTATATCATTTTTGAAGGAAATTGAATGAAGATTTTGAATCTGTGCTTCTTTTGTTTTAATTTGGATAATAAAAAAGTATTTAGGCATTTAGATTTGGATAGATTTTTTTGCACGATCAAAAACATATGTATTTACCACGACACCTTCACATCCAAACAAGAACACACAGCAAAAAAGTTGAAAATAAAGTTTGTATTGTCACACTACACCTGTAAATGAAAGTAAAACAGTTTGGAAGTCTATCAAGACGCTCACACTCGATGCAGACTGACCAGTCCACGACCACGCCCCCCTTCTCCCCACCACGCCCCCATGCTGGACTTCAACCCTCTCTTTCACCCCCTTATCTTCCCCTACCTTTCCGTCTGCAACCGTGTCACGGCCGCGAGTAAGCCACGCTCCCCTCTCACGCCCACGCCGACTTTCACATCACTGGACACCAGCACGCGGTGCAGAGTACACACTTGGCTGGCTCGTTCGACCAGGACCGTACAGCTGTACGGTCCCTGGTTCGACTGACGCTGTCAGCTGAACACACACTGAGGTCACAGAGCCCAAACTCAATAACTGACGAATATGGTCGGCAATTCCACCACTACATCATCTTACCTTCAAGCTCGAGTGAGTCGTTGAATTTTAAAAAAAAAAAAAAAAAATTGGAAATAAAATGAGGTAGGAACAGTAAACGATAAACAGTAAACAAGTGGGGTATGTTTTGCTCCCATAAGGAAACCTAACACAGAGTAACTTTTATTCAAGACTGGCACAGCCTTTTAAAACTTGAATAAAGTCAGACAAATACATAGACGAACAATCTAATAGTGGGAAAAACAAGCGCAGGCCCAAACAACTGAACTGTCTGGCAAAGATTTGGACTTGAGGAGGGGAGAGGGGATTTGAAGATGGAGAAACTGGAAAATGAAATTAAAAAAAAAAAATGTTACAGATATGAAAACTCTTCACTAGCTGCATAAGGGAACCATCGCAATCCCTTTTGAAGCAGATATATTAGTATTGCCTGCTCCGAGGCCTTTTTTCGCCCGCTGGATCGGGACTCATCAGGAGACACGCTGGTTGTGTCTGCGCTCCCCGGCGTCAAATAGAGACACACCACAGTCCATAATACTATGGTTTCTCGCCACCATGGGTGCAAAAAAGAACCAATAGCACCCCCAGGGGCAACCAGCGAAGAGTATAAATGCAACCAAACGAAAGTGTGGGGAGGAAAAAAAGTTGCTGTAAAACTAAAGACATTATGCAAATAATATAAAATGTAGGGGACAGTCTTTGAGCCTACGCCTGAGGATCCACCCCAAAATGCAAGGGAGATCAAAAGACAAACACACAGACGGACAGAAACAAATACAAATAACCTCAATTTAATCAAAGCAAAATTGGAAATGAAATGAGGTAGGGAACAGTAAACGATAAACAGTAAACAAGTGGGGTATGTTTTGCTCCCATAAGGAAACCTAACACAGAGTAACTTTTATTCAAGACTGGCAACAGCCTTTTAAACTTGAATAAAGTCAGACAAATACATAGACGAACAATCTAATAGTGGGGGAAAAACAAGCGCAGGCCAACAACTGAACTGTCTGGCAAAGATTTGGACTTGAGGGGAGGGGAGAGGGAGTTTGAAAAATGGAGAAACTGGGAAAATGAAATTAAAAAAATAAAATGTTACAGATATGAAAACTCTTCACTAGCTGGCATAAGGGGAAACCCTCGCAATCCGTTTTGAAGGCAGATATATTTGTATTGCCTGCTCCGAGGCCGTTGAATAAAAGATTAAATTTTCTTTGTCAAAAATCATCAGCAGATCGAGTCTGATCAGCTGTGTAAATACGTTGATTTGGTCGCTGGGCTTGTCAAAGGTTGCGCCGCCATCTTTGCAAGCGAGACGAAGTGCTGGCTGGTCATCCAGTCAGTGATAAGAATAAATGGGCTTTCCCCCTCACGTGTGGTCATTTACATATTATTTTAAGACTACAGACATATAAGCTTTCTACGCAAACTCTATTTGAGTCCGTTTTATAGAAATAGTAACGAATGAAAATTCAAGAAAAATGCATGACGTCCAGGGGACGGCCCATAGGCACATGAAAGCACTTTTATTTTCCGCGTCAGCTGACTGACTAAAGGCACTCACGCACCTCATCTGCTTAAAAATCCCATGTCGATGTTATTAGTGAGGCATATTTGGTTCAACTGAGGAACAGTTGTTGTCCCTATTTGATGTTACTCTTCCCTTTTTTCTTTCTTTTTTTTTAGAGGAGAGAATATATCATTAAAAAACAAAAGAAAACAATTTTAAATGAAATTAATTTTGACTCATAACCCAAATTTCGTTGATTGAGGGGAAAACAAACCCTTTAAAGGCCATTTAAAGTGCGGGTTTTTTCCGGGAAAGCAGACTAGCCCCATAAATCTAAAAAAATGAAAGCAAAAGGGAAAGAAAAGCCCGGAACAACAAAAAAATTTTACCAAAGAAAATGTAGGTGACCTTGAATTAAAGAAAGACGAAAAATCATAAAAAAGCGGGGAACCTGCCCCCCCTTCGCCAGTCTTGGAAATGGGAAAAAAATTTCATAGGGCTAAAAACCATTCTTAGACAAAAAACCATGCTGATCCTTTTTTTTAAATTTGAAAAGTCTCTCCCCAAAGGGTTGTGGATTGGAAGGTTAAAAACAAGAGGGAAACCCCAACGTATTTTGGGCTTAAATTTCCCACAAGCCCTGCCATGGGGGTCAAAAACTGGCCCGGGGCCCATGGTTTTGGGGCCCGGTCCCCCGTTCTGGCCTGTGCGGTGAAAAAGCCTACCCCCCGGTCCTGCAAGCCATTGCTAGTAAAGGGATTTTGTCGCGCGGGAAGGGGGACAAATGGGGGAGCCACCCTTTTTTTTTTTTCTTTTTTTTTTAAAAAAAGGGTTTTTGGGTACTAAAGGTGGGGGGTGTGGGAGAAAACAGTTGACGGGGTTTTTAAAAGGGGGGAAGAAACTGGTAAAGGAATTAGCTCCCTGCCTGATCGTTTTGGGGTTTCCACTTTGGGGGCGACGGGTTTCTCTCCGTGGATCTGTGGGCCTGGCAAAATAGATTTAAGAGGGGCAATCACTGCCTTGAAAACGCTGAGGACAGTAATACTGAGAAAAAAAAACAAAACAAAAAAACAAGGGAAGAAAAGACAACTGATTTTGAGGGCATGGCTTGAGGTCATCGCCCGGGATCAATTTTTTCAACTGAAACAGGTTTCGGGGAGAAACACGAGGTGTTTTTACTGGGGCGGGGCTTTTGGAAAAAGCCTCTGCATTCTGATGATTTTCACCATTTTTTTTTTAAAAAATGGCCCTAAAATCCCTCGAAGTTTTTGCCATGGGGAATTTTTTTTGGGTTGCTGGCTGCTTTCTTTAGCCGCAGGAAAACCCTTTATGAAATTCACAAGTTTGGGGTGTGAGTAGTTTTTTTGAATTTAAAGTTTTTTGGGGCGGGCCCCTCCTGGACATGTAGCGTTAAAACCGGGGCACCCCCATTTTTTAAACCTGGCGTTTTTCCCACAGTGTTATTTAACAAAATTGTTGTTTATATTTTTGTTTCCACATAAAATGGTCAAAAGCCTCTAGTGACTTTTTTCAAAAAGGAAATTTTATCCCCCCTGATTTTTTAGGGAAAGGGTGTTTTTTTGTTTAAATGTCATTTGTAGAGCTTCATTTAAAATTTGTAAAATCAAAAAGATTGCATTCAGGGTTAAAGGAAAATAATAAACCGTCGAAAATAAAGCGGGGTTTTGGGAAACAATTTTTTCAATGGTGGGTAAAGATATTAAATTCCTACTCTATTTCCAGAAATGTTTACTTTTAAACATTTCGAAAATTTTCGTTGCTTCTATTGACTTCAAAAAAAGCATTTGTTTTGGTTCACCATAAAAAAATTGCAAAAAAACATTGCATAATAAAGGGGTGATATTTTTAAAAAGCCCAAATTTAAAAGTATGACCCCTTTTTTTTTTTGGCCTGAACCCAAATGTATGACTGCTTGTTTTTATTGTAAAATTAATGGGGGAAATTTTTTAAAGGGGTTTTTTTTTTTTGCCCTTTTGGGGTGCAAAAACAGGATGGGGAATTAAGCCCCAACCTTTTTTTTCCCGTTTTTTCATCAACCAATTGCCAACCAAAACAATAATACCAAGGTCTAGGAGTGCTGCGGGTTTCATGCTTTTTTTTGAGACCTTTTTTTTAATTTTTTCTGATAATGCAGCTCAATTTTCTACTAAAAACCAATTTGTCTAAAAGCACATCTAAGCTCCTTAAAAAATATGTTTGGATGGGGTTAAATATTAAAAACAAATCAAGAATAAAGTCATTGTGTTTCAAGGAGACGGGTGATTTAGGCAACAAGAAAAAAGAAATTAAAAATGGTGAAAAAAATTGGGGCCATGAACCGCTGTTTGTTACCTCGGGAACACTTTGCAACATGCCTAGTGAAAAATTTGGGGAATATAAAAAAAGGGTAACCAAAGCAAAAAAAACATTTCCTTCTTTCCGTGCGTTAAAAATTCCCAAGAGAAATTTTCCTGGGGTAGTTTTCTTTAAGATCTTTGTTTTCAAAACCCAGCCTATTTCAGGGTACTCATAAAAATATGTGGCTGCAACTTTTAAGATATTTGAAAAAAAATAAATTTAAAAAGACAAAACCTGTAATTTTGGGTAAAATGGAATTTTTTTAGAGTCTATGAGGGGAATGAGCAATTACAAAAGTTTTGAGGGCGCGCGCACAGCCAGTTTTTTAAGACTCAATGACCTCTTAAATAAGTTCAAACCGACAATACCTGGGAGGGTAAGCGAAATTTTCATCCAGAGCCTGGGATGGGGGGGGGCACGTATTTTTCCAATTTCCCCTCACAAAACTCTAAATAAATTTCCCAAATTTTTTCTCAAAATTTCAGGTAAATCTTGTTAAATTTAAAAATTAAAATCGTCTAGAGCGGTTTTTCATTCACCCAAAAGACGTGAGACTTTTTAGGGGGTTTTAAAGGGCAAGAATACGAAACAATCATAAAAGCAAAATAAACCCGTTTTTAAAGGTATTTTGTCCAAAATTAATTACACAAGAAATGAAAGTTTTTTGGGAATCCAAAAACAGTTTGTAATTTGGGCAGGCAATCACTTTTAATCAGTCAATTGGGGGCCCCCCTGAAACCAAAAAAAAACATCAGTTTAGCAAATGGTTCCCAAAAATGGACCTGCAACATTCCTCGGGGTTTTTACAAAACTGTCTAGAACTGTGTCCCAAAGGGAAAAGTGAAGCACAGGTTTTTTTTAGTAGAACTTGGTAAAAGTGGCTGTTAGACCACCAAGCCAACTCATTAGGGGTCAATAAGGGGCATTTTTCTGCTGAATGCTGCTGAATGCAAACTGCTATGGGGCTTTTGTGGGTTTAAAAAAAAGGCCCGATACCCCCCGGCCCAACCTTTAAAACATTTTAAAAATTTCCCCCTCGATAAAGTGCTCTTGAAAACCTCACGGTTTTTTTACAAATGAAATAAGAGTTTTTTTTCCCCTTTTCCCCAAGTCTTTGGGCATTTTTAAAAGTACTGTCTAAGCTGGATTAAAAAAGTAAAAAGTTTTTTTTGTTTTTTTTTTCCCCCCAAAAAACTCTAATTTTTCCCGCGGTTTGCACAAGTGCCCCGGTTTAAATTTTTCCCTTTTAAAACCCCCAAAACCCCTAATACACCCCTATCCCCCTTTTAAAACTTACATCATCACATTTTAATGTGTGGAAAGGGTTTTACCCCCCTGACCCCGAAAAGCAGGGCTAAAAACATAAACCCTCTAAGGGGCACTGCTTAAGGAAAACATCTTTTTTTTACGTCCGTCCCAAACCCGCTTTGTATTGAAGGGAACAAAAAACCACATCCCCAATTTTTCAAGATATTTTTGGGAAAGGGGGGGCCCTTTTTCAAACCACCCCTTTTCCCCCAAAAGACACACTAAAAGGGTGAATTTCCCACTGCCCCTGCCCCGGCCTTTTGCAAAAAAAATGAAACTGCACCCTTTAAAACTAAATTTACTGGGACGTGACGCCCCCCCGAAGCATAAAAATTCCGCCAAAAAATTTAATTTTCCGCACAAAAGTTTTTCGTTTTTTTTAATTTCCCCTTTCTATCCAAAAAAACATTTTCCAAACCCTTTTAAAGTAAGATTTAAACCTTTCCCGGGTAGAGTTTTCTCCAAGAACTCATAACCCAAAAAAAACGGCCCCCCCCTGCTTTGACCAGAACTAGTCAAAGAACGCCTGAATCCGCCAAAAAGCAAAGGGGAACCTCTTTTTGCCCGAACAGGCATGGAACTCATCCTTGGGGGGGGCTGGGAATGCAACAGTTCTTTTTTCTGCAGGTCAACGCACGGCTCTGGCTTCAAAAAGTCGTAACAGTACTGGGTACCAAAGGGGTGAGTTGGCCAATTAAACAAAAATCCAAACAAAAATGAAAGGGGGGGATAATAGTTGGGATACACTGGCGGTTTCAGTCACCGCAGGGGAAAATTCGGTTGGGGTACACAGTGAACAAAAAGGCCCCAACAATTCAAGAAAACGATTTGGGAAAACACAAGGTGGGGGGCCCTGGGGAAAGGGCCACCCAAAAGGCCCCCTTCCCCAAAAGACAGAAACAACAAAGGGAGAAGAACATCAGCTAAGATTAAAAAGGGCCCGAGCCCCAAAATTCGAAGCTCGGGTGCCACGGTTTTCTCCCCCCAGTGGGAGGATCATTGCTTTTCCAAAAACCCATCACCCCCCCACCCACCCCAGGGTTTTTAAAACCCCCATCAAAAAGGGCTGACCTTTGGGAACAGCGCCTCTTCAATGGGAACTTGGAGCTCAGGGGAAAAAAACCCAAGGAAACGGGCTTTTAAAACCCCTTGGGATCAAGTCCCCAAAAACACCTTTTTTAAACTCCAAAAAGAAATTAAAGAGTGGCCCTAAAAAAAATGTCAATGAATCTATAATTTTAAAATAACACAAATCGGGACCCCCCCTTCCCCCCCCACCCACCACACACAGAGAATAATTTCACACAACCTCATAATTTTAAAAAATACAAACAAGCTTTTTGAAAAGGATCTCATCGAAAATTTTTTACTTTTGATTCATTTTTTATGGGGAATTGGGGGAACCCAAACTGTTTTTTGTTCTGGGGTTTTTTTTGGGAAACCCTTTGTTTAGATGGTAGAACATACTAGATTTTTGAAAAAACATAAAACGTCGGGAGCAAGTTCACAGCTTTTTGTGTGACACGACATTCATAAAAAATTTATATTTTCTTTTTCTGTTTTTTTTTTTCCAATTTAAACTTTTCCCCTATGAAATTTACCACTCCTTTTTCAATAAAAAAAAAAAAAAGAAACCCCCCAAATACCCGCCTTGGGGGCTGGCAAAACCCGGAACGTCAGACCCATGTGTCCTGGCCTTTCTGAAGACCTCTAGCAAATTGACAAGGCCAGGAAAAGAGCCATCATCGACCGCAAACTGAAGAGGTTCGACATCGACATGACCGTGCTGCAAGAGACAGGACTCCCCTCCAGTCCTCCAATGGCAGTCTCAGGAGAAGGAATACACGTTCTTTGGTAAGGACTGAAGCCAGAGAGCACCAAGTGTGTGCCATCGAACTCACAGTGCGCAACTCTCTCCTATCCTCAGCTGAAACTCCTTCCAAAGGGACAGCATGAATCCTTTCTCTCCGGCTCACAACCTCTCCTGGACTATAACCACCCTTAGTGTCTATGCCCTCACACTCCGCTCTGCAGCCAAGGCTAAAGATGAGTTCTATGAAGAGCTGGAAGCCCAGATCAGAGAGGTACCTGCAAAGGGACACCGTTCTTGCTCAGGGGCTTCAACGCTGCTATTGGTGCAGACCACAGCTCCTAGCCCTGCTGCCTCGGTCGCTTTGGCATTGGCAAGTTCAACGAAAACAGACAATGGCTACTTGAGCATGGGCCTTCCATGACCTCTGCATCATGAACAGCGTCTTCCCCACCAACCCACACCACAGAATGTCCTGGAGGCTTCCTAGATCCCGTCATTGTATTGGTTGGACTTCATGATCACCCGAAGATCCTTGTGATGAAGGTTGTAGTTCTGTTTGTTCATGACAGTTGGAAGGGGGGGGGGGGGGGGGGGGGGTCATTATGTTAGTGTCTTGTTCTTATTGTGTAGAGTTTGTCTTGATGAAACAGAACTACTTGTGTTTTTGCTCATTGAACTATCCAACAGCACACTGTGCGTCTTTGATGTCTTGATAGCATATTCCACGTGTGTAGGTGATGTAGTTGAAGTTTTATCATGAATCTGATGTTTGATCGTCAGATTGTTGTGTTTGTTGGATTGCTTTGATGCTTGATATTGTTTTGACTGTCTATCAGTGATTGCGGTTTCCTTGTGATATCTTTCATCTGGCGTTGTAAGTGTGTGTGTGTTTATCCTGTATTGTTTGGTTTGTTGTGAATGATCTTGATTCAATGTCTTCACGGAGTTTTAGTTCTATAAACTCTATATCGCTTGTACACTGAGAGTTCTGGTCAGCTTCTAGGATGCGTGTTCAAGTTTATTTTTTAGTGTCAGTATGCCTTGTTGCTTGTTGGAGATAGTGTGTGTGGCACAGATAAGTTGTTTTGGAGGTGTGTAAAAACCGTCATACTTGCTAGCTGGGTGTGTATGTGTGTGGGGAATTCTAAAACCTCTGGTAAGAGCTGACACGCTGAGAGATGCTGGGACAAGATGGTAGAGACAGAGGTCAAGAATGGTGAGAGAGGGTGAGGATAGGATGGGGGCTGGAGACAGAGGGTCAAGATGTGAGAGAGGTGGGGATAGGATGGTAGAGACAGAGGGTCAAGATGGTGGCAAAAAAATGAGAGAGGTGGGGATAGGATGGGTAAGACAGAGGTAACAAATGGTGAAGAGGGTGGAAAGGATGGGTAGAGACAGATGGTCAAGAATGGGAGAGAGGGTGGGATAGGAAAGGTAGAGACAGAGGTCAAGAAGGGGGATCATGCACCACAAACATTCAATCTCTCTGGGAATGGGATGTCACGCATTCGTTTCTTTCCTACCTCGACTGAGAACAAGGAAATACAATTTCTATGCTACTTTTTTTTTTCATGAACAATCTATCAACACATTGAATAATTCTTAACACATTTAAAGATTCTATACTTATAATACCGGGTTTTATTATAATGACCTGCTTTCCTGGCCAGCGTTTTCACCACAAAACCAAGCTTGCACACCACACCACAGTCCTTGATAAAAAGTCTCTTACGTCTTCTTCAGCATAGCTTGATGGTGATGCCCTTGGTTGACTGGCTCAGGCTTCTAGGACTGGGTCTTCGTGGTAGTCTCTGGGATATAGACGTCGAACTTTCTTCTTCGTTTATTCAACCACCTCTGGGTTCAAATTCAAGTTGTCATGTCTTCACCTCTCTGGGGCTTTCAAAACTTAGTTCCCTTCTCTTCCAGCTTGTCTTTAACTCTAAGACCTTGCTGTTTCTCTTTATATCTCCCAGACACATTTTACAGCGGAAGTCCTTGAAGTTCCTGTTCAGGGATGTCCGCCTGACGTGATCCTTGAGTTTTGGAGAGATTAACATTTTTAATATGATTTTAGATTTTACGGAAGAAAGATTTTTAATGCCTTTTTCTGGTGCGTTTGGGGACGATGTCATTTAACTAGTTGTTGTGAAAGTTTTTTTTGTGTTTTGGTTTTTTTTAAATGTCTGGTGAGTTGTTTTTAACCGTGGTGACAGCCCTGATGTGGCCCTTTGCGGTCGGCTGGGCTATAAGCAACAGTATTTAGATTTTCTTATCTTATCTCCAGACCACGTTTCTCTCGGACCATTTCTATGTCGGCTCTGCTCCTCTCCTCTCTCTATCTCTTCTCCCTATGCCTTTTCTCTCTCTCTCTCCTGGTGTTCCCTCACATTGTTCTCACAGTTTATAGAGGGGAGGGAAACAAAGCTTCCACTTCGGGCATGCTTTGTCCACGTGTTCTCAAAACCCCTTAGTTCACAAGTACCCTGAATTCTCCATTCGTACATTCTCCCACACATCAGCATTTACACACACCACTCCTAATTCCATTAGCTAACAAAAACACTTAGCCCAGATGGACATCGAAATTTCCCGCCAACTTCGGTGGTAACTAACTCTGTTAATTATCTAAGGAGGGCTACTACTACATCCACACCGCATTCAGAGCCAGCTCTTGACAATAGAAACCAACACACAGTGGACCCACGGCATGCCATCCGAATCGAATCCAAGGACTCCTCTCTTCATGACTGTTTGCAAAAAGAACCTCTGCTGGATGAGCATTTAGCGCTCACTTGGAGCGCGAGGTAGTAGTGGTTAATCCCTTCCCCTTTCGCCACCGGGAGGTACCGAAACTCTCTCTAGGTGTCATCTGTCATCTGACCAACTTCGCCCTCCTTACAGTTCGGCCGCTCGTTGCGATGGGAAGGTTACCCTGGTTAATTGGTCTATTACCTATTTGTATACTACGTACATGTACCTTTGACTCAAGCGTCTAATGCCTTTGTGAGAGGTTTCTCGCTCTTGCAACACAAACACAATCACACCACAGAGTTGCATGCATGCAAGATTATATTGCTGTTCATTGTGCATCCATATAGTTACACACATACGAAAGAACGTAGGCAAGGCGACAGTGTGCAAGGAGAGAGATAGACATTACAGAAGACAGACGATGCTAAAGATCAGCGAACTGAGAGAGTCAGAGACGAACACCTGTCATATATAGGTATGCCAGGATTGATTAATATCCGATTTTCCTATTTTCATACGAGCCTAGAAATAAGGAGAGGAAAGTGGAATTAGCGATCCTGCACTACATGGCAAACACACGCAATGCCGACCAAACTGCAGTTTTGATAGGGTCACAATGCATGGAAGGTAGAATGCTCACAAGACACCTGTGCAGATGTTCCAGAAATGGTATGAGAAGGCAAATGCAATAAAATGCCCTTAAAATGCCCCCCCCCCCCCCCAAACAGGGACACGACTTCCCATGAAGATTGCGATTTTAGGAGAGGGAAGGGGTGTTGGATTTGCGTTTTGTGGGTGTGGAGGGAGGGAATTGAGCTGGAGAGACAAACCACCTAACTTGATAAGACAAATTGAGACCTGGGACAGGGAACAGCTCCAAAAAGATAAAATAGTATCCTCACACAACATCAGTGTTAAGAAAGAACAAACAAAATTGCAGTTCAGGACGGCGATTGTAAGTGATACAATAGGGTTACACATCAGTATAAGACCAATGGAAACAGATGTGACGTGGAAAGTGAGAAACCTTACGGGGGGACTTTTGGGAAGGAAAGGAGCGGGAAGAGGACAAGAAAATGGGGTCTATGAAAGATATTGCATTGAATATAATAATTACATCTCCCTTCTTAAAAAAAAAAAGCAAGCATTAAAAGAATATTTACTTCAACTGCAAAGAAACCAACTTAACCCGTTGAGTGCTTAAATAGTACAAACCAAAGGTGTTCCTCTGGTGCCAGGGTAGATCACATTGATTTGGGGGTGGGTATTTATTAAAATAAATTCTAGGCTCAGAAACTACAAAAGATAGAAAAATGAAATCTATATCATTTTGAAGGAAATTGAATGAAGATTTTGAATCTGTGCATCTTTTGTTTAATTTGGATAATTAAAAAAGTATTTAGGCATTTAGATTTGTTAGTTTTTTTGCACGATCAAAAACATATGTATTGCACCACGAACAACTTCACATCCAAACAAGAAAACAACAGCAAAAAAGTTGAAATAAAGTTTGTATTGTCACACTACACCCTGTAAAATGGGATGTTAAAAAACAGTTTGGAAGTCTTGCAAGACGCTCACCACTAGATGCAGGACTGACCAGTCAACGACCACGCCCCCCTTCTCCCCAACCACGAACCCTTGCTGACTTCACCTCTCTTTCCCACCCCCCCTTATATTCACATACACTTTCCGTCTGCACAGTGTCACGCCGCGTAGTAAAGCCACGCTCCCCTCTCACGCCTCGCGACTTTCACATCACTGGACACTCAGCACGACGGTGCATGGAGTACACTCTTGGCTGGTCTTCGTTCGACCAGGGACCGTACAGCTGTACGGTCCCTGGTTCGGACTGACGCTTTGTCAGCTGAACTCTCCACTGAGGTCACAGAGGCCTACTCAATAACTGACGAATATGGTAGGCATTCCACCACTATCATCATCTTACCTTTCAAGCTCGTGTGGTCGTTGATTTGAAAAAAAAAAAAAAATTGGAAATAAAATGAGGTAGGAACAGTAAACGATAAACAGTAAACAAGTTGGGGTATGTTTTGCTCCCATAAGGATACCTAACACAGATGTAAATTTTTTGCAAGGACTGGCACAGCCTTTTTTAAACTTGAATAAAGTCAGACAAATACATAGACGAACAATCTAATAGTGGGGGAAAAAAAACAAGCGAGGCCAACATACTGAACTGTCTGGCAATGATTTGGACTTGAGGGGTGGGGAGAGGGGAGTTTGGAAGAGGAGAAACTGGGTCAAATGAAATTAAAATTAAATATGTTACTGATTTGAAAACTCTTCATAGCTGCCATACGGGAACAATCCCAATCCCTTTTGAGCAGATTTATTAGTTTTGCCTGCTCGAGGCCTTTCGCCCGCCTGGATCGGGACCTCATCAGGGAGACACGGTGGTTGTGTCTGCGCTCCCGCGCGTCAAATAGAGACACACCACAGTTTACATAATACTATGTGTTCTCGCCACCTTGGGTGCAAAAAAGTAAACCATAGCACCCCCAGTGCAACAGCGAAGTCGGTTGTATATGCAAACAAACGAATAGTGTGGGGAGGAAAAAAAGTTGCTGTAAAACTAATTGACATTATGCATATAATATAAATTGTAGGGGGACAGTCTTTGCAGCCTACGCTGAGGATCACACCAAAATGGCAAGGGAGTCAAAAGACAAACACACAGTCGGACAGAATCAAATACAAATAACCTCAATTTAATCAAAAGCAAAATTGGATATGAAATGAGGTAGGGAACAGTAAACGATTAACAGTTAAACAAGTGGGGTATGTTTGCTCCATTAAGAACTAACACTGAGTAACTCATTTTATTCTAGAATGGCACAGCCTTTTTAACTTGAAAGAATGGTCAGACAACAATACATAGGACGAACAATCTATTAGTGGGGAAAAAAACAAGCGCAGGCCAACAACTGAACTGTTCTGGCAAATGATTTGGACGTGGGGGTTGGGGTGAGGGGAGTTTGAGATGGAGAAACTGGGAAAATGAAATTATAAAAATAAAAATGTTACAGATATGTAAACACTTCTTTCATAGCTGCATAAGGGAACATCGCAATCAGTTTTGAAGGCAGATATTTTTAGTATTGCCTAGCTCCGAGGCCGGTTTGAATAAATGATTATGGTCTTTGTCATAATTCATAAGATGTTCGAGTATGATCAGATGTGTAAAATACGGTGATATGGTCGCTGGGCTTGTCAAAGGTTGCGGACCGCAATATTTGCAAGCGAAGAAGAAGTCGTGGCTGGTCATCCAGTCAGTGAATAAGAATAAATGGGCTTTCCCTCCGGGTGGTACATTTACATATTATTGGGAAGACTTCTGACATATAAGGCTTTCTCAGCAAAACTCTATTTGGTCGTTGATAGAAATAGTAACGAAGAAAATTCAAGAAAAAGCTGACGTCAGGGGACGGGCCATAGGCACATGGGAAAGACACTTTTATTTCCGCGTCAGCTGATGACTAAAGGCAATCACGCACCTTATTCTGATTAAAATCCCATGTCGACTGTTTTTAGTGAGGAATATTTTGTTCAAATGAGGAACTGTTGTTGGTCCTTTTGATGTTACTCTTCCTGTTCTTTTCTTTTTCGCCTTGAGGAGAGAAATATTTCCACTTTACAACTAAAGAAAACATCTTGAAAATGAAATTAATCTTGATCATGAAAACAAATTTCGTTGATGAGATGTAAAACTGACCATTGAGGCCATTTCAGTGCTGCGATTTCAGCAAGCAGACTAGATCTTAAATCTAAAGAAATGAAAGCTGAAGGAAATGTAAGTCTTGCAGGACATCAAAATATTTTCCTAAAGATATGGTAGGTGAACTAGAATTTAAAGAAAGACGTAAAAAATCTATATAGCGATGAACCTGTAATCATTCGCCAAGTCGTGGTTTGGGATAAAATCATAGGGCTACCTTTCCTTTGTACACAAACCATGCGTGATCCGTTTGTTTAAATTGTAAGTCTCTCCAACAAAGGGTTGTGGATTGGAAGGTTGCAACAAGCAGGTGAAAGCCAACGTATTTTGGGCTTGAATTCTCAAGTCTGCCATAGGGGGTCACAATTGGCTGTGGCATGGCTGGGGTCAAGGTACGACGGTCTGGCTTGTGTCGGGTGACAGCCTACCCGGTCTGCAAAGCTCAGGGCTGTGAAGTGCTGTTCGTCGCCTGGGAAAGAGGACAAACTGAGGGATCACCTTTTCTTTTTCCTTTTTTTTTTTTAAGAAAGGTTTTGGGTCTGAGGTAGTGGAGTGTGGGAGAAAATGCTTGTTGACAGGGTTTGAGAAGCGGGAAAGAAACTGGTGCTGGTTAGCTGCTGCCGGATAGTGTTGGGTCACGTTGGCGACTGCTTCTCTCGTGGATCTGTGGGCTGGCAGATAGATGTTTAAGAGTGGCAGAATCACTGCCTGTAAACGCTGAGGACAGTAATATGATGCAATATTAACAAAACAAAACACGAAGTGTTCGAAAGACCAGAACTGATGTGGTTGCATGGCTTGAGGTCATCGACTGGGATCAAGTTGCAACTGAAACAGGGATCTGGAGCAATCTCGTGGGCTTGTGACTGTGGCGAGGCGTATTTGAAGCCTCTGCATTCTGAGACTTCTCCAGTTTTCAATTGTCTAAAAAATCCCTCGGTAGTTTTTTTGTCATGGGATTTCTTTTGTTGCTGGCTGCTTTCTTTAGCGCGTGGACACTTTATTGTTATTCAACAAGATTGGTGTGAGTAGTTTTGTTGAAGTTTTAAGAGCGTTTGTGCGGGTCCTCCTGGCATGTAGCGGTGACCTGCGCGAGCCCATACTTTACTGGCGTATTTCACAGTGTTATTTAACAAAATTGTGATTAGTAGTGTGGATACACATGATGGTCGGAAAGCCATAGTAGTGACTGTTTTCAAAAAGGAGAATATGGATGACCCTGATAATTATGGAAGTGTATTTTTGATTAATGTCATTTGTAGTTGCTTCACATTTATTGTGAAGCAGAGATTGCATTCATTGGTTAAGGAAAATAGTATAAACTGTCGAAAATATAGCTGGGTTTAGGAAAACAATTATTCTCAATGGTGGGTCAGATATTTTTAAATTCCTACTACTATTTCCAAGAAATGTTTACGTTTATCAGGGCGAAACTTTATGTTGCTTATATTGAATTCAGAAAGCATTTGATTTGGTTCACCATAACATATTGCAACATAAACATTGCATTTTGATGGTGATATTATGATACGCCTGAACTGAAGTCTTGTATGACAATCTTTGCCTGAAGTCTATGTATGCCTGTCTTGTTTTATGTGCTACAATGTAATGGGTGGAATTTTCTGAGTTTTTTTATTGCCTGTTGGTTGCATGTCGTTGGATGCGATTAAGTCCAAATCAATGTTTTCGCTGTTTCATCAACCAATCGCCTATCAACATCAATATTACCAAGGTCTATGGAGTGCTGCTGGTCATGCGTTCTTTGAGACCTTCATTTTACTCACTTTTGCTGATAATGCAGCTCTAATTTCTACTACTCCAAGTGGTTCTACTGCACATCTAAGCTCCTTGGATAAAATTGGTTGTGATAGGTGAGATATATTATCAAATCTAAGAATTAAGTCATGTGTTCAAGGAGGACAGGTGATTTAGGAGACAAGAAAAAAGTTTTAAGATGGTGAAGAAATTGCAGGCCATGACAGCTGCTGTTACCTCGCGGTACACATTTTGATTACTATGCCTTGTGTGGAAATTTGGATAGAACAACGGTAACCAAAGCAATAAATCCTTTCTCTCTTGCCGTGCCGTTTAACATTGCAGAGAAATGTTCCGGGTAGTCTTCTTTATGATCTTTGATTTCAATAATCCTGCTTATTTCATGGTACTCAGTAATAATATGTGGTCTGAAACATTAGATTATGGAAATTAGTAATTTAACCAGACTTACCTGCTTAGTTGAGGTTAATATTGGAATTATTTAGAGTATAGTGATGGGATTGGAGCAATTACATGAGATGTGTGCGCGCGATTCTAGCCAGTATTTAGACTCGAATGACTCTTAATAAGTTCTCAACAGACAATACTGGGGAGGGTTAAGCGAGAATAATCCAGAGCCGAGTTGGCGTGGGAACGTATGGCTCATTTCCCATCACTGACTCTAAATAAATTACAAGTTAATCTCAAACTTACAGGTAAGTCTTGTAAATTATTAATTAATAATGTGCTAGCGGTTGGTCATTCAAATGACGTGAGACTTCTGAGTTTAGAGGTCATGAATACTGAAATCAATCATAAAGCAATATAAACAAGTGTTGGATTTTGTCTACATTTAATTAAACAAGAACTGTAAAGGTTTCTTGTAATCCAAAAAAACAGTTTGTAATTTGGCAGGAATCACTTTCAATCAGTACCAATGGTCTCAACTGCTACCATGAAGTCTGTCAGTCACTGGGTCAAAACTGGACGCTGCAGCATTCCCTTTTTCCCCCCCCCCCCTACGTGTTATTTACAAAACTGACTAGAACTGATTGTCCCAAAGATATGGGAAGCACAGGTTTGCAAGTAGAACTTGGTTAAAGTGGTCTGTCTAGACCACCAAGCCAGTCTCATTATGCAGTCAAATAGGCGCATCTCTGTGATGCTGCTGAAGTGCTAGTGCTATGGTGCTGTGTGAACGGGAATATAACGGCTGATATCCACCCGGGCTAAACTAAAAACTGTTTAATTCCACCTCGATTTAGTGTATCTTGAGACCTCCTGTGTTGTTTGATCAAATGAATTGAAGAGTTTTTTCCTTTCATCAGAGTCTTTGTCACTCTTATGTAACTGTCTAGCTGGTTAACAATGTACAAGTTTTTTTGTTTTTTTTCCCCAAAACACTTAGTTTCGAGACGGTTTTTTGCACTTGTGACCCATGGTTTGTTTGCTTTAATCAGCTCTAACACTAAGACACACTAGTCATCTTTAAATCTTACTTCATCACATTTTTAATGTGTGGATAGTTTGACCCCTCTGACCAGACTGCCAGCCGGGCTAACAACATAACCAGTCTAAGGGTCTGCTGCTTAAGAGTATCTTTCCTACGTTCCGGCCCAACCAGCTTAGTATTGTTGTACACTTCCACAATCCAATGTTTCATGGTATTGGGAATGGAGGGTCTTTCTTCAAAAAACCCCTTTCACCAAAGACACACTAATGGGTGAATGCTACTGCCCGTGCTGGACTGTGACAAATAAGATGAAACTGCACTTCAGGCTATTGTTACTGTACTGTGGACTAGACCAGATGCATTAAATGTTTTCTGCCAAGAAAATTTATTACATGCACATATGTTGTAGTTTTTTATCCCTTGCTATCTACATACTTTTTCCCACCTTTCTAATGTATGAGTCATACGCTTTCTGGAGATTAGAGTTTCTCCATGCGAACTCATAACCATTCAGCGGACCCGCTGCTTAGGACCAGAATTAGTCAAGAAGCCTGAGAACATGCAAACTAGCAGGTGAATGCCTCTCTCTGATGATCAGCGCGATGGACTGCATCTGGGTGGCTGGGGAGATGCAAAAGGTTCTTTCTGCAGGTCAGACGCACTGGCTCTGCTGTCAACAGTCGTAAACAGTACTGGATAACTCGGCTGAGTTGGCCAATTATCAGATATCCAATACAAACAAAAGGAATGGGGGGGAGATATAGTTGTATACACTGGAGGTTCAGTCACCGCAGGTACATCGGTTGGGGTTCACAGTGAAGCAAAATGCCGAACAATTCAAGGAAGACGATGGTACACAAAGGTGTTTGTGTGCCCTGGAGAGGTCACTCTGGACCTTTCCCAACCGACAGAAACAACATGGGAGAGAGAGTTATTCAGCTAAGAGTTATAAGGACAATGAGCGTTATTGCGTAAGCTCGGGTGACACGGGTTGTTCCCACAGTGGGAGGCGTCATTGCGTTCCACCAGTTCACTCCCACCCACCTCATGTTGGGCAGCCCCCAGTCATAGGTGCTGAACTGGTACAGTCTGCCTGTTCAATCGGAACTTGGTGCTCAGGGGAAAGACCGAAGAGCAGACTGTAAACCTGGCTTCAGTCATGGAACTCTTTATTATCTCCATAACATCTCGCAGAAATTAAGAGTGGCCATTATAAACATGTCAATGCATTCTATATTTACAAATTTCAACTTATCGGCACCCACCCAATCACCCACCCACTACACACAGAGAATATACACAACTCATATTATATTAAAAACAAATCTTTCTGAAACGGATTCATCGAAATTTTCAATTTTTGATTCAGGTTGATGGGATTGGGAACGGAATAATGTTTTAGTTCTGGTTTTGTTTTGGAATCTTTGTTCTGATGGGAGAAAACATATAGTTTTTTGAAAGAACATATGAACTGTCGGCAGCCAATGTTCACAGAGCTTTTTTGTTGTGGACACGTCTTTCATTACTATTTATTATATATGTTCATGTTTTTTTTACCAATTATCTTTCAGCTGTATTCACCACTATGTGCAATTAAAGAAAAAAAGAAACCAAAAACTACCAGCCTTGCGGCTGGCAACTGGGAAACGTCAGAACTATGTGTCCTGGCCTTCTGAAGACCTCTAGCAACTTGACAAGGCCAGGTAAAAGAGCCATTTCATCGAACGCAAAACTGAAGAGGTTCGAATCGTCAGACGTGCTGCAAGAGACAGGACTCCCCTCCAGTCCTCCAATGGCTGTTCTCAGGGAGAAGGGATACACGTTCTTTTGGTAAGGACTGATGCCAGAGGAGCACCCATGTGTGTTCCATCGAACTCACAGTGCGCAACTCTCTCCTATCTCAGCTGAAACTCCTTCCAAAGGGACAGCCTGAATCCTTTTCTCCGGATCAAACCTCTCCTGGACTATAACCACCTTAGTGTCGATGCCCTCACACTCCGCTCTTGCAGCCAAGGACTAAGATGAGTTCTATGTAAGTGATGAAAGCCCAGATCTAGAGAGGTACCTGCATAGGGGTCAACTGTTCTTTGCTCAGGGGCTTCAACGCTGCTATTGGTGCAGACCACAGCTCCTAGCCCTGCTGCCTCGGTCGCTTTGGCATTGGCAAGTTCCAACGAAAACAGACAATGGCTACTTGAGCATGTGGCCTTACTTGTCCCTCTGCTCATGAACTGCGTCTTCCCCACCTACCCCCACACCACAGATGTCCTGGAGCGCTTCCTAGATCCGTCATTGTTATTGTTGGAATTCATGATCACACGAAGATATTGTGATGAAGGTTGTGAGTTCTGTTGGTTCTTGACTGTTGGAAGGGGGGGGGGGGGGGGGGTCATTATGTTTGTGTCTTGTTCTTATTGTGTAGAGATTGTCTTGATGAAACAAGAACTACTGTGTTTTGCTCATTGATCTATCAACTGCACACTGTGGTTCTTTGATGTCTTGAATAGCATATTCCATGTGTGTGGTGATGTAGTTGAAGTTTTTTCATGAATCTGATTGGTTTGATCGTCAGATTGTTGTGTTTGTGGGAATTTGCTTTGATGCTTGATTTTGTTTTGATGTCTATCAGTGATTGCTGTTTCCTTGTGAGTATCTTTCATTGGCGTTGTTTGTGTGTGTGTGTGTTTATCCTGTATTGTTTGGTTTGTTGTGAATGTTTTTGATTCAATGTCTTCACGGAGTTTTAGTTCTATTAAACTCTATTATCGCTATGTACCACTGAGCGTTCTGGTCTGGCTTCTAGGATGCGTGTTCAGTTTATTTTTTTAGTGTCAGTATGCCTTGTTTGCTTGTTGGAGATTAGTGTGTTGTGGCACTGAATAAAGTTGTTTTGAGTGTGTTAAAATCCGTATTACTTGGAGCTGGGGGGTGTAGGTGTGTGGGGAATTCCTAAAACCCTCTGGTAAGAGATGACACGCTGGAGAGTTGCTGGGACAAGATGGGTAGAGCAGAGGGTCAAGGAATGGTGAGAGAGGGTCGAGGATAGGATGGGTGGAGACAGAGGTTCAAGATTGGGTGAGAGGGGTGGGGATAGGAATGGGTAGAGACAGAGGGTCAAGAGTGGTGCAGAGTGGGTGGGGATAGATGGGTAAGAGACCAGAGGGTCAAGAATGGTTGAGAGAGCTTGAGAGAGGGTGGGATAGGATGGGTGGGAGACAGAGGTAAGAATGCGTAGAGAGGGTGGGGATAGGATGGGTAGAGACAGTGGTTAACAAATGGTTGAGAGAGGGTGAGGGAATGGATGGGTAGAGACAGATGGTCAAGAATGGTGAGAGAGGGTGGGGATAAGGATTGGGTAGAGACAGAGGGTCAAGATTGGGAGAGGGACTTGTCCGTTGTCACCGAAAAAGGGTCGGACGTTGCTGCGAATTGTCTTGTCATGCAGCCCTACCTTCTGTTTTTCCGAAGTTGCTCCAGCATTTTTACTACACTGAAGTTATTGCTTGTGCTTTCTAGATTGAGGGATTGGAATTTGTTTTGGAACGTATAATAAAATAAAATAACAAAATTCGAGGTGTATTGAGAATGTATTGTCAACTGAAGAGTTCAACATGTCGTAATGCACGGGTGACTTGACCTGATTCAAACTCCGAAAAATAGTGAGCAGGGAGCGACAGGTGTCTTTTGTGTACGCGCACTGACAAATGTTTTCTTTCATTTTACAAAAAAGTCATTATGATATGTTTTCTGTGTGCGCTGTGGATTATGTTCTGAGTAAGCGGTGAGGGGACAACTTTGTGTTTTTGTTGATACAGTTATGCTGGATACGATTAAAACTGGATTCCCTTCTGTGACAGGGACCGTGTTACCCTAATCTGGAAATAACTGTCGTATACATTGTTAGGTTCAAAACTCTCTGTATTATGACCTGTACAATATCAAATACTATTTGCGAACAGAACGTCCGGCCAAACGAAAACATCATCAACATTCGTAGGCAAGTGACGTGTGTGATAGTCCGGAATCTGGACAGAGGTGGAAACTGACAGCAAGAAACAGTAGGCAGGAAAACTGAGGACGTATGGCCATGCAGGAAACACTCCATGAAATGACTGCAACATCAGCAAACTTGCAACAAAGGGAAGATTTAGTCACCTTGGAGACAAAAAGGGAAGAAATACAAAATCTTAGGGGAGAGATGGAGAGGCTAGCTGCAACTTTGACAACAAGACTGGACAAACTGGAGGGGACAGTTGTTTAACTGCAAATGAGAAGGAAACCTGAAAGGCCGAGGTCAGCAAGCTTCGAGGGGATAAGGGCTGATCTCCAGGGTCAACTGGCGCAGCAAACCAGGAGACTACAGGACTGCGACGGGCTCTCAACGACAGGAGCAGCACGGACGCCAGTGGAACCTCCGAGTTTACGGTCTTGTCCGAGGAAACTCCTCGAGTTTACGGTGTTGGGAAACTCCAGAGTGCGTGGTCAAAGTGTGTGGACATCTTCTCTCAAAAAATTGGTTGGTCCCTGTCTCCACGAGTGTAGTGGAGATTGGCCCCATCGATCAGGGAGGGAGTGCCACAGGGGGGCGGTAGTCACGCCCATTAGCGGTGCGATTCTAGTTCGCGGCAAAGAGGACTCGTTCTCACAACAGAAAGAACTGAAACTACAGGAACTTCAGTGGGCCGAGGACCTAACCCAAATAAAACTATAAACTCCTAAAAAAGGCAAAACGACCTTCTGCCACGATGGCCAGCCTGGTCATCAGACGGCAAAACTTATCTCAAATGAAGAAGAACGGAAAGTCAGTGAAGCTGGAGGTTGACATGGATGTTGCAATGTGCTTTTCCTAGGCGTTGCTGGGTGACAGGTTCAATTCTCTTCTTTGTGCGTGCTCTTTGGCGGGGGTTGGGGTGGGGTCGGAACTGTGGATGGGTTCGGATTGGGAAGGTTGACAACATGATAATTGCATTTTATGATCAAAAGTAGGAACGTGATGAAAAAGATGTGTGGTGTGTAGCTTTATATTATCATTTGCGTATTGATCTTCTAATAACGACCACTGATGTTATACTATATTATATATTTAAGTTTATTTTTGAAATTTTGAAACAATTTGAATTTCACAGACAATTTTCAATGGTTAAACAAGACTTGTAATTTATTGTTGGTGTGCGCCTTTGTGCGGAATTAATGATTTCGACAGTGTGTGTAGGACCAGGGCCTTCAGAGCTGTGCCTTCTCTGTTTCGCCCCCCCCCCCCCCCCCCCCCCCCACCCTCCCCTTTCTGTTGGCTGCCTCCCCCTCTCCCCTCACATGGATGATCATTCGTTCGTTGCGACATATTTTACAATGGTTTATTTGGTCATGGTGATCTACTAATCTATTGGCAAAATGTAATTAGTTTCTCTAAAAGGATTGCCTTTTTCCCGTCAAATTGAAATTAAATGGTGAAATTGTTAAGAATTATTGAATTGTGTTTGGTGTGTGTTGATGTTCAAAGTGATCAGTGTTGTGAGAGCAGTGATATCATGGTTAAAAAAAAAAAAAGGGGGGGGATGAGGGGAGAGGGTGGGGAGGGGGGGGGGGTGATGGGATTTTTGCCTCCCGCCCCGACACTTTGCCTCCAGTGCCCATGTCCTACCCCTCGCCCCCTTCGAAGTAATGCAGTGGTTATTGTAATTATACGGGTGCTTGTGTTGATTTTATGTACTGACTGATTAACTGTAAACCCGACTGAATTGTCGGTAAAAACTTGTGTATTTGTTATATTGATGGCGCTTGATACTTTTTTAAACAGTTGTGCGCCGCGCATGTCGCAAGGTCACACCACCACGCTCGGATGCACACACCCCACGCGCGCATGGCCCCCACCACTCTCGAGCGCGCACCCCCCCCACCCCCCCCACCCCCACCCCACCCCCCACCCCCCCCCCCACACCCCCCCCCCCCCACACCCCCCACCCCACCCCCACCCCCCCCCCCCACACACACACACACACTCACGTACACACATTAATGTATGTATCGACGTCCGAGTCCACGCAGACATAGGCGCATTGAGGCACAAACCCTGCGGACCGCAGGCCGTGCATATCCAACAGAGGAATACTTCACGATGCAGTGACTAACACCACTCTCGGCCTTTTTTTTTCTTTTTTTTTTTTCTCTTTTTTTTAAGTTTTTTTTTAAAAAAGTTGTTTTTAATGTTGATTTGCATTGGACTAGCGCTTGTATTTAATTAATTGTCATGATATGTCTTTTTCTCGGTCGAGGATTGAAACAGTTTTCTGTGATTTATTGATACTGTTCGGTCTGTGTTCGGGATGTTTGTGGTGGTAGATGACTGGTGGGGGGGGGGGGGGGGGGGTGGGTCGATGGAGGAAGTTGTGGGTGTGAGATATACGTTCAAATAAAACCTACTCTGTCTAGCGGGATAATTTTCCGTCCCAGACAACTTAGCCTCTGTCCACATTGTGCCTGCCCATTCCTTCCCCCCCCTCCTTCCCCCTCCGTCCTTTCCTGCCCCCCCCCCCCCCCCCCCCCATGACTTTTCAAAATGATTCGTTGGCTTAATGTAGTCCAACTGATATATTGTGATTGATGGGTTTATTGCTACTGACTGAGTAACTGGGAACTAGCTGGATGACAGGTTTAACTGATTTATCGTGATTGTTGAGTTTATCGCGACTGACAAATTAAATGTGACATGATTGGGTGACCGGTGTAATTATTTATTGTGATTGGATGGGTTTATTGGAACTTAATGATTTAACTAGTGAATGACTGGGTGTCCAGTGGTAATTTGATATTGTGATTGATGGGTTTTATTGTTTGATGATTTATACTGTGATTGACTGGGGTGAAAGGTTTGTAACATTATATTGTGAATAATGGGGTTTATTTGTTACTGATTGATTAACTCTGTGAATGATTGGGTTGATCGGTGTTGTAACTTATGTATTGTGTATGATTGTGTAATAATACATTGTGATGATGGCTTTGATGCATATGATTGATTAAACTGTGAATGAAGGGCATGACGGTGTTGATAATATGTATTGTGATGATGGGATTTATTGCTACTGATTGATTGACTGTCAATTTTAGGGGCTGGGTTGACCGTGTGTAACTATGTATGTGATCGATGGGTTATTGTTACTGAGTGATTGGCTGTGAATAGTGGAAGTTGACCGGTGTAATCTATGTTTTGTGATCGATGAGTTTATGCTACTGATTGATTGACTTGTGAATAGCTGGGTGACCGTGTGTAACTAAGTATTGTGTATTGATGAGTTTATTCCTTCTGATGAATAACTGTGACTGATTGGAGTGATCTGTTTAACTATGTACTGTGATTGATGGGTTTATTGCTATTGATTGATTATAGCGATGGATTGATTGGATTTGAATTTAAGTTGTAGCTATTGTGACTCGTGCAGCGAGCGCGCGGCGCACACATACGCACACACACACAACACACACACAACACACACAACACACACACACACACTCTCAAAAACCTCTAAACAACTGAGGGAGGGGGGGGGTGGCAGGGAGGAAGAGAGAGTATAATATAATATTACTTCAAAGTGAAGGACGTTTAAATAAAGAACGTAACACCACACACACACACACACACACACACACACACACACACACACACACACACGCGCGCGCGCACACACACACACACCACACACACACACACACACACACACACACACACACACCACACACGACTGTGGGAGGGGGTGTCGGGAGAAGGAGTGAGACTATCTAAAATTACTTCAAAGTGGAAAGGACGTTTTAACTATAGAACGAACACACACACACACACACACACAAAACACACACCAAGGTTCGTGTCGCATGGCTCGCCCGGGCAGGATGGGGCCTTGCGCGGTGCGCGACGCGTGTGCACCACGAACAGCTAGGAAAAATCTGATACGATTTAATTTCTTCTTCTTATTTCTTTCTATTCTTTCCCAAACTGTTTACTGTTGGCTTGCTATTTGGTAGGATGGATGAGTACTGAGGATTACATTGATCTTCTGCAAGATGTTGAGAATGTTCGTTAATATTCAGGTGTATAACAACTTGCTGAGTATTGAACCCTCTGTTATAAGAATTGTGAAAGTTGTTACCACTTTCTGGAAAAAGAGCACGCGCATCGACAATCATTGGTCTCTATTGATTCTGGTTATCGTTTTGTGTTTTGTATTTTTTTGTATTTATGTTAGTTACTCTTACCTTATTATTAATTATCATTATTGCCGGTGTTTTTGTGCGCGCGCGCGCGCGTGACTTTTTATTATACTCATTTAATTATTTGATTGTTCAGTATATTTTGTTTTTTCTTTGGTCCGTTTCCTTAGGCGTCGACAGTTTCAAATAATGATATCCGGTGGGGAAAGGAAGAGGAAAAGATTATTATAGTCGGCAAAGTGTGTTTAAGCATGTCAAAAGTCTAGATCAGCGTCCCCGCTGTTTCTGCTCTATGATCAAAAAGTATGTCCGCTTTGGGTGAGGGGATTTGGGATGGGGTGGGTTCAGGTTGGATTGGCGGTTCGCCGCGTGCGATTGCGCGCGGTGCTCCGCGCGCGCGGGCGCCCCACCCTGCAGCCCCCCCGCCCTCATCCTCCGCGGGCGCGCGCTAGCTTGCTGCTTCCGCCCTGCTGCTATGCTTGTTGTCTCCCCTCTGAACTTTCCTCGGGCTGTCCTTGTGGGCTTCTTTCGCTGTGGGGATGGTGTTATTGGGGAGATGGGTCATTTCATGAGACTAAATGCAACACAGTTTTTTTTGTTTGTTTGTTTGTTTTGTTTTTTGTTTTGTTTTTTCTTCGTCCGCTCTACTTGTGTCATTCTTGAATTCCTTTTTCGACCTTTCTTTTAGGGGTTGGCCCTGGGGGGGGCATTTGCGGGACCTGTGTGGGGGGAGGGGCGGGGAGGGAGGGAGAATCTGAAACCAAAGCAATATTGTTAGTCTTAATTGTAGACACTGTTTCTGCGGTGTCGATGTTTGCTGTTCTCTCTCTCTCTCTCTCTCTCTCTCTCTCTCTCTCTCTCTCTTCTCTCTCCTCTTCTCTCTCTTCCCCCCCCCCCCCCCCATCTCTCTCTCTCATCTCTTTTGCGCGCACCAAGGCACATAGATATGCAGACGATGGAGGCGCGAGCTGCGCTCATACACAACACACACGCACGTTCACGTAAACGCGCACGCACGCCACACACACACACACACACACACAACATCACCGACACGCACGCACGCACACACACACACGCTCGCACGCACGCACGCGCGCGCGCGCGCCTATGGACAGGCACCTTTTGCATGTATTCTTGCGTCTCAGACTGTTCCTTTGCTACATTCATTAGCCTAAAACTTTTGTTGTTAAGGTTGATGCGTTGTGGGGGCTTGTTGCTGCGGTCGACACTAGTATCCGGAACATGTCATGAGCAAAACAGACCCAGTCATCCAGATACGGCTCACGTGATTCTTGCACGCCCCCCACCCCCCCTCCCCACGCCCCCATTATTAAGTAACGGTGTTCACACATCGCATCACCGCTCGGTCAGGTGATGCACGTGGGCACCGTCACCGTGGTTGTGGAATTTTGTGACGGTGGATGAATCGTTGGGGTGGGTGGGTGGAGGGGGTGAGAGGTCGTTCAAAACAAAACATTCGGATGGGAACTAAGCAGACGTTTTGGTGCTGAGGGGGGGAAGGGGGGGTGGCTGTGTGGGCTGTGTGTGTGTGTGTGGGGGGCCGGGGGGGGGACGGTAGTTTTTTCACATGTTTTAAAAACATACTTCGATTGGGTTGTCTTTGCCTATGATTAATAATTGATAAATGCTTGGGACTCTTTGGATCCATAGTTGTTCTTTTTTTCTTTTTTTTTCTTTTTTTTTAAAAGTTAAGCTATATCAAATCGATTAAAATGAATCTGATTGTATGTAAATTTATCTTTGTATTATTCTCAAAGATGGATGTTAGTGTCATTATCATGATTTGCAATGGTCAAGGTTGTCCTTTGATTTTTCTTTTTAATATTTATTCATAGTTCTGATGTGTATAATCCATACAAACTCGTATATATTTTTCAATCTTTATATTTGTCGTATGTTTGTTTTTGTTTATCACACCAAGGGAATACGGTACATTAATATGTATTGTATGAGAATCATTGTTATATAAGCTGTGGCCTTTTTGGAGGAGTGGGTTCCATCTTATTTTGATCATTTTGGCCTACTTTGCTTTTAAGTTATGTATTTATGAAACAATTAGTCACTGATTCGTATGGATAGTATAAACAAATTGATTCATTAAATTGTCAAGGGCTCGGTGATAAACATAAACGTAGGGATTGTATTTCACTATTAAAACAGAAAAAATATTCGATTTATGTTTACAGGCATACCCATTTTCATAATAAACTAGAGAAGTATGTAACTGCAGAATGGGGATATAAATGCTTATTTGCTCCTCTGTTTCGTTTCAAATTCCAGAGGTGTAGCTGTATTGTTTTCGAATTAATTTTGAATTCAAAATTACAAGGACGTACATCGAGTCGAAAACGGAAACTTCATATTGTAGCATTTAGTACATTTGAAAAACAGTTTCTCTTAGTTAATGTGTACAGGCCTTAATAAAAGATAATCCATATTTTACAATTCACTTATAAGAATATATAAAGAGCTACAATACTAATAATATTATTGCTTGTGGGGTGATTGGAACTTCATAATGGATCCAAATCTTAGATTGTTTATAATTATGTACAAGTTTAATTATCCAAAGCAAGAGATGAACTCATAAACAATGACGGAAGAAATTGGTTTTGGCAGTTATATGGAGGGAAGACAATCCGGGACTGTAGGAGATAAGGAGATATACCTGGCGGAACGAACTCCACTGAACAGTCCGACTAGACTTCTTTCTTTTGTCTGATTATCTGTATATTTATCATGAAAAATCTGACATTGAACAGGCTATCGGTCTGACCATTCGTGGTTACATTATGCTTGAATTTGGTAAAGTGAAATATTCAAAGGATTCTGGATAATTTAATGTATCTCTGTTAAAAGGATAAGCAACATGTAGACGAAATTAATAAGTAATCTGGGATGTTATATAAAGAATACGCAGTTGATCAATCAGCGATACAAGGATCAATCAGTTTGGTATGAGTTAATAAAATCTGGACTCATGATTTCAGATAAAAAAAATTTTGGATTTCTGTTGATGAAATTCGAGGGATTCAATAGCTTCGCCACAATGAAAAGAAACCAGCACAGAAAAGAGAACAAGATTTTTATAACGCCATTGAACATCTTGAAATTCTGAGAATAAAAACAGAAATTGAAATTGAATTAATTGAAGACTAAAAACCAAGAACTAGAGCCAAATCAGGGAACAAACAATGGATGGTGTATTATTATGATCAAAGCGAGAATGGATTGCAGGATGGTGAAAAAATATCAAAATAATTTTGCACCCTTGAAAAGAGATAGATATTAGTAAACAAATGACTTAAACTAGTGACTAAAGATGTGAATATAATAATACCGAACAAAAAGATATTTTGAGGAGGTTAATACATTTTATCGAAAATCTTATACAGAAAATGATAACTGAAAAGTGTGAAAATCAGAAAAAACTGTTTAAAAATATTACAAAGTTATCATGAAGATGAGAAAAAAATATTGGAAGGAGAAATCACCAAGAGGAAGCAGCGAAGCTTTAAAAAATATTGAAGCATGGTAAAAAGGCCCAGGTACAAGACCGGCTTCGGCGACGAATTCTTTAAAATTCTTTTTGGGAAATTAACACTGGGCCCCCACTGGTTGTAAGATATGTAAATGAATCATACAAAGACGGAGAATTTTCAACAACACAGAAAAAAGGGACTAATTTTTTGCAATACCAAAGGTGATTAAACCCAAAGAATATATAAAAAAAATTGGCGTCCTATTTTCCCTCCTTAAATGTTATATTCAAAATTGCTTTCCTCATGTATTTTCAAAAAGAAGAAGGAAATGTTTTACCATCTTCTCATCAGTGAGGCTCAAAAACAGATTTCATGTAATGATTTATGGGCGACAACATTAGACTAATTTATGATTTGATTTATTTTTAAAATGCGCAAAGAACCTTCCTGGGACTATTGCTCTGTATAGACTTTGAAAAAGCTTCGAATCACTCGATGGATTTATGTTGAACGTTCTAAGGGCTTTCGCGTTTGGTGAGAGTATATGTCACTGATAGAAACATTATATAAGGATATTAAATCAAGCTGTTATTGTAAATGTTCAGGCTGCTAAATGGTTTAAAAATAGAAGTGGGATGCAGACAGGGAGACCCTATATCTCCTACTTATTCATTTATATGCGCAGGAAAATTTTAGACATAATGATAAAGGAAGACAAGAAGATAAAAGGTATAAAAATAAATGATGTAGAACACAAAATATCCCAGTTTGCTGATGACACTCAATTAGTTAAACAATGGTGTCAAAAGTTCTTTTGAACAAGTCTTTTGATCTCCTTACCACTTTTGGTAAGAGTATCAGGACTCATCATGAACAGCGGAAAAAATACGCAAGCAATATGGTATAGGATGTCATTAAAAATTCCAAGAAAACAATAATATGTCCTCGTCTAAAAATTCATATGGAACCCTTCACCAATTCAAATACTCGGTGTCTTGGTTTAATCAGACTTGAAAGATGTGAATACATTGAATTATGACGATAAATTTCGGAAAGTTAAAATATTATTCAAAATTTGGTCTCAATAAGTATAAAACCGTTGGAAGAGTGCTGTTCTCCCCCCTACACTTCTGTCTAAGCTCATACACCTTTGGTTTTTGTTACCAACCCACCTGAACACTTAATTCAAAACTTCAATAGATGTGTTTTAAATATGTGTGGATGGTAAACAAGAATTGAATAAGCAGGGAAAACAACAATAAAACTATAAAACAAGGTGGCTTAATATACCTAACATCAAAATACATTATTGCTTTGAAAAGTTGAAAAGAAACTCGTGGAGAGCGTGGCAGCAGAGAGGCCTCAGAGAAAAAAAGCCCCCTCAGCAAGTGTTTCGGCACTTATCTCCTGACCGCTAGGGGGGTTGGGCCTCACCCGGTTCAGGATTCTTTCCGGATGTCCTCTGATGCACTTTTTTTTTCATTCCCCCCCCCCCCCTTCTTGGGACGAGCATGGATGGGATTCGAACCATGACCCTCTGGACGTGTCGCATTTTCTACTTAATGACTCGCGATTTAACCACTGAGCCACAGGGACACATGATCTTTGTAGGGAATTAAGCCTGTTGAAGTTCACTTTTGTTACTCCTTGACCAGATCCAACTTGAACACCTCTCTGCGCTTCTGCATTGATTTCAGGGCTCTGCCTTTCCTTCCCTGCCACTCTGAGAGCTGTGTCATGAGGCCTGTAATGCAAGACGTTCATACAAATCCCTAGCTCCAATTTCTGACAGTGAGAGGGAAAACTTTGACCTGATAGCTTCTCTCCTCAGGCTGTTTGCCAGATCAGCATACTTTTCGTCTTGTAGATTGAGCTTGCCTCCATTCTGTTCCTCATATGGCACCGTGAGCTCGATCATGTCAGCGCCTTGGTTGACTTAGAGAGGGATCTGCTTTGTCTGGTCTCATGCCACTCTTGTGATGATCCTCTGGGTGACTATTCCATTCTGGAGGTCTGCAGTGCACTCCAGTCATTCTGCCCCTCCGCAGACTCTGCTGCATGTTTGAGTGGGCACTGTTGTTCTTGGCCTGATTTGCTGCCTCCTGCCGTGAAGAATTTGTGGTGCTTTTGGAGTTCCTGATTCTCCCTTTTTGTGGTGTTGGTACTAGCCCAGACTTCTTGTACAATTTCTTTTGGAGCACTTGGTTGTGCCTCCATGTGTACCTTCCTTGTGCCTGGGATACTTTACATGTGCTTTGTAACATGCTAATGGTTTGTTTTCATGGCAAAGGGGGATGCAGGATCGTCCTATTTTTCCCCACTTCACAGGTTTGCATTTGAGGCTGAAGGTCATATGGCAGATCTGAGAATGAAGCTGATCCTGTGTGGGGCATGTGCAAAATGTCATTTCCAAGTTAGACTTCTTTGGAGTGCATTCTCCCACGTTGTCCATTGCCCTTGCTGGCTCTGCTGGACTGCTTTTTGGAGTCTTTTTTGGTCTTCTTCTTTTCTCATCTCCTGAATCATCATGTCTCTTTTGGCTTTTCCTTTGGCCTTTGACCACCATTCAGTTTTGGTCACCCCCAGTCCTTGTCTGTTGGTCTGTGTGTGTCCTGTTATTTCTCTGATCTTGAGACTTTCTTTTGCAGAATCCATCGCCTCTTGAACTTTCCATTTTCTGCCTGTCTTCAGCTGGGGCTTGATTGCTTCTACCACCTTGTCTCCTGAGTCCTCCAGCATGCTTTGAAGTCTGATCTTCCTGCTTTGTATTCCTCCAGGATGGATTTCAGTGGTAGTTTGAGCTTTGCTTGGCGACAGTACAGCGCGATGTCAGTCAGACAGGGTGGGACACCAAGCCATTTCCTTGTGAACTTGTTGATTTTGGCTTCCATTGCCTCCACTGTGCTGGTGCAGATGTCGTATATCATCAGAGGCCATAGGAGCTTTGGTATCAGCATGAACTGCAGACACCAGACCTTGTATTTGCCAGGGAGCCCACACTGGTCAATGGTCTCCAAGCCTTCTTCCGCCATCTGCTTGGTTTCTTTTGCTCTTTGTGTGTCTTTCAGCGTATCATCATACCATCTTCCAAGGCTCTTGACTGGTTCTTCTGTGACTGTTGGAATGGCCTGGTTGGCAACACTGAAGACCACAGATTCGGCCACTTTTCCTTTCCTCAGTGAGAGACTCCGTGATTTCTTTGGCTTGAACTTCATTCTGGATGAGGCAACTATGTCGTCCAGCCTCTCCAGCACATGACGTGTCTCGTCTTCTCTGGATGAAATCACTGTAGTGTCATCCATGAAGGCCTTGAGAGGAGGCATCTTGTATCCATCGCCAAGGTCTGTTTGTCTCGCGTTGTTTGTTGCTGCTTTCAAGATGAGTTCCATTGCCAGCACGAACAGTATCGGGGAAATTGCACAGCCCATTGCAATGCCCACTTCCAAGTTGATCCAATCAGTTGTGTACTCCTTGGTAGAGAACCGCATTGAGAAGCCATTGAAGTACTTCTTGAGCATGTCGCGGATGTTCTTTGGCACATGGTACATCTCAAGAGCCAACTGTATCATCTCATGGGCACAGATCCATATGCGTTTGCCAGATCAAGCCACACTACGTCCAGGTCCCTCTTTTCTGTTTTTGCTTTTTGGATTGCGTCCCAGATCATTGTGGCGTGTTCTACACAGCCAGCCACGCCTGGGATGCCACCTTTCTGGACTGACACATCCAAGTACTTGTTTTCCATCAGTACTTGGTCAGCCTTGCTGCCATGACAGAGAAGAAGATTTTCCCTTCGACGTTCAGTAGTGTATT
>CM031610.1:56672355-56716944 GCA_018398815.1 Conus ventricosus | reverse complement strand
CTTCTCTGTGTCTGCTTCTGCTCTGTCTCTGCCTCTCTCTCTCTCTCCTCCACTCTCCTCTCTCTCTCTTCTCTCTTCATTATTTTGGTTTAAAACGGTTAAATCACATCTTGTTTCGTCCCCCCCACCTCCTCTCTCTATCTCTGTCTGTCTGTCTGTCTGTCTGTCTGTCTCTGTCTCTCATTCCCCTGATTACAACGGTTGAATCACATTTTGTTTCGTTTCCACCCTCCATCCTGTCTCTCTCTCTCTCTCTGTCTCTCTCTGTCTCTGTTCTCTCTCTCTCTCTCTCTTCTCTCTCTCTCTCTCTCTCTCTCTCTCTCTCTCTCTTCGCCCCGACCTCTCAATGTCCCCGGTACTACTGAAAAACACATGATGACTGAAAACATCAAAGGGCCCAAAGAGGAACTCAACACGGGAGATCACCCAGCCTGTCCTAAACCTGATCACCTGCACAGAGAGAGAGGAGAGGAGAGAGAGGAGAGAGTGAGGGAGGAGAGAGGAGGGAGGGGGGGGGGGGGGGGGAGGGAGGGGGAGGAGTGACGGTAGGGAGGGGGTGGGGGTGGAGTGGGTGAGTGGTGGGGCAGGCTGGAAGAGGGGGGGGGGGGGGGGGGGAGTGGGGAAGGGTTGGGGGGGACAACTTCTCCCTGAACCCGCACTTCAGCGGTGTGTGGGTGGGGTGTGACATACGCCTCCGTGTGTTCTCCAGGAAGGGAGAGATCAAAGGGATTTGCATCTGACTTCACACCTCAAGGGCTGGTGATTGAAGACACCCAAGGAACCGCTGGAGGCGAGAACACGTTCAGTCAACATGTCGTTTCTTGTCCCTCCTGCCCTCTCTCTTGCTCTGCTCCTAAACCTCGTCGTACTATTTCCTCCTACGTTGTTACCCTCTCTCTGCTACTGTTGCTACTGCTCCTAAACCTCGTCGTACTATTTCGTCCTACTGTTGTTACCCTCTCTCTGCTATTGTCCCTAACTTCGCCCTCCCTATTTCGTCCTACTGTTTTTTACCCTCTCTCTGCTACTGCTACTGCTACTGCCTCCTAAACCTCGTCGTACTATTTGTCCTACTGTTGTTCCCCCCTCTCTGTTTACTGCTCCTAAACTTCGTCGTACTATTTCGTCCTACTGTTTTTAAACCCCTCTCTGTTACTGCTCCTAAACCTCGTCGTACTATTTGTCCTGCTGTTGTTAATCTCTCTCTGCTACTGCTACTAAAACCTCGTCCTACTATTTCGTCCTGCTGTTGTTTCTCTTCTCTCTGCTACTAAAACCTCGTCGTACTGTTTCGTCCTACTGTTGTTACCCCCTCTCTGTTATGCTCCTAAACCTCGTCGTACTGTTTCGTCTACTGTTACTCTATCTTTTCATTTGTTCACTTTCTCTTTTTTCTTTTAATCCTGTTGTTATGCGTTCACTATGTTTTCGTCCCTGTCCTTCTCCTTTTCCTTGCTTTTTTTCCAATTTAGTTTCAAGTGAGGTGATCGCAGGCGGAAACTGAAACGTTCAACGTCCCTTTTGCGCATAGTTTGAGAAGATGTGTGATTGATCGGTCTTCGTTTTCACTGTCCTGAACAAGGTTAATCTCGCCTGCCAGAACAGCAAAGAGGTCGAAACGCGTTGTGTTTTGTCTTGTAATTTGTTGGTTCCTTTTGTCGGGGGAAAAATTAGATTAATTTTTCTTTTAGATTTCTTCCTATTCTCTGCCTTTTTTTCTCTTTTTGTTCTTCCTTTTTTCTTTTCACTTCTTGTCCTCACGTTCTCTGCCTTTTCTTTTTTTTCCTCCTGTTCCCCCCTTTTGTCTTGATTTCCCTTCCCCTTTCTCACATTTTCCACTTTTTTCTCCTTTTTCCACATTTTTCTTATTTTCATACCCCCCCCCCCCCCTCAATTTTCGTATTTTTCCTCCCTTTCCCCACATTTTCTTTAGTCTTTCTCTCCTCACGCACGCACGCACGCACGCACGCACGCATGGGACGCACGCATGCACGCGCGGGCACACACTGACACACACAGACACACACACACACACACACACACACACACACACACACCACACACACACACACACACACACACACATCAATGAATCAATCGATCGATTCGATCAAGAGTGTCATTAAACGTACACACGCCAAAGAAGTCTATTCACAATCATATATCACACACACACATAACATAAACAGTTCAGATAAAATGGTATATCAGTATGTAAAATGACCACTTAAAACGCACTCAAAAGACGATCTTAAGCATACAATCAAAACTCTTAAAACAGTATAAGTAGTATATGAAAGCCAACTACTACTGTGCATACGCTTTAATGAGTGTAGTGAAAGTAATGAGAATGGTAGGGCAAATTTGTGTTGTACTAAATAGAAAATTTTTCAGTGCTTTCACAAATGCAGCTTTCGATTTTGATGTGGCACTAGGTTTGGTAATGAGTTCCATTGTCTTTGAGCAGTTAATAAACTAATATAAGCTGGAGAAGGTTTGGAAGAAACTGACAAAGAGGGACAGCTGTGATTGAATGCATGCGTAAACAGGTAACCAATGTAGGGCTCACAGAAGAGGTGTGTCATTCTCTCTTCTCTCTCTCTTCTCTCTCTCTCTCTCTCTCTCTCTCTCTCTCTCTCTCTATCTCTCTCTCTCTCTCTCTCTCCAAGCCTCACTCCTGATATGTGCACCATTTGCAGCTGTCTCTGCAACTTTTTAGGACATCCATCTAGGAGAGCCATGTCATAGTCTGGTCTAGGCAGGACAAAGGCACAAACTATACATTTGTTGTTGCAGTTGTGAAGTAATAAGCGACACGGTCGTCAGTAAAGGGCTTGTTTGATGATGTTATGCATATATTGGATTAGAACAGGCACCACCGAACACCGTCGAGGTGACTCAGCGGCAGTGCAGTGTCTCCTCTGGTGGGTTGCCTCATAACGGCTCAATATGGACAGTCCCGTAGACAGTGGAGCTAGCCCTGCGACAACATGTGGCTGTGAAAAGGGGAGCCGAAATGCTGCTGTGCAAGAGATGAACAAGAAGAAGACAAAGAAGATTAGGCGGAGGAGAAGGAGGAGGAGGAGGAGAAGAAGGAAGAGGAGGAGGAGGAGAAGGAGGAGGAGAAGGAGGAGGAGGAGGAGGAGAAGGAGGAGGAGGAGGAGGAGAAGGAGGAGGAGGAGGAGAAGGAGGAGGAGGAGGAGGAGAAGGAGGAGAGGACGAGGAGAAGGAGGAGGAGAAGGAGAAGGAGGGGAGGAGGAGAGGAGGAGGAGGAGGAGGATAAGGAGGAGGAGGAGAGGAGGAGGAGAAGGAGGAGAGAGGAGGAGGAGGAGGAGAAGGGGAGGAGGAGAGGAGGAGGAGAAGGAGGAGGAGAAGGAGGAGGAGGAGAAGGAAAAGGAGAAGAGGAGGATGAGGAGAAGGAAAAGGAGGAGGAGTAGGAGAGGAGGAGGAGGAGAGGACAGGAGCACTGACTAACGTGAACTACAGCCAACAGGTAGACCTGACTGCACCATTGGTTTACCCCAAACAAATCAGCACCCAGATCGCAGAGATAAGTAACTGTGTTCGTCCTTCGCTTTCATTGTCTCGAATGATACTTGTCATGCATGAAGAAGACCAAATAGGTCGAAACGCGTTTGTGTTTGGTAATTTGTTCGTTCTTTCGTTTTACGGTGTCTTGATTATGTTTTGCATGAAGGGAAGGAGAATGCTGATTGTATTGATCCCTGAAGCAGTCTCAACTTTAGAGCAGAGACATTGGGGGAACGGAGGGAGAGGAAGGGTTGGGGGTGGAGGGATGACGGGGGTGGGGTTGGAGTATTCCTTATACATCTTTGCTCGGACAAGCATCGGAGGTGGGGGAGGGAGGAGGGGGTGGGGGGGGGGGGGGGGGGGGGGGGGTGACACGCGTTATGCAGAAAAAGATGGCGAACAAACCGCTTGGTGACTGGCGTGACCACAGAGAAGCGGCGATTGTGGCTACTACTAGATCTCCTCTACGTGTCCCGGGGAAAGCGCTTGGTCTGCAAAACACTAGGCCTGTGGTGGCGGTGGCGGGGGATGATGACAGCGGCAGTGAAATCACAGGGAGACGCAGGGTGTGTGCCGATGGAAAACGGAGAGACAGAGAATTGAAGCTGGTTCGCCAGGTGGCTGTTTACCGAGCAATCTTGCTGGCTTGTGTCCTCGTATGTTGTAGCTACCCCCACCCCCTCTCCCCCCTTTGCCTCTGTCTCCCCCATCTCTCTCCCCTCCACCAGCCCCCCAAACTTACCCCACGCCACCTCCACCCTCTCCTCACCTCTTTACTGTGCGGTTAATAGAGTGGAAGTTACATATTCTCCCGAGGGGGGAGGGGGGAGAGATCGGTGTCAGGGGGGACGTGGGGGTGGGGAGTGGGATAGGAGGGGTAGTAGGTGGGGGACAGAAGATGTGTGTGTGTGTGTGTGTGTGTGTGTGCTCTCAGTAACATTCTGTTATAAGCGGAACGACAACTCGCTGAATTAAGATGGGCAGCCAGGGGTGAATGATGTTTGTGATTTCATGTTGTGTTCTCGCCCTCCCCTACACTTTCCCTTCCTCTTCCATCATATCCAGGCCTTTGGCGTGCCAGCTTTCTGTCCTGGTGTTCCTCTGGACAGCTTTCCTAGGGGCAGAGATTCATCCAGCCTCGCGGGCTGCCCTGAACAAAAAAGCACTTTCCCCATGACATATATCGTTTGTAATTGGCCACGCAGCGCTTGTTTGATCAGTGTCTTTTTCCAAAGGGAGATTATGTTTTGTTTTCTGATCACACGCTGAGGTACACGCATAGACTGTCAGACACACACATATACAACCATACACACATATAAGCGCATGCCGCGCGCGCGCGCGCACACACCACACACACACACACACACACACACACGCGCGTGCACACAAACACAGACAGACACAATATAGACACGCGGCGCGCTAGCGCGATCACTCACACTGTTGGCAGACACTGTGCTTTCAACATGATATCGTGAACCTTGTTATTTTTTTTTTTTTTAGTATGTCACGTCCACAACAGCGAAGGACAGTCTTTGCACTGGAATCTTATTACATCTGGTAAAGCACCCCCACTGTTGACTGTAGCTAGGACTATTTTCTGAACAGGAATAATTACTCTGTCCACGCGTCGTCCTACGAAACTGCGGAAGTGATACAGACCTGGGTGTTGGAAGTGATCTGTGATACCTGTGCGGACAGGAGAGAAACAGACAATGCCCACAGACACATCAATGTGGAGATGACGGCAAGCACGTCGGGTTCATTTGAACAGATCTGCCTCTCAAGATGCCAGACTTTGTTTTGTCAGCATCATTTTTTCAACATTTTTTTGTCTTTCTCAACGCCACGTAGGTTATGGACAGTTGCAAGAACAGGCAGGCCTGACAAGAGCTTGAAGAAACTCTAAGAGAGGTCGCCAGCGGAGGTTATCTATGCATGCATGTATGTATGTATGTATGTATGCATGTATGTATGTATTCCTCAAAGCTGCCGACGATTTGTAGAAATTATTTTACTAGTCGCTGAGAATGTCACGGTAAAAGTGACTGATGGTGCATGGAGCACTGCTTTGCTAGTCACCGACGATTATGAAAGATCCTTTCACTAATCATTGTCGATTTATGACGAATCGAATAGTAGTAGTAGTGGTGGTAGTAGGGACCGGCTTTTTGACCTTAGGCCTTACGGCCTATTTGCGTCCCCTCACTATTTTTCAATTTTATTTCGGTCTGGTTGCATGCCTATCTTATAAATAACATTATATTCAATCCACACTAAAGAAAAGGTCTTTCAATTTTTGGGTCTTCATCTAGGGTTTGTTTGTTTTTTATCGCTGTTGATGTTAGGTGCATATTTGGTGTTAGTAGGCAATGCATTCAATAATTGCAATTCTGAAAGCAAAACAAGACTTTCTTTTGTTAGTATGGCACTGTCTGATAAAAATCTTGCCTTCATTATTTCTCGGTGCACCCACTTTCTGAGAATTTGAAAGCGCATGCACATTAACATCATAATAATTATGGAAATTTTTTAAAAATTGGATTCGGTCTCCTCTGATCCTCCTTCCTTTCAGTGAGTGTATTGGGATAATGTTATCTTTCTTTATAGTTTAATTACTACACTCTTACAGGATTTTAGTAGCTCGCCTTTGTACATTTTCTATCCTTTTTGACTGTCTCTTGAGATGGGGACTCCAAATTACATTAGCGTATTCAAGATGGGGCCTAACAAATGCTTTAAATAACTTGACAAATGTCTCCTTAATTTACTTGTCACCGACGATTCACGGAGCATTTTTATTAACCGCTGATGAATGATCTCTTAGCGTTCGTTTCCTTCAACATTTGTATTACAAGTCACTACGAACTACAGAAAATGATTTTGCTTGTCACTGAGGATTTGTAAAATATTTTTACTTGTAACCGACGTGGATTTTTTTTTTCATTTCACTAACGATTGCTAATTTGTGGAATACAATTTTATCTTTCACGGACGATTTGTAAAATATTATCTCGCTGATCACTATTCATACACTATCATTATAATAGTCACGGCGATTTTGTGAATCAATCGTTCCAGTCATGAACGGCCGCCATATTTAAAGGAAGTAATTGTATTTCACTTCGCAAAGCCAAATTATACCATAGTTACTCCCTCTACCCGAACTCGTCGTCGTCATCATCATCACCACCACTGTCGTCGTTATCATCGTCATCGTCATCATTATGGTGATGATAATGATGTGATGATGGATGTGATGATGATGATAATGACAACATAACAAATAGTGATGATGATGATGACGATGATTATGATGATGATGATGATGATGATGATGATGATTGTAATATCATCATCATCATCATCATCATCATCATCATTACTAGAAAAATGCTGGTATAAAGATGTTTAAAAACGAATCTGTATATATTGCATGGAAAAAGATTCATCAGTGTGGGTAATTCCTTGGTCACCAATCATGCGAAATGGCAAACAGGCTTTATGTTGTGTGAAGAAGTCTGACCAGCCCCTTTAGTTGCTGACAGCGGCTCTTGCGACTCCAGTCCACGATTTGACATCGACCATCTACTTCCGGCTACTCTCAGTTTATCTTGAATACGCGTGTACATGTCAAGAGCATGTTTAAAAAACTTTGAAACTGGTACTGTAGTCCTCACTGAGCTGAATCCTGTGTACATACCAAATTTTCATCCAAATCGGACAATGTGTCAAGAATAACGGGTTTTAACGGTCAAACTTTTAAACACTATATTGGAAATGCCATTTGAGTGTGTGATAGCCTTTCTATATACCAAATTTTATTAAAACCCACTAATATTATAAGAAATGACGGCAAAATAACGGTTTTAACGGTTATATAGCGATGTGCACTTTTGAAACTGGTATTTCAGTCGTCACTGGGATGAAGCCTGTGTACATACTAAATTTCATCCAAATTCGGACAATATGTCAAGAATAACGGTTTTTAACAGTCAAATTTGAAACACTACACAGAAGTGCCATTTGTGTGTGATAACCGGTTGTCCCTTAACGCTCATCTCTAAACTTCAAAAAGTTCAGAACAATGCCGCCCGTTGATCTCCCGCTCCTCTAGATCTGATCACATATCACCAATTCTGTCTTCCTTACACTGGCTCCCAATTCAGTCTCGCATTGACTTTAAAGTTCTCCTCCTGGTTTTCAAATCACTGAATAATCTGGCTCCCTCCTACCTCTCTGACCTCCTCCATCTTTATGTTCCGTCTCGCAACTTATGCTCATCCACCGATTCTCGCCTGCTTCGGCTTCCCTCGGCTCGCCTGAAAACTTCAGGCCAACGATCTTTCTCTTACCAGGCAACCTGCTCTGTGGAATAGTCTCCCTTCTTCTTTGCGTAACACGGACTCTTTAGAGACTTTTAAAACCTCCCCAAAGACAACATCTTTTCCCTCGGACTGATTAACGATATCCACTTACCACTGTGCGCGTGTTTGCTGGTGTTGAACGCGCTCCTGTGTCTGTCTGCGTGTGAGGTTTTTTTTTTCCTTTTTCCCGGTGGTGTGTGAGTGTGTGTGTGTGTGTGTGTGTGTGTGTGTGTGTGTGTGTGTGTGTGTGTGTGTGTGTGCGCGCGCGCGCGCTTTGAATTAGAATTATAATTTTTATCATGTTTTTCTGTAATATGCGCTTTGGGCTCTTGCGAGGTAAAGCGCTCTATAAATATCCTTTTACATTACATAACCTATCTATATACCAAATTTCATTAAAAATCCACCTGTATATACTAGAAATAACGGCAAAAAAACGGTTTTTTAACGCTTGTTTAATCGATTTTCAGCATTACATCACTTACATACGGAAAGAGGCTCCGATTTTGTGTCAATATCATCCAAACCGCTTATAAATCGGCCAAGTACTTTCTGAGATATTCCACAAAGAAGGGAAACCGTTGGGCCGTTAAAGCCGTTAGCAATGGCTATCCTGGTAAAATAAAACATCGGGCATCATCTGTGACCCACAATGAACATACTTACAAATTTTCAGAAAGATCGGCCCAGAAGTTTTGTCTGGAGCGAGTGGAATACATTTTGACCATGGACAGACAGACAGACAGACAGACAGACAGACTGACAGACAGCATTTCTTCGTTCGCATTGTAAAGTACGAAAACGTATTGTGTGAGTACGAAAACGTAGTACACCTCGAAAATAAGCCTGCCAACTTCACCTCTTTTTTCTTTTCATTTGTTTATTGATTCTTTTTCTTGTGCTGACCCATCTTCTGTGCCACCTCAGTGCATTGCACCCATTGGAGCCGCTCATTCCAACACCCCGTCCACAGCCACAGCATGGCCCGGCCGCCACAGCCCCGGCAACCGCAATCCACAGGCAGTAGTCAATGTCAAGTCGTCAAGAGGAGGAGGAGACACTGCACTGCTGCCAGCCCCACTTTCGTGCTGTTCAGTGGCGCCTGTTCTAATCCAACATACGCAGGACACCACCTACTAAGCCCCCTACTGATGACAATAATTGTGTACTTGTGGAGCCGGCGTGAGTGTGCTGTCCCTCCGCAGGGCGCCACCACATCCGTCCTACAACAGCCCCCCATGGACTCTCCAATACCAGTCACCCCGACAGAACCAAACCAAGGCCACAGACGTGGAGAGGACACGAAGGGCAACAGATTTTTTTATGCTGATCGATGAGAATGGGGATGATGAAGACGATGTGTGAGACTGCATAACAGGGCTGTACCCTACACTTACTTTCATGATATATCCCAGCATCAACCAGGCCTGAGAGATACAGACACCTGCAGTGTTGGTCAGGAAGTTTGAGCAACTCTCTCAGAGACGCATACATTAAGCAGATAAAACTCGACTGTGTGGTCCCAGTCTCCACACTGAGCATGTAATCCCACATGTTTTTGATGGGAATCGAACCCAGCTGGTAACTTCACCTCCCTTTGTTCCCCTTTCTTTGTCTTTCTCTTCCCTCTCCATCTCTGTCCCTATCTGGCTGTCTATTTCCCACCCCCTCTCTCTCTCTCTTACTCCTCCCCCCTCTTTATCTCTTTCTCGATACCGTCCTTCCTCTCCCCCTTGTTCTCTCTTGGTTTCTTGGACTTTGTTTTCCTCCTTTGTTACTTATCTTTTACTCCTCTCTCTCTCTCTCTCTCTCTCTCTTCTCTCTCTCTCTCTCAACACTCAATAGCCCTTCATATATTAATGACATTTCACACCTCAGTCACTTCCTCCACTCAGCCAAATGCTGACACCCTACTCCCCATCTAATACTCTCACCCCACCCCAAGTGTTCAGAACAGCATGTACCGCCACCCTCTCTCACCATTCTTGACCCTCTGTCTCCACCCATCCTATCCCCAGCCTCTCTCACCATTCTTGACCCTCTGTCTCTACCCACCCTATCCCCACCCTCTCTCACCAATCTTGACCCTCTGTCTCTACCCACCCTATCCCCACTCTCTCTCACCATTCTTGACCCTCTGTCTCTACCCATCCTATCCCCACCCTCTCTCACCAATCTTGACCCTCTGTCTCTACCCATCCTATCCCCAGCCTCTCTCACCATTCTTGACCCTCTGTCTCCACCCATCCTATCCCCACCCTCTCTCACAATCTTGACCCTCTGTCTCTACCCATCCTATCCCCACCTCTCTACTCACTCAATCTTGACCCTCTGTCTCTACCCATCCTATCCCCACCCTCTCTCACCATTCTTGACCCTCTGTCTCTACCCATCCTATCCCCACCCTCTCTCACCATTCTTGACCATCTGTCTCTACCCATCCTATCCCCAGCCTCTCTCACCATTCTTGACCCTCTGTCTCCACCCATCCTATCCCCACCCTCTCTCACCAATCTTGACCCTCTGTCTCCACCCATCCTATCCCCACCCTCTCTCACCATTCTTGACCCTCTGTCTCCACCATCCTATCCCCACCCTCTCTCACCATTCTTGACCATCTGTCTCCACCCATCCTATCCCACCCTCTCTCACCATTCTTGACCATCTGTCTCCACCCATCCTATCCACACCCTCTCTCGCCAATCTTGACCATCTGTCTCACCCATCCTATCCCCACCCTCTCTCACCATTCTTGACCCTCTGTCTCTACCCATCCTATCCCCACCCTCTCTCACCAATCTTGACCCTCTGTCTCACCCATCCTATCCCCACCCTCTCTCACCAATCTTGACCCTCTGTCTCTACCCATCCTATCCCCACCCTCTCTCACCATTCTTGACCCTCTGTCTCCACCCATCCTATCCCCACCCTCTCTCACCAATCTTGACCCTCTGTCTCCACCCATCCTATCCCCACCCTCTCTCACCAATCTTGACCCTCTGTCTCCACCATCCTATCCCCACCCTCTCTCACCAATCTTGACCCTCTGTCTCCACCCATCCTATCCCCACCCTCTCTCACCAATCTTGACCTCTGTCTCACCCATCCATCCCCACCCTCTCTCACCATTCTTTTTTTTTTTTTTAAATTCTCCTGATGTATATCATACACATTTGACATATACATTTTCCCACTACACAAGCATACGGCAGTACACTATTTGCTCAATGCCTTCAGGGGGGATACCCCAGGAGATATGTTTGCCCTGGGGTTTTTTGGGTGGTGGTGGCTGCTTGTCTGGAAGGGTGACACCGGTCTTCATTCTGGAGGGGGTGAAACTTGTCCCCAAGACTCTGGTCGCACTCGAAACTCGAAACTGTGTGACCAACTAATGAGGGAAGTGCAGCCATGAATCAGCAACTCAACTCCGTAAGGTGACGACTGCGAGTTGGCCTACGACCACAAAATAGCGAGTAGTTGAATTCGTATATGTAAGCTTACTTTTGGTGGTGGTGCATTCCCAGTGTACAGGGGAGACCACTCAATTACTACTTTTTGTGATGCAAACGGTTAATGCTGCGTCGCGCGACCTCTAGAAGGTGGCCGTTTGTCGTCGGCGCAAATGCTGCTTGTGTTCTGTTTAGCAGCTTGTGCGCGTAAGTATGTGTGTTGTGTATGTGTGTGTGTAATGTGTGGTGCAGTGTGTGTTTGTTGAATGCGAGCGCGTTCGTGTGGTGTTGTTTTTGGCGCACGAGTACGTATGTGTGTGTGTGTGTTGCAAGCAACGGGCCAAGGCTAACGCTCAACCTGCTACTGTCCGGCGGCTGTTATTGATCTGCTTAAAGCTGAAAAACACAACTCGGTACGATCAGCCCAAAAGGTAAAGCCTGATACACACCCACAACACATACACACAGCGTTCGCTCGCCGCTCTTGCACGTTGTTAATTATATGTCCCTGTCAAAAACTACCGCACTCATTCTCAACTGTAGTTCTCTTTCTCTCTCTCTTTCTGCGTGTGTGTGTGGGTTGCCTCTGGCTGGCCCCCATAGTAGTCATAGGATAGTGCGTAGTCCATATCACTTGATCGGCCCGGGGCCGCCGTACCCCCCCCCCCCCTACATGTTAATGGCGTGGGAACTGTGTGTGTGTGTGTAAGTGTTTTGCGGCCAATGCGCGGGTGTGTTCTGTTTAGCGGCTGTGCGCGTAAGTATGTGTATGTGTATTGTGTGCTGCTCGCGCGCCGTGTGTGTGTTGTTGTTCTTTGATTTAACGTCTTTTCCACTTTAAAGTTGATATTTAGACAGTGTAACGCGTGTGTGTATGTGTGTGTGTGTGCGTGTGTGATGACACATGTCACCAGCACGCGACAAAACACAGGGGTACACATAATGAGACGCAGCATAGTTCACAATAGGCCACTGAAAGTAACATCGTGCTAACATCCCCAAGACTTGTTACTGCGCTTATTTCCCTTGGACCATTTTATGAAGTGTATCCTGTTTACAACTTTTGAACGACTTGGTTGCGTATTTAGGTTAAATTAAGTAGTAACCTTTTAGTACTTAATTAAGTTTCTCTAAGTGAGAGATTTTAATTAAGGCAACCCCCAAGTTTTAATTAAGTTACTTAAACCCAGGTCACTTCCAAGTTTGTAATTAAGTCACTCTATATTCTTTATTAAGTCATCCTAAGAACTAATTAAGTTTTATTTAAGTTACTTAAGTTCTTATTAAGTTCTGATTAAGTTTTTAATTATGTTCTTGATTTAGTACCTCAAGATTGTGATTAGTAGTCCTTTATGTACAACCAAATTCTTATTCAAGTTATCTTTTTAATATCAATTAAATTACATATATGTTTTTTTTTTTAATTAGTAAATGTCTAATTTAGTACACAACTCGCCTCAAAAACCGGTCGTCAGCACTGAGGAATATCGTGCTCGGCGTTCTCTGCGCGTGATCGGTCTGCATAGATCTTAATGAAGTTCTTACATCCTAAGCAACCGCATTGATTACAATTCTGGTATATGGTAATGTCTTTTATAGAACTCCCATGTCTTTATTTATTGACTTCATCATTTTTATTACGCCATGATTTATTTTTATTAAAAAAATTTAAAATTAAGTTCTTAAAATATTATTCCATCTGAAATGGATCAAAATGATTCTTTTGTTGTTGACGGTTCTGGCGTCTGTTTGCCTTCTGTATTTAGCAGTTCAGAATTTTTTGATTGCTTTTGTTTTCTGCCGAAATTGTGTATATATTTTATAACCGTAATAACGGCCCCCACAGGCGCTAGGGCGCCAAAAATGGCATCCGGTTTAAGTTCAATATACCATGAAGACTTTTGGTGCTGTAGGCCTAGAATCCACATGGAGTTTTTATAGCTTGGCATTGATTCAACTTGTTCGGGCGTTGGAGGTGTTATGTTTTGCATTATGAGTTTAGTTTATATTCTGTTACCATTAAGTCTTTTTTGTCTGTTACACTTCTGTAATTTTTTCCTGCTTTAATACGCCCAGGATGAGGGCTTTTCATTGGTCTCCACCTGAATCAGTGTTTACTGTGATTTTCTGGCCTGGTTACTTTTCTCCACATGAGTCAGTGTTTTCTGATTTTGCTGATTTTCTTGCTCGGTCATTTTTTGAAGGGATATAAAATCGATAGATTAAAAGTTAGTAATCCCATGATTTATGGCGATAACAATGTTCCCAAACTATAGTATAAATCACATCCTAGTGACTCAAAATGACTTTTTAAAACTGGATCTTGGCGTTAAATCATACGTAAGATCTTGTTCAGAATCAATGGGAGCAAATCTACTGACTAGTTTAGTGTCAAAACATATGAACGTTTGCCCCAATTTCACCATTCTGACCCAGCGCGCTTCATACCTGTTATGATACTTTAAAAATGTCTTTGCGGGACATCTGTTGAATCTGTTCTATGTGATTCAGTTCCAGAGGAAACTGTTTTGTTTTTTTTCCACATGCTGCCAAAGAATACAGCCTTCCTTGTTGGGCATAATTAGCTTGGTCGTCAACTTGGTATATTCATAAGTTCAGGAAAGGTTTAGGCTGCCTTGTAGCTGTAGTTGATCCATCACTGTTCATGTTTTTATTAATTATAATTATTTTATTTTTCTAAAATGAAGCACCGAAAAAAACTGTGCCCTAACCTTGTAACCATTCTGCTGTTATTGGTGGTCTTTGTGTAGGATACTCAATGCTTGGTACAAGCTTGTTATGAATTAACCAGCAGATCTGGCAAACTAGATTTGAGGATTCAGCAAAGCTATTGCTATCATTGCAGCATTCGTTTGCATACGAAAGATTTTTTTCTGTTAAGCAAGGAATTAATTCGGACAATATAAATATGTAAGAAAAAAATACATGTATAAAAATGGATCACTCGTTATGATGATACCTGGCTGGCTGTGGTTAATGCGCTCGTCTTTATAGTGGAAGTTTTTACGGCATTTAGTAAACTGCGAGTGAAGGCGAGAGAAGAGAAAAGACATCAACAAGCTGTGGAGCAACTAGCCGCAGCACATGATCGCTAATGTAAAGCAGTGAATTGAGCTGTTAGATTTTATTAATAACACCTGAAAAAACAGGGGCATGTAGCTGACACATGTAAAGATGGTTGATCAAGCAATATATCAATATTATTTGTAACAGGCAAACCAATCGAGACATTGCCCCCACCAAAAATTCAGTGACTTTTATCAACCATCGAGAAAAACAAAAGATGCAAGAAATTGGGTTTATTGTATTTGGTTGACGTTGTGTATTTTGTTGCACATAATATTGGTCTGAGTAAAAAATGAACAAAATCTATTATTCGCAAAAAGGATTTTGGAAGGATTAACAGCAATTAAAAAGCTTAGCCAAGCAGATGGGTGTCAAGTGAACAATCTGCAATAATGTAATGGTTATCTAAACAATGCGAATTTTGGCAAATTTATTTACCTAGCGCCTAGACGATTACACAGTGACCTACTTTGTCAATACAACTCCAAACGACCACCCATCAAATGGATCTTCTATATTTTCCCTATGATTACGTTTAGTCGTAAAAGTTTTAAGTTCGCACTCACTGTCATTGGACATAAGCTTCAAGATACAAAGTTGCGGCAACCATTAATCTCAAAAGAGTGCTTATGCTGTTGCTGTTGCCATGTTCAATGATATATCAACGAGGCCTTAAACATATCCTCCATCCGCATGTATTCAAGTCGATGATGGAAAAGAATTTAAAGGGCAAGTGTTTCAGTTTTGTTGAAACATAGAGTTACCATTAAAAGAGGCATTCCAGGAGTTCACAGATCACAGGCTTTAGTTGAAAAACTTTAACAAACAGTTAGCGAAGGACTTTTATCCTACCAGTATCAAGAGAGCTGATTGACTATTCTCGCAACACGAATGGGTAGAAGATGCCCTCAGTTTTGCAGCGCAATGGATATTGAAGTATTTAAAGGGCTAAAACTGTAAAGCAATCAAAAGAAAAAACAATAATTGTTGCTGAAGACTCCAGTTCATCAGCAAACTATTACCGTTTTGGTTTAAAAGTAAGGTACCTTTATTTACGGGGGAAGGCAGAAGGGGACACCTCGGCATCAGGGACAACGGATCCAGTTTGGATGTGTTGATCCATATGAAATAAAAAGAATTGTATAAGATGAATCCCGCCGTGTATTATTTCGAGAAACGACACAACAAAACTACCAGCTCCTCAAAGATCTTTGTGAAGGAAGAACTGCAATTCTTATCCCCCAGACACAGTCCCGCTTTAATTAATTTACGTTAACATATTTGGTTTAAAATGGAAGGGCCAGAAGGAAGCGCAGAAGAACCAAGAATGGTAAGGAAGAGACCTTGAAAATGATAGGGACTCCTTTCATGCGTGTATGCTATGAAGGAAACATTTTCGGGGATTTAATCAATGCATGCTAATCATCCAGTCACCTACACTCAAACCCCACAAATTGGGAAAAATAAGAATATTTGAAATATAAAAAATTCGAACGCGGCAAGCAAACATGAGGAAAAGATTTAAATTGAATTGATGAAGCTATGATCGATCTTATAATAAAGTTGATGAAAATTAGTAACCCCATGTTTATGCGGTCCTCAGTGCCGATTGCTTATGAAAACCTGGATTAACAAATACATCGTTTGGTGTTTGTTCTATCTTAACGTCTTTCTTTGTTACAAATGTTGTGTTAATCTCATGTAGTAGATTAGATCGCAGTTTTACGTTGTCATGATGAAAGTCTTATCTGCCAACAATGCTTCTTTTTAGTTGTCATGTGATATGTTTGACGCTACAACGCTGCGAGATATTCCTTTGCTTTCTTAAGGATTTTCTCCTGGCTCGAAATACTGTACATTTTTTGACCTTAACCCCACTATCAGTGTCACCTTTCCAGATAATTCTCCTTCATCTTTCTATAAACCATCTTGTTAGCTAAAGGTAATTGAATGTAAAGGCGAATCTTTTGTAAGGATAATCGGACGGGTGTCATACCATCACTCGCTCCTTTAGCTACTTCTACTTCTATGTCCTTTATCTAATTATCTTCAGTCTCAGTAGGGACTATATATAACTAAAACTATTCTGTATCTGTGTAAAAGTTACTCTGGACTCGGATACGAGGGCTTAAAGTTGTCATATAAGAATTTATAACATCAAAAGCTTTGATAATTCTAAAACAGTAAACCATTAAATACAGGTTGTCCAATTTGACGCTTCTTTTTTTTCATCTATGCCAAAAAGGTGATCATGAAATCTTCTGTAGTCTGATAATTAGTTTTGAAGTTTGCTTAATTGATTCGTTTCTCTTATGGTGACCATATCTGACGTTCTTTTACGTTTGTGCGGATTCTCCATAGTTCTTGCCGAACAACTGTTGTTTCATCTGTGAAAAAGCTTTTTATGAAGCATCTGTGGATTTAGTTCTGAAGATCAGTGTTCTTCATGATGTATGGTTTCATGAAACTTGTTCTTGATCAAAAGCAATTAGCGATGAACTGCTGTCAACATTCTAACTTGTCTTAAATAAAATTTGTTGAAAGTCTGTAATGAAGAAATAATTTTTTTTGCCTCGAAGATTTGGCACATGTTTAGGTGGTTTCTTGGTTGATCCATCTTTTGGGCTTTTGACTGCTAATGGATAGTAATTATGCAGGTCATGCTGTTCATGAGGATATTCTAATTCAACTTCTAGAATGTATCCACGCTGTTGTTCAGCGTTAATGCTCAACATTTATGCTTTTGAATATTTTTCGGATCGCCGCTACTGTCATGTGTTCAGTTAAGTTGCGTAATGTAAGTGATTGCGCATAGCCCAACCATACAGATTGTTTGCATCTAACTACTATAAGATGATTAGGTCTTTTTACTCGGATCATTGTCGTCCAAGTTTTTGTTTGTTTGCTTTACAGTATGACTGCGAGCCATACTAATTCCCTCCGCAAATCCGTTTTCATTCATTCTGTAGCATTGGTATATTGGGACAATAACTCATTCTGTACTCCAGTAAACTTTAAGAAAGCATCCCATATCATCCGGGCGCAGAAATATAATGCGCAGGATCGAGGCTGTAATGTTTCATGCAGGTCTTTTCTGTAATTTTCAATAATTATCGCCAACAAAATACTTCTGCCCGCAAGTATGTTTCATGATAGTCTCCATCAGTTTTGCAATCTAACTTCTGCCACGCATTTGAGCATGTGGTTTCAGAATCACTGATGTCTTTCCTCTGAGATAGAAAAGAAAGCCACCTTTAGGAGGAGGAAGTCTGTCTTCTTCAAACTTTCCCAACTGTTCATGTACTCTAGGGTAAAACGCACTTTTCTAAAAGAGTTGGAGTCAAAATGTTCTTCCGTTAGTGGGCTGGGACTTTAGGAAATAGCCCGTGACTCTAATGATCAATCTTGTGCTGCTTAGAGTCATAAATAAGACATGTTATTCTAGATTAAAGCTCATGTACTTTTCTGATGACTGTTCAATTGCATGACACCCTGTTGCATCGTCCACTGCTTTCATTTATTAAGATGAGTGTCGTAACCTCGCAAGTTATGAAAGGAATACATGGCAGCTTCCATGTCTTTGGTTATCAAACTTTAGTGAGATTGCAGTTGTTTGTGCGTGCTCCTCTGAACTTTACGCTATTGTGATCATGGGTCTCTTAATGTTGGATTGGCTTCCTTCATGTTAGAATTTAGTTCTAACACCCCCCGCCCAAATCCAACAATGTGTGGTGATTTTTACTGTTGTTGGTCTTCAGGCGTCATTATGGTTTTAGATAAGTTAGATTATTAGAACAGTCATTCGCACTTTCTCGCATGCGTTCTAAGAAGTATTCTGCAGGCATTAGGCCCTCTATATAATTCTGGCTTTGAATGAACGACATCCGACTAACAACAATGAAGGCAAAATGAAACAAATTGGAGATTACTCATTATGGCTGTTTTAGGAAGTCTCTGTGGGGTTGGTCCTTCATAAGGAACAATAGCGATTCGAAGTCTGCGTAAACAACATATGGAGAAGTTTGCATCCGTTTCCAGTTCTTAAAACTAACTTTTGATCCGGGTGGAGGAGTAATTAGTTCTGTTTTTCAGTCAAACTGGGGCCAATTACAGTGTTTCTTTGTTCGATCGCGGCTTGATCAGATGGAATTCTTGTTTAAACATTTTTACAGAATTCTGTTTTTGCCCATTCTTTGAAGTATGCGGCATTAGTTTTAATCATTGTTCGTATCAATGTTGTAATGTGGTAGCCCTGCTGGTGGAAATCATCAGTTAGTAAGTCAACATGATTTTTGTCTGGTTAACCAATCGTTGGGATGTTCTTAGACACTTTAATGGGCTGTAGATTTGTTCCTCAGCCCATGTGTAAATTATTAACAGTTATTGGTTTGTTGTGTTCTTCTACTGATCATTTTGATTACACTGCAGGAAAAGGTTATTCATTGAAGTTTTAAGATCTTTGGTGTTTTGACCGGTTAGTTAATCACTCTCTCTGCGTGTTCGCGGACCCTTGATCGCAGCACTTGCAAGATAACATACACATGAACATTTTGTCGTTGAATTTCTGTATGTTTCTAAAATGCTCTCTTTGAAACAACTCTCGAGGTAGCGGAATGTAGCCTTGCCTAACATCGGTGCATAATTAGCCTGTTTTAATATTTCCTCTAAGACTTCGCCCTTGACACATCTGAGCTCTCATTTTTTGCTTCTTCAAGCGGCCAGCGTCAAACTGGCGGTAAGCAGCTGGTCTGCCATCCAGGTGTTAAGTGCATATGAGAAAGAATAGTCTGTTGTTTAGTCGAGACCTGACTTCTTGATTTTCTTCATTTATTGTTTACCATAGTCAATTAAAACAGCTAACATTACTTTACTCTGGCGGGTTTACTGTTAGTTTACTTGGAACTTGAGAAAATTGCATGTACAACGCTTGCCCGCTCGTTTTCTGGATTAATAACTTCTAAATCCATATCATTCAGTGCTTTGACAAACGCTCTTTCTCGAGCATTCTTCAAACAATTCATCTGGGGCCTTCATATATCTTAGCCATGCTTGTTGTCTTTTCTAAGCCAACCATTATTTAAATTAAAAAAATACAACGGTACCACTCAACCTTTCAACGGTCTTTTTGGCTTGGACTCCATATACTAAAGTATAAACTCCCTTCGATGTTGTTATTGTGAGCTGTTTTGAACCGAGTTTTATGTTTCTGTTTACTTTTTTTAAGCATTCCTTTTTTATTGTCGGCGTCTGGTGTTGGAGAAAAACTTGTCCTCGCCTTTCTTGGTAGATCAAACTTTTGTTCTTTTGTAGTCATCTAAATCGGCCTGTAAACGAGTAAATTCTCATCGTGTTGTTTGAGTCAGCTAGTGCTTTATTTATTAGTCTGTTTGAACGATCTATGTTTAGCAGTTTATTAGTTGAACATTGCTGTGTGCTTTGGAGTTTTGTTTTTTATTTTTTGCTCAGCATGCACCTACGGCTAAGAACACACACCGAGAGCTAAAGACCAAACGCCTAGAGGTTAAAGCCGCGGGGGAGACTATGCCCGTTGCTAAGAGGACCAACACTCGTCCTGAGAATAGAGCGCTTATTGTCGATGTTCCTGTATTAACATATGTAACAGCATTAAAGGCAGCAGAATTACTTCGTTTGGTTTTGCTGTATTTTGAAAGGTCTGCTCTAGTTTTTGTTGCAGTGTGTTTGTTGGTAATCTGAAGGTTTTTTTGTTGGCGGCTTTTACTATCCCTCGTTTGGACTATGGCGTGTAGGACACTTTTGGATTAAACCTGAACAGAATGTTTTATAAAATGAAAAATAATTTAGTATGTATTCTTTTAATCTGTTTACTTGAATTTTTAAAATTTTTATTTTCAGCTGCGCATCATATATTAAAAAACATATGTGCATTAAGTTGTTTATCGGCATCCTTTTTCTTTATCAATACGAAATGGTTATTACGTCTTTAAACAGTTTTCCGTTCCTTGCACATGATTTCCTCTGTCGACCTTAGGTCAATCCATAAACCAGTATTTTGTTGTTATAATCATCAAGCCTAACAACTGTGAAGTGCAGATCTTTAGGACACAAGTCTACTGTTGGATTTCTACACCTCCCCACCCCCAAACAATTTTCTTTATTTCGTTCAAATGTGTTAAGGTCTAAGCCGCTAGCGTTAGATTTGGTTAGGACTACCCTCAATTGTACATTGCACTTTCGTTATTTTGGGATTACAAATTTTCAGTTTGTTCTTTCGTATGGTCCTTCATCTTCCAACAGCCAATAAAATTCTTTAAAGCGATCTTGCTGAGACGCTAAAACTAAAATTACATATAGCGTCTGCCTGGCTTCTAGGATATGTTGTATGATGTAATCAATCTTTTGTTATTTATTGCTAATTTTGACTGATATTGTTGCTCAATCAGCCTTGTCTAAATTAGGTGTTGCTAACAACGTCAATACTCTATCGTGATTGTCAGCTTGCTGTACTTTGCTCCGGGTGTCTGTAGATTTAATAACATTTTTGTATCATTAAAAAGTTAGTTCATTATGACTATCTGTTTTTAATGCTCCTTGAATAGTATGGTGCATGCGATTTTAAGCTCAAAATCTAGGGTATACAAAGCGATTACCATACGCATAAACTTACTGCTTCATGCTTTTTGCCGGATTAGCATCTTCGGCGCCTATTCTATGTTTTAGCGCTTCTTTATTTTCAATTCCTTGAACGCTAAGATCGGCCCTTTCATTCTCGGTTAGGCCATAGATCAGAATAGGTTAAAAATATGTCTGCATTGTGTAAAGAAATTAATTTCTTGCCCTCAAGTTTTATAGAAATTTTCTTTACGATTGCCCGCCCCAGTTCTGGTCAACTGTCTGTTTGGGGTCTGTTTCGATGTGTGTTCTATTGTGAAAGTAAGACGCGCAGAGCCTGGCACAATCACTTCTTCTGCCCTAGGTCCGGAAATTTGTACAGTAAGAATTTGATCTGCATATCAATAGTAGAAGGATTATTTGGAAACAGTAATATTCCGTTTATTTACCTTCAAGCAAAGGGCTCTTTCAGTCTCTATGGGGCCAAGAATTGAACCATTTGTTTGCGACATTTTTATAAAACAAAATAAAAAGTTAATTATTTAAAAACATGGCAGGAATTGAAGGTGAAGAGATCATGATGGTTTTGATCCTGGAGACGACATGAGTTGAAATGATCCTTTTATACATACATCGCTCAACGCCTCTCAATTCCGGCATGAATTAACAGAAGTAAGGTTAATCCATTTTACCCCGAAAGTTTTAGGTAAAGAACTCCCGAATTTATAGACCCAAAAATTGATGTTGAATTAAAGATGTGCATTTGTTGTATAAAAACGATCAAGGACAACTTGTTCGGCTTACAAACTATACCAGTACCCATCAAAGTTTTTGCCTAGAGTACATTTATACAATGACTCAGTGTGAAAGATCAAAATCGCCTTGGGCTTGTTAGACGAAATAAGGGCGGAGCGCCAGTTTCTAAACTTCAAAACACACTGCAGGAACTCCCAAACAGATAAACCAAAATGCAAACATGGACTTAAAGAATTTTAAATCAATCAGGGCAGATAAAATTATTAAATGCATTAGTTGCAGAAACTGTTTTTAAGAAGATACTGCATTAATGACTATACACGACTCACGCCTACCCCATGCGAGAAATAGCGGCCCTTGATCTGCTTTAAGAAAGCATCAGAGGCGAATAACAATACATTTAGCAAAAACTGGGTGATATAGATGTGATATATAAGAGAAAAAGAAAAACTCGTGAGGCTGATGACAGCCAACTTAGGACTGATCTTAAGAAGGAATAACCCCAAGACTAAATGATCTTGAACAAGAGAGATCAGCAAGACTAGAAGTGTTGTATACTAATCGGAACAATTACGAACTCAAGTGAGCAGAATAAGTGAAACTATCTAATGGTATTTTTTTGAAGACACCAACACTAGCAGAACGAATCCGAACCTGTTTATAGAGCAAGGAGTCACATTAGCAATGCGGTATTACAGCCTTAGGGATTCTGCAATAAGCACACTGGTGTTGGCGATTCAGGTGGTCTATGTTCTTACTCCGCCGCCATAGCCTCCATCACCACCTGATAAAATCATGGGTATAAAAAAACAGCTTGATCATCTTGGCGGGCCCTTATTAAAAAATTAGCTGGTAAAGCAGTATAACGCTTTACAAGGATTAGTTGGGAGCAGTATTGTAAGAGGGCTTTTGTCTACTGCAAGCAAAGTAGGTTGGCTGTATGGCCGAGCAATATGGACATTTGTTTCTTGTAATAGTTGGGGTTACTATTTAGTAAGATAAAGACAAGTATCCTATGCCTGTTAATCAAAGAAACAAGCGCTGTCTTTTCATATTCTTGGTCCAATCGCGAACAGAGTCCGCGAGCTTTGCTGTGTCTTCTATGGACTTTGGGCTTTGGGCAGCGGGGATTGGATGACTTATTATTGGGGGCGTATCTTGGTTTTTTTACTGCTCTGCTTTATTCTGCTCAGAATTTATTGTCGTTTTGTCCAACCTTCTGTTCATTTCACTGCAACAAGACTTTCATTGGTTGTAGTTCATTATGTTCCTACCTGGAGTCTGAGGTCACCAGAAGGTAGCATGTATAAACCAGTGCCAACAGCAAAGTTACTTTTTGATCTTGGCGTTATTGTTAACATTTTGGTACCTTTTTATACTTGAAAGGTAATCAAAACTGTAGAATATGGCATCCTATAAATTGCTAAGTATGTTTTTGTGCATCAAAGCCAGTAGAGGATCAGTTTTGCTTCGATCTTGCATGTGCTTGTGAACTAGCAAACAACAAACGTTAAGTACGGATAGAGTCATTTATTCGTTCCTATTCCTGACTTTAGTTAGGACCTTTGAAGGGTCTAAGATAAATGTTGTCCATGCTGTTTAATGCTATTGCTCTATGGGACCCGAGGTGCTACAGCTGTTGCCTGAAGAGTAAGATGTGTAAGGAGGATTCCAAGTCTTAGTTATATTTTTGTGCACGCCCAAATAATTAAGGGTGCTAAGCCATGATTGCGGTCACTACTTTTGGTCTAAAGTCTGTCTGATGTTATAGTGAATCGTTACAGATTCTTTCAAAGCTTCATGTCTATTCTGTTGCTAAATGGATTAAACGGTTTGTCATTATGTAATTGGCGCTTGCAGGTTTCAGTCAATTACGTCTGAAGGTGTAATAGAAATGAAATCTATACACTGACCTCACCAAAGGATCAGGATGATTTAAAAGGGATCAGCATACGACTCTTCACACCCAGTTGTTGCACATTAACACAGCAATAGTTTAACTGGTTTCTGATAAAATACTGCAGCGGATGACTGAAACACACTTTCGCGATGTTGTCTTTTTTAACAGGGGGGTGAAGTATTGCTTTATGGTAGTTCTTACCTTTTTATGAAAGGTGTCAGTCTGGGTCACAGAAATGGCCGAGGGTTCTTGTCAGTTGTTATATTTGTAATTGTAGTTGGGCCAATCAGGATTATTTTGCATAGTATATTTGACTGCTCTCATTTTTAATTGGTTTTAATAAATGTTTGTAATCAATAACACTCAAGGTCCGCCCTTGTTTTTAGACATGCTATTATTTAACGAATGCGGAACCAGACCGGGCGCGTCCATGAAATATTCTTCATAGTACCTAAGCTTATGGGTTAATTTAAGCAAAGCCCTAAGGAGAATAATATGATTAAAATAAATGTTAATAATTGAGGCCAATTAGTTAGCCAGTTAACCATTCCTGATGGTTTTTACGGAGTTTTGCTCGCTATATAAGAAGCAATGAGGTAATTCGACATTGCTCTCAAACTTAACACTGCGAATCTGAAAAAATGTTGACCTTCAAACCTGAAGAAGAAGGAAGTAGGGTACTATTTTGATAAGAGCTAGCTAAAATGTTAGGCTTTACAACTGCCATTCGGGCCGTTCATTGTTTAGAGTTACGTATAACAAATACTATTATGAGAGGAGAAAAATTCCGCCGTTCTTGCATTACATGCATTACTTCTAGTGTTCTAGTTGGGATGAGCTGCGACTGATGACAACTTTGTTGAGGGAAGGCCCTCAACTGTTTAAGAGCTTCTTACCATCAGGGAAAGTGCATATTGCGATTATGTATTATTACAATGCCCTATTTACAGTTTAAAAGATTAGTTTGTGGGAGGGTCGGATCATTTAATATAAAATTCAAAGACATAAGCGTGGGAAAGTTGAGAAATGTGATAACCTGCACATTGTTTTGGAAATAAAATAATACGTTACTAAAAAATAATGTCTGGCGTGGGACAGAAGATTCAGGAGTTACATTAGCGCTGTAAGGTGTATAACCTTAGAATTAAAAGGACTTGCAGATGTTGCGACTTTGAAACAGAACGGGTGAGATAGGCGCTTTGATATGGTTTTGAGTACACTAAAGATGGTGATTTATAAATCGCAAAGAGGTTGGCGACTGCAAAAGTTTCCTAATCATAGAACAAGCTGCGCAAATCTAGAGGCAAAATAATTGGCAGTATGAATATAAAAATGTTCCGAAAACATGACCTAAATGCACTTAGAACCATATTATAGAATGGGAAAATAAAAATTTTGAATTCAATTAGCATTTACATATTTTTGCCGTCAAAAAAGTTTCAGAAAAGCGTTCAACTCTGGCCCTTTACAAGTTTGTCTTATGCGGACGACTATTGTCGGAAAGAAATTGAAATAAACGCGTATGGGCAAAAACAGTACCCCATACCCTACGACAAGAAACAGGTTGTAAAAAAGCTTCTACAAAATTTCCGTTCTTTCCAAGCAGAAAATTAGGAGACACGATTCACAATGATATTTGAAAATTTTGTTTTAAAGATGTGGAGAGGATGGGGTGTGGGCGTTAGTGAACGTCCGTATAAAGGTTTAATATTAGATGGCAAAACTTAGACGTTACACGCCTTAACGTTCACCATCGTCGTTCATCACAATGGTGAGGATATTAAGATCATAACAAAAGCAACCAAATCAATGTTGATTAAATAGAAACAAATCCTTATACAGACTGAATTGGATTAATCTTACACATTTAGGCTCTAGGGTTTTCATTATAATGAACAATTTTTGGGAGAGGTATGATAAAAATAATACTGGATTTGATTAAAGTCTGTTATTAAAACTATGGAGCAGTTTACTGTATGACAAAAACCCCTCATTGTTCTTTGATTTGTGGACAGGATGGTTGTGGCGAAAACAATATTTATCCTGACTGTTTTACAAACTGTTTATCGTTATAATTTTGCTCATATTGTAATTTTCTGCACAACACTTAAATGGAACAAAAGCATATTATTATAGAAGGTTTATATGGGCGGATGATGCCTTATTTTGTTGATCCCATCAATAAAATTGGAGTGAGTGTTTAGAAGCTTTTTTAGATGGTTTGACGGGAACGCAGAAACTATTTATTATAGATGATGCACGGCCAGCAAGGAGACATAGTTAAAAAAAGATACGCTTTTCGTCGAAACTAGCTTTCAGTGGATGACATGCTGGGATAAGTGTGTGGATTTTATGTCAAAATTATATCTCGGTTTTTTTAAAAGACTTTAGAGAACAGTTATAGACTGTAGTTCTATGTTCATATGAATGACAGAGACTCATTGATGAATGTTGCGCGAATATGTATTATTGAAATGATCCAGGAAAAAACACTGGATTAAACAAAAAATTAAAGTCTGAAAAGTTTAGTAAATTTAGTATTAAAAACGGATACCCTTCACAACATTTGTTTGTTTGTAGGTCGGTTATTTTTTGGTAATTGAAGTCTTACTTGTTTAGAGATAACAGTATTATGACGCTTCTAGGATCAAACCGGATCGAATTGGTTGAACTGTGTTAATGCAGTTGGTTTTTACCTGTTAATGCGAATGCCCAGTGGAATCAAGTCCACTGAGTATGAGAGAACTGATAAATGCCAATTCTAGGGTTTTCATGCTTTGACCTCCGAAACTGGTTGAGGAGCAGCTGGCCTAGGATTGGCATTTATCAGGTCTCTACCTTTACAACAAAAGTTTAGGCTAACGATGGGAGCAAAGGAACATGTCTGACGCGCAAGGAATACATGCAAAAGGTGCCTGTCCTTAGGGCGCGCGCGGTGTATTGTGTGTGTGTGTGCTATATGTGAGTGTGTGTGTGTGTGTGTGTGTGTGTGTGGTGTGTGTGTGTGTGCTGTGAGCGCAGTGCGTTGGCTGTTTACGTGATGTGAGTGTGTGGTTGTTGAGCGCCGCGGCGCGCCTCATCGTCTGCATAGCTATGTGCCTGTGTGCGCGCAAAGAGTAGGAGGGAGAGAGAGAGGAAAAACCAACTGTGAGAGAGGAGAGAGGAGAGAGAGAGAGAGAGAGGAGAGAGAACGAGAGAGAGAGAGAGAGAGAGAGAGAGAGGAGGAGAACAGCAACTTCGGAAACCGCAGACAACAGTGTTAACAATTGAAGACTACATGTTGCTTTGTGTCAGATTCTCCCTCCCCCCCCTCCCTCACAAAGGTCCGCATGCCCCCCGGGCCATCCGAAAATGAAAGGTCGAAAAAAGGATTTCAGAATTGACACAAGTAGCGGACAAAGAAAAAAACAAAAAATAACCAAACAAAACAAAAATGGTGCATTTTGTCTCATGAAATGACCATCTCCCCAATAACACCATCCCCACAAGCGAAGAAGCCACAAGGAAAGCCCGAGGAGGTAAGTTCAGAGGGGAGAACAACAAGCTGTAGCAGCAGAGTGGCGGAAGCAGCAGCTGCTGCGCGCGACGCGGAGGATGAGGGGAGGGGGGCGGCAGGGGTGGCGCCCGCGACGCGCGCGCAAGCGCAACGCGGGCGTTCCGCCAATCCAACATGATCCACCCTCATCCCCAAATCCCTCACCTAAAAGCGACATGATATTTATAGTTCATAGAGCAGAAAACAGGGCCAGGGACGACTGATATAGACTTTTGACAATGCTTTACACATTTTGCTGGGACTAGATTAATCTTTTCCTCTCCTTTCACCTACCGGTTATCTATTATTGAAAAATGTCGTCGCCTAAGAAACGGGACCAGAATAACAAAATCTACTGGGGAAAACCCATTCGAATTTTTAAATAGGATAAATACAAAGCACGCGCGCGCGCGCACACACAGACACAAACACCGGCCAATAATGATATTAAATATTAAGGGTAGGAGTAACTAACATTAATCCGCCTTGGCTTAATGGTGTGTCAAGGACCAATTGTCATAGGCCAGAACTCCTAGGCTACTTCAAAATGTTTGTTATGCTCTGCATAGTTATGTGGGGATTGTCTTAGTCGTGACAAGCTCTAGCATAAATTTCAGTCTTCCCAAATCCCCGAAGCTCGGAGTGTGGCTCGCCGTGTGGCGGGGTAATCATAAACGGTCACACACGTTTTGGTCTCATCCCCAGCTGATGCATTTGGCCGTAGTGTTAAAAATGGCTGCGGCTCTGTTTCGGATGATACCTGGAGTCTTTAGCCAGGGTACGATCAACAAACATCAACAACAACAACTAACATAAATACAAAAGAATAGGGACAACACAAAACGAGTACAAAGACATCATATAGTGACCATTGATTGTCGGTTGACTATTGGTTGTTCTGAAATGTTCTCTGTCGTGGTAGTTGCAGCTGGGGGGGGGTCTGGGGTTGTCATTATGCCACACTGTGCTGGTCTGGCATTGTTTATGTCTCGGCGCGCTTTTCCATTTTTCATTGGTTGATTTACGTTGTGGAGATTTGTGATGGGTCGCCGGAGTTTTGTGTTTATGTTGGCGGCGTATTGAGGAGTGGTTCCGTTTCAAGAGACATTCTCATAGTCATGCGAGATGCTGACTTGTTACTAAATTTGAGTTTTGGTGCTCTGCCCTAAGCCTTTGATTAGCCCTCTTCCTGGCTGGTTTAGTACGGGGGGTGAGCCGATAGGCGTTGGATATATGTGCATGACTGATTGTGTTTCGTGTTGGTTCTAGTTGGGCTTGTTAACGCTGTCAAGCGGTCGTTGGTGGAATGTATAAGAGTGTTCGTTTTTACGTAATTGGCGTTTGTATTTAACATATGTGGGCGCTGTTGTTTGGGTATATCAGGTGTTTTTGTAATGTCGTCTTAACTAGTTGATTTCGTGCGTGTTTTTTTTTGCAGGTTGGGGTTGGTTGCTTTTTTGTGTGATTACTTGTTGATCTATCTTTACTTATCGATTGCTTGCGATCGGCGATACGTGCCATACGTATATAGTTTTGTTCGTTGTGGTTTGTTTGCTGTTCCGTCAGCGTAAACTTTGTTCGGTCAATGGTATTGTTATCTTGATGATGTATTTGCGCGATGTGCGCGTGAGTCGCTATAGTAGATAAATTTGTTCTTGCGCCGTTGCTGTTCGTTTGTCTTTGTAAGATGGTCGGGAGTTTGCGCGATTCTGGTTTGTTTTGTTTTTGATATGGCGCGTTTGTGCTTTGTGTTTAGGAGTTTTTGCGTTTTTTTTTTGGCGCATTTCGGTGGCTTTGCGTTTGCCAGGTGACTTGTGATTGTTTTTAGGTCTGGTTTGAACCTTGTTGCTGTCTTGTTGGCTTGAGAGGGCGTTTTTGTCTTTAGTGTGTGCTTCTGGTATCTAGTGTTGCTGATGTTTGATTTGTTGTGGTGTTGATTTGTGCCCTTTGTATATGTTGTTAGTGCGAGTTTGATTGCTGTGCTTTATAGTTAGTGTTTTGACGGCTTTTGTTTATGCTTGCATTTTAGGCTGTTGAGCGATTTGCTATTGCTGTCTTACCTTATTGTAAACTGTTCGGGTTTCCATTGTATTTAGTCTCCGTGGTTTTGTGTTTTTGTTGAATGCGCGTGCTTCTTTTCCAGGGATAGGGAGAACAACTTTCACAAGTCTTCTATAGAGGTTCCAATAATCACAAATTGTATACTCTGATATTATCGAAATCTCAACATCTTGCTGAAGACTGTAATCCTGTGTACTTCCATTCCATCTCCAAATGCAAGCCAACAGTAAACCAGTTTGGGAAAGAAAGAAAGAAAGAAGAAAAAAAAAATCGCCCTTTCAGGATTTTTCAGTAGCTGTTCGTGGTGGCACACGCGCGCCCCGCGCAAGGGCGCTCTGCCCGGGAGGAGCCGATGCGGGACACGAACCTTGGTGTGTGTGGTGTGTGTGTTGTGTGTGGTGTGTGTGTGTGTGTGTGTGTGCGCGCGCGCAGGCGCGCGCGCTCCGAGTCACAGTTAGCTACAACTTATATTCACCAATCAATCCATCGCTATTAATCAATCAATAGCAATAAACCATCAATCACGTACATAGTAAACAGATCACCAATCGGTGCACAGTTAGTTCTTAAGAGGAAATATAACTCTCAATCACATTACATTTGTTACACCGCCGGTCACCAGCTATTCCACAGTCAACAATCAGAAGCAATAAACTCATCGATCACAATTCATAGTTACACCGGTCACCAGCTATTCACAGCAATCAATCAGTAACAATAACCCCATCGATCACAATACATTGTTACACCGGTACCCAGCTATTGCAGGCAATCAATCAGTTAGCAATAAACCATCATCACAATACATATGTTACACCACCCGTCATCCAGTCATTCACTGTATTCAATCTAATAGCAGCAAAAACCCATCAATCACAATGTATTATTGCCAACATCAGTACCAATACATAGTTACAACGATCACAATCATTCCACAGTTAATCTATCAGTAACATAACCATTATTCACAATATTTTGTCTACACCGGTCACCCAGTCATTCACAGTTTAATCAGCAACAATAAAACCATCAATCCAATATATAATTACACCGGTCTCATCCAGTCATTCACGTTAATCAGTAGCAATAAACCTATCAATCAAATATATAATTACACCTGTCACAATCATTCATTTAATTTGGTCAGTTAGCGATAATCATCAATCACGATATATCAGTTAAACCTGTCCATCCTGTTATTCCCAGTTACTCAGTCAGTAGCATAACCCATCAAATCACAATATATCAGTTGACTACATTAAGCCAACGAATCATTTGAAAAGTCACGGGGGGGGGGGGGGGGGGCAGGAACGGAGGGGGAAGGATGGGGGGGGAACTGGGCAGGCACATGGGACATGGGACGAGGGCCAAAGTGGGCTGGGCGGAAAATTATCACGCAGGACAGAGTAGGGTTTTTATTTGAAAGTATATTCACACCCACCAATTCCCCATCACCCCCCCCACCCCCACCCCCCCACAGTCATGGACCACCATGGAAATCCGGACACACCGAACAGTGATGCAATAAATCACATAAAATGTTCTATCTCGAAGAGAACCCCGCCCTAATGACCCCCCACAATTAATTAAATACAAGCGCAAGTCCAATGCAAATCAACAGTAAACTAACTTAAAAAAAAAAATTTAAAAAGAGGAGATAAAAAAAAAAAAAAAAAAGGCCGAGAGTGGTTTAGTCACTGCTCGTGAAGTATTCCTCTTGTGTGGATATGCAGGCCTGCGGGTCCGCGGGTTGGTGCCCTCAATGCGCTATGTATGCGTTGGACTCGGATGTCGATATCATACATTAATGTGTGTACGTGTGGGTGGTGACTAAACGTGTGTGTTGTGTGTGTGTGCGTGCGCGAGGAGAGGGGGGGGGGGGGGCATGCGCGCGCGGGGAGTGTGCATCGAGCGTGTGTGTGTACATGCGTACATGCGCGCGCACACTGTTACTTAAAAAGTATTCATGGGCCATCAATTACTATACACAAGTATTACGACAATTCAAGTCGTTACAGTTAATCAGTCGTAACAATAATCAGTCCACAATGCACCGTTAATTAGATTAAGCCACTGAATTACTTCGAAGGGGGCGAGGGGGAGTAGGGACATGGCACAGTAGGGGCAATTAGGGTCGGGGCGGGAGGCAAAAAATTCTTCCACCCCCTCCCTCCTCTCCTCCCTCCCCCCCCTTTTTTTTTTAACCAATTGATATCTCTGCTTCACAACACTGATCACTTTGAAACATCAACAACACCAAACACAATTCAATAATTCACAATTCACATTGAATTTCAATTGACGGGAAAAAGGCATCCTTTTAGAGGAAAACTAATACATTTTGCCAATAGATTAGTAGATCACAATGACCAATTAAACCATTGTAAAAATATGAACGAACGAATGATCATCCTGTGAGGGGAGAGGGGAGGCAGCCAACAGAAAGGGGGGGGGGGGGGGGGGCGAACGAAACAGGAGAAGGCACAGGCTCTAAAGGCCGGGTCTACACCATGTCCCGAATCTTTCTATCCCGAGTCGCCCCAACATTAAAATACAAGTCTGGTTACCATTGAAATTGTCTTGAAAATTCAAAAATTGTTTCAAAATTTCAAAATATAAACATATTTAATATAGTTACATCAGTCTAAAGATACAACTGATAATATAAAGCTACACACCCAATCTGTTTTTCACTTCTCTGATGATCTAATTTAATTTCATGTATCATTTGTCAACCATTCCCCCATCCCGCCCCATCCACAGTTCCCGACCCCACCCCATACCCCCGCAAAGAGCACGCACAAGAACAGAATGTTACCTGTCACCAGCTACGCATCCCTTGAAAGCACATTGTCAACATCCATTGTCAAACTCCAGCTTCACTGTCTATCCGTTCTTCAGTTTGGTGATAATTTTGCCGTTCGATGACCAGGCGGCCATCGTGGCAGAATGGTCGTTTGCTTTTTTTAGGAGTTTATAGTTAATTTGGGTTAGGTCTCGCCCACTGAGTTCCTGATTGTATTTCAGTTTTTTTCTGGTTGGTGCAGAATGTGTCCTTTTGCCGCGAGAGTAGAATGCACAATTATGGGGCGTGGTCTACCGCCCCACTGTGGCACTCTCCCTGATCGGGGGCAATTTCCACGTCACTCTTGGGGACAGGGACACCCAATTTTTGACGTGAAGATGTCCTCACACTTTGACACACAGCTCCTCCACCGTCTCGCTGGAGTTTCCCGGACACCCGTAAACTCGAGGAGTTTCCCGGACACCGTAAACTGGAGGTTCCACTGGGCGTCCGTGATGCCATGGTAGTTGTGAAGCCAGTCCGCAGTCCGGCAGTCTCCCTGGTTTGCTGCGCCAGTGACCTGCAGATCGGCCTGTTCCCCCCGTAGCTTGGTGACCCTGCAGATCGGCCTGTTCCCACCCGTAGCTTGCTGACCCTGCAGATCGGCCTTGTTCCCCCGATAGATTGCTGACCATGCAGATCGGCCTGTTCCCCCCGTAGCTTGCTGACTCGGCCTTCAGGTTGTCCTCATTTTGCAGTTCAAACACTGTCCCCTCCTGTATGTCAGCTTGTTGTCAAAGTTGCAGTAGCTTCTCCATCTCTCCCTAAGTTGTGTATGTCTTCCTTTGTCGCCAAGGTGACTAAATCTTCCTTTGTTGCAAGTTTGCTGATGGTATGCCTTGCATTTATGGAGGGTTTCTGCACGGCCATATGTCCTCAGTTTCCTGCTCCTCTGTTATCTTGCTGTCTTGTTTCACTCTGTCAGATTCCGGACTATCCACACACGTCACTTGCCGACGATGTTGATGATGATTTTCGTTTGCGGTCGTTCTGTTCGCAAAGTATTTGGATATTGTACTGGTCAATATACTGAGAGTTTTGAACCATACATTGTATACGACAGTTATTCCAGATAGGGTACACTGTCGAGTCACAGAAGGGTTCCAAGTGTAATCGTTATCAGCAGAACGTATCCAACATAAACACAAACAAAGGTGTCCTCACTGCTTTACTCAGAACATATTCCACAGCGCACACAGTAAACATTTTCATATTGCTTTTTGTAAAAGAAAGAAAACATTTGGGTTCAGGATGCGCGTACACAAAAGACAATTGTCGCTCACTGCTCACATTTTCGGAGTTTGAATTAGGTCATAGGTCACCGTGCATTACAACATGTTGAATCTCTCTGTGATAATAAATTTCAATACACTCGATTTTTAAATTTTTTTTTTTATTACGTTCCAAACAAAGTCCAATTCCTCAATTCATGAAGCACAATTTAACTTCAGTGTTGTAAATGATGGACAACTTCGGAAAAAAAAAGAAGGTTGAGTGTATGTCTGAGCAATTTCGAAGCACGTCGACCTGTTCGGTGAGCAACGGTCAAGATCCCCTCTCACCTGTTTTTACCCTCTGTCTATACCATCTATCCCCACCCACTCTCACCCTTTGTTACCCACGTCTCTACCATCCTATCCCCACCCTCTCTCACATTTTTTACCCTCTGTCTCTACCAATCCTATCCCCACCCTCGTACAATTTGTTACCCTCGTCTTACCCATCCTATCCCCACCTCTCTCACATCTTGTTACCCTCTAGTCTCTACCTTCCTATCCCCACCCTTCTCTCACCATCTTGACCCTCTGTTTCTACCTTCCTTCTCCCCACCCTCTCTCAATTTGTTACCCTCTGTCTCTACCCCATCCTATCCCCCCCTCTCTCACTTTGTTACCCTCTGTCTCTACCCATCCTATCCCCACCCTCTCTCACCATTGTTACCCTCTGTCTCCACCCAATCCTATCCACCCTCTCTCACATTTTTGACCCTCTGTCTTACCATTCCTATCCCACCTTCTCACCAATCTAGACCTCTGTCTCCACATCCAATCCCACCCTCTTCACCATTCTTGGACACCTCTGTCTCCACCATCTATCCCACCTCTTCTTCCATTCTTGACCTCTGTTCACCATCCTATCCCCCCTCTCTCACAATCGGACCCTCTGTCTCCTCCATCCTTATCCCACACTCTATCACCAATTCTTGACCCTCTGTCTTCTCCCATCTATCCCCACCTCTCTCACATTCTTGACCTCTGTCTCTACCCATCCTATCCAAACCCTCTCTCACCATTCTTGACCATCTGTCTTCTACCCATCATACTCACCCTCTCTCACCATTCTTGACCTCTGTCTCACCCATCTATCCCCACCCTCTTCACCAATCTAGACCCTCTGTCTCACCCATCATACCTCACCCTCTATCCACCCATTTTGCCCCTTCTGTCTCCACCCAATCCTATCCCCAACCTCTCTCCACCATTCTTGACCATTGTCTCTACCCTTATACCCTCCCCTCTTCACCAATCTTGCTTAACCCTCTGTCTATACCCATCCTATTCAGCTCTTCACCATTCTTGACCCTCTGTCTTAACCCATCCTATCCCCACCTCTCTCACCAATTTGGACCCTCTGTCTCCACCCATCCTATCCCCAGCCTCTCTCACCATTCTTGACCCTCTGTCTCTACCCATCCTATCCCCACCCTTCTCACCAATCTTGACCCCTGTCTTAACCCATCTTTCCCCACCTCTCTCACCAATCTTGGACCCTCTGTCTCTACCAATTCTTGTACCAGCATCTCTCAGCGTGGTCAGCTATTAGCAGAGGTTTTAGAATTCCCCACACACATACACACCCTGCTAGCAAGTCATGACGGTTTTTCCAATCAAAAAACTTATCTGTGCACACACACTATCTCAAACAAGCAACAAGGCATACTGACACCAAATAAACTTGAAACGCATCCTAGAAGTGCTGAACAGAACTTCAGTGTACAAGCGAAATAGAGTTTATAAAACTAAAAAAATTGTGAAGTCAATTGAAATCAAGATCATCCAAACAAACCAAAAATTCGGACAAAACACACACACTTTACAACGCCAGATGGTGCCCTCTCCCCGCCATCCGGCAATAACTGATAGACAGTCAAAACTAATATAAGAATCAAAGCATCCATCAAACACAACATTCTGACGATCATAACCAATCAGATTCTGATAAAACTTCGAACGACATCACCTACACACGTGACTGGTAAATATGCTATAAGGTCATCAAAGACGCGCATGTGTGCTGTTGGATAGCTCTATGAGCAATAACACAAGTAGTTCTGTTTCTCAAGACAACTCTACACAATAGAACAAGACACTATACATTAATGCACCCCCCCCCCCCCCCCCGCTTCAACTGTCATGAACAAACAGAACTCACTACTTCATCACAAGGAATCTTCGGGTGAACTTGACGTCACCAATACATTGGACGGGATATAGAATACCTCAGGACATTCTTGGGTGTGGGTTTGGTGGGAAAGACGATGTTCAAGATGCAGAGGTCATGGAAGTGCCCACATGCTTCAAGTAGCAATTGTCTGTTTTTAGTTGAACTTGCCAATGCCAAAGCGACCGATGCAAGCAGGGCTAGGAGCTGTGGTCTGCACCTATAGCAGCGTGAAGCCCCCGCAGCAAGAACAGGTGTCCCATTTGCAGGTAACTCTCTGATCTGGGCTTCCAGCTCTTCATAGGAACTCATCTTTAGCCTTGGCTGCAGAGCGGAAGGAGAGGACATAGGACACTAAGGGTGGTTATAGTACAGGAGAGGTTGTGAGCCTGAGAGAAGGATTCTTGCTGTCCCTTGGAAGTGGAGTTTCAGCTGAGGTATAAGAGTCGAGTTTGCGCACTGTTGAGTTCGTTGGCAACACTTGGTGCTTCCTCTGGCTTCAGGCCTTACAAAAGAACGTGTATCGCTTCTCCCTGAGGTGCCATTGAGGATGGAGGGGTGTCCAGTCTCTTGCAGCACGGGTGTATGTCGATGTCGAACCTCTTCAGTTGCGGTCGATGATGGCTCTTTTCCTTGGCCTGTCAAATTTGATAGAGTCTTCAGAAAGCGCCAGGTTACATCGTTCTGACGTTCTCAGGTTGCCAGCCGCAAGGCTGGTAGTTGGTTCTTTTGTTTTTGATTGCAAGAGTGTGAATGAATACATATGGAAAGATTATTGGTAAAAAAAACATGGACAGTTATATAAATGGTAGAATGTCGTGGCACACAAAAAGCTAGTGAACAGTGCTGCGGGACAGTTATTATGTTCTTTAAATAATTATAAAAAATCTAAAAAAAAAACTAGAATGTTCATACCATCGAACAAAGATTCCAAAACAAACAGAACTAAAAACAGTTTCGTTCCCATTCCCATCAAACTGAATCAAAAGTGAATTTCATGAGATCCGTTTCAGAAAGCTTGTTTGTTATTATAATATGGGTGTGTATATTATATATGAGGTGTGTATATTATATATGAGTGTGTTTCTGTATTTGAGGTGTGTATATTATATATGAGGTGTGTATTTTATTATGAGGTGTTGTATTATTATTATGAGGTTGTGTTATATTATTTATGAGGTGTGTATTTATTATATGAGGTGTGTTATTATATATGAGGTGTGTATATTATATTTGAGGTGTGTAATTATATATGAGGTGTGATATATTATATATGAGGTGTGTATATTATATTAGTGGTGTGTTATATTATATATGAGGTGTGTGTATCATTCTCTCCACTGTCGTGGTGGGGTGGGGTGGAGGGGGTGGGAGCTATTGTGATTGTTAAACTATCGATTCTTTGAATGGTTTAATGGCCACTCTAATTTCAGTTTGGAGATATTAAAGTGTTCTGATCTTGATGCAAGGTTTACAGTCTGCTTCATTCGGTCTTTCCCTGAGCTCCAAGTACCGATTGAAGCAGGCAGACTGTAGCAGGTCAGACCTTATTTGACTGGGGGCTGACCCAACATGAGGTGGGTGGGAGGTGATCGGTGGAACGCAATGATCCCTCCACTGTGGGAGGACAAACCCATGGCACCCGGCTTACGCAATTTCCCTTCTGGCTTTCTAACTCTTAGCTGGATTCTCATTCCCATGTTGTTTTCTGTCGTGGGATAGCGGCCATGGGGTGGTGACCTTCCAGGGCACACACTTGTGGTGTACCATCGTCTTTGAAATTGTTCGGCCATTTTGCTTCACTGTGTACCCAAGGCCGATTTTACCTGCGGTGATGGGACGTCAGTGTATACAATATATCTTCCCCATTCATTTGTGCTTGTACCCCCCCCCCCTTACCCCTCACCATTTTGGATTCTGTAATTGGCCAACTCACCGTGGTATCCAGTACTGTACGACTGGTTGACAGCAGTGCAGTGCGTACTGACATGCAGAAAGGAACCTGTTGCATCTCCCAGCCACCCAGATGCAGTCCATCGCCTGATTCCAGCAGAAGAGGCTTCACTGCTAGTTTGCAGAGATCTCAGGCGTTCTTTGGACTAGTTCTGGTTGAGCAGTGGGGCCGCTGATTTTGGTATGAGCTCTTGGAGATACTCTACCCAGAAAGGTATGACTCTTACATTAGAGGTGGGAAAATGTTTGTAAGATAGCAATGGTGAATAAAAAAAACGACAACTTATGTGCATGTAATAATTTTCTGGCAGTTCATTTATGCTTCTGGGCTAGTCACAGTACAGTACTTTAGACCCGAAGTGGCAGTTTCATCTTATTTGCATCAGGCCAGGCACGACAGGCTGTAGGCAGTCACCCATTTAGTGTGTCGGTGGTGGAAAGGGGTGTTTGAAGAAAGGGACCCTCCATCCAAATATCTGATATCATGGGATGCGGACAGTGTTGCGACCAATACTAAAGCTGGTGGGACGGCGTAGGAAAGATGACTCTTAAGCGGTGACCCTTAGATCTGGTTATGTTGTTAGCCCTGCAGTATGGTCAGGAGGGGTCAAATATCACACATTAAAATGTGATGATGTAGATTTAATGATGACGAGTGTGTCTTAGTGGTTGTGCATGTGTAAAGAAAACTAACCCGGGTACAGTGCAACCGCGACGGAGGAACTAGAGTCTTTTGAAAAAAAAAACAAAAAAAACTAGTACATTGTCTATCCTGCTTAGACAGTACTTAAGAGTGACAAAGACTTGAGGAAGGAAAAAAAACTCTTCATTTCATTTGTCAAAACCACACAGTTTGAGGTCTCAAGAGCACTATAGAGGTGGATTTTAAAAACTGTTTTGGAGGTTAGCCGGGGTGGCATATCAGCCGTTTCAGCCACACAGCACCTTAGGCAGCTAGCACTTCAGGCATCAGAGTAGATGCCGCCCTATTCTATTGACTGCAATAATGAGACTGGCTTGGTGGTCTAGACAGACCACTTTTACCAAGTTGTACTGCAAACCTGTCTTCAATAATCTTTGGGACAATCTGTTCTAGACAGTTTTGTAAATAAACAGTAGGAGTGCTGCAGCGTCGTTTTGAACAGAGAGACTGATGCTTATGGTTTACAGTTTGGACCCATTGACTGATTGAAAGTGATTGCCTGCCAAATTACAAACTGTTTTTGATACAAGAAACTTACAGTTCTTGTGTTAATTAAATGTAGTCAAAAATCCATCCAACTTGTTTATATTGCTTTTTATGATTGATTCAGTTATCAGGACCTCTAACTCTGAGAAGTCTCACGTCTTTGTGAATGGACCAATCGCTAGACGATTATTAATTAATAATTTTAACAAGACTTACCTGTAAGTTGAGATTAAATTGGAATTATTTAGAGTCTAGTGGATAGGGATTGAGCAAATTACGGCCCTCCATCTCGGCTCTGGATGGCCTTCTGCTTACCATCCCAGGTATTTCTGTTGAACTTATTTATGAGGTCTTTCGAGTCAATATATATGGCTAGATGCGGCTGCGCATCACATCTCATGTAATTTGCTCATTCATCACTAGACTTAAATATTCAATTTAACCTCAACTTACAGGTAAAGTCTTGTTAATTTTACTAATGTCTCAATATATCTAAATGTTGCAGACCACATATTATTTACTGAAGTAACATGAAATAGCTGGGATTAAGGAATCAAGATCTTAAAGAAGACTACTGAGAAATTTCTCTGCAATTGTTAACGCCACGGCAAAGAAGAGAATGTGTTTTCTTCCTCTGCTTGGTTACCGTTGTGGTTCTATTCCAATTACACTAGGGTTAGTAGCAAATGTGTACACGAGGGTAACAGCTGCGGTCATGGCCTAATTTCTTCACCATCTTATACTTTTTCTTGTCTGCTAAATCACTGTTCCGTGAACTCAATGACCTTTTTCTTAGATTTGTTAATATATAATTTCCAAACCTAATCACAACATATTTCAAGGAGCTTAGATGTGCTTGTAGACCACTTGGGTGTAGTAGTAGAAATTAGTGATGCCTATCAGCAAAGAGTTAGTAAATGAAGGGGTCTCAAAGAAAAGCATGAACAGCAGCAACTCCATAGACCTTGGTATTATGTGTGGTTGGCGAATTGGTTGATGAAAAGCGAAAACAGTGTTGGACTTAATCCGAATTCCTCGTCTTGTCACTAAACAGGGCAAATAAAAAACCTCTGAAATTCCCCCAATACATTGTACACCATAAACAAGACAGTCATTACATAGACTTCAGGCAAAGAGTGGTCATACATAGCTTCAGGCGTATAAAAATATCACTTCATTATGCAATGTTGTTTGCAATTTGGTATGGTGAACCAATCAAATGCTTTTCTGAAGTCAATAGAAGCAACCAGAAAGTTTTCGACTGTTTAACGTAAACATTTCTGGATAATAGAGTTGGAATTTTAATATCTGACCCACCATTGAATAATTGTTTCTAAACCCAGCTTTATTTTCGACAGTTATTTTATTTTTCCTTTAAACTTGAATACAATCTCTGATTCACTATTAAAGTTGAAGCATCTACAAATGACATTAATAAAAAATAGCTTCATAATTATCAGGGTATCCTTATTCTCCTTTTGGAAACGTCACTTGCGATGGCTTTCGACCATCATGTGGATGCACATCTATCAACAATTTTGTTAAATAACACTGTGAAAATACGCCAGGTTAAGTATGGGCTCGCATGGTCAACGCTTACATGTCCAGGAGGACCCGCACAACGCTCTCAACTTCACTAAACTACTCACCCCAAGCTTGTGAATACTATAAAAGGTGTCCTCTGCGGGCTAAAGAAAGCAGCCAGCGATCAAAAGAACATCCCATGACAAATCTACGAGGGATTTTCGACCTTGAAAACTGATGAAGTCATCAGATGCCGAGGCTTCCACGCCTCGCCACAGTCAAGCACCTTCGTGATGTCCAAGATCCTGTTTCAGTTGAAACTTGTTCCCAGTCGATGAGCTCAAGTCATGCAAACTCCCACATAATTCTGTCTTTTCTTCACTTCGTGTTTTTTTTTTTTTTTTGCATCACGTATTACTGTCTCAGCGTTTTCAAGGCAGTGATCTGACACTCTTACATCTATCTGCCAGGCCCACAGCATCCACGGAGAGAAGCAGTCGCCAAAGTGACCCAAACACGTTCAGGCGGCAGCTATTCCTGCACCAGTTTCTTCCCTTCTCAACCCTGTCAACTGCTTTTCTCCCACACTCACACCTCAGTACCCAAACCATTCTTTAAAAAGAAAAACAAAAAAGAAAAGGTTGTGCTCCCTCATTTGTCCTCTTTCAGCGACGACAGCTTTCACTAGCACTGAGCTTCAGACCGGTTAGGCTTGTTCACGACACAGGGCCGGACCGGGGACCTGACCCCAGCCATGCCACAGCCAGTTGTGACCCCTGATGGTAGACTTGTGAAGTCAAGCCCAAATAGGTTGCTTTCACCTGCTTGTTGCAACCTTCAATCACAACCCTTTGTGGAGAGACTTACAATTTAAACTAACGGTTCAGCATGGTTTGTGTCTAAGAATGGTAGCCCTATGATTTTTCCCCATACCATGGGGGGGGAACGGGAAGGGGACAGGTTCATCGCTATTTGATTTTTCTTCTTTCTTTATTCAAGGTCACTACAATATCTTTGGTAAATATTTTGATTGTCTGCAAGACTCGCATTTCTTCAGCTTTCATTTCTTTAGATTTATTGAGTAGTTGCTTGCTGAAATCCAGCACTGAGATGGCCTCAATGAGTCCAGTTTTTCTCAATCAACGAAAATTTGTTATGTGTCAGATTATTTTCTTTTCATATTGTTTTCTTTTGTGGTTAAGTGATATATTTCTATCCTCTAAGAAAAAAGAAAGAACAGGAGGTTAACATCAAAAGGGACAACAACTGTTCCTCAGTTGAACAAATATGCCTCACTAATAACATCGACATGGGATTTAAGAGAATGAGGTGCGTTTAAGTTGGTTTTCTTTGCTGTTGAGTAATATCTTTTTAAATTGCGTTTGCTTTTTTTTTTTTAAAGAAGGGTGTTGTAGATTATTATAATCTATGCATTGTCCTTTATAGAAACTGTTCTTGTTCTCTTCCCGTCCTCCTCAAGTCGTAAGGTTCTTCACTTTCCACGTCACATCTGTTCCAGTTCCTTTTACAGATGTGTATCCCTATTGTATCACTTATAAGCGCCTGTCTGTGGCATTTGTTTGTTTCTTTCTTAACTATGGGAGGGTGTGAGATACTATTTTATCTGTCTGTGATCTGTTCCCTGGTCCTGGTCCTATTACGTCTTATCAAGTTAGGTGGTTGTAGTCTCTCAGGCTCAATTCCTCCCTACTCACCCCACAACGCATCCACACCCCTCCTCTCCTAATATCGCAATCTCGTGGGAAGTTAGTGTCCATGTTTGGCTGTTTAGGGCTGTTTATTGCTTGCTTTTTTTTTTTTACTTCTCATTCCATTTCTGAGAACATTTGCACAGGTGTCTGTGAGCTTCTGCTTTCCATTGTGTCCCTATCAACTTGCAGTTTGTCGGCATGGCGTGGGATTTTGCACATGTAGTGTAATGAGCGCTAATTCGCTTTCCTCTCTTATTTCTGATCGTATGAAAATAGGAAAACGAGAAATTAATCAATACTGGTTAATATATTTGGGACTGGTGTTCGTCTCTGTCTCTCTCAGTCGCTTGCTCTCGTTTTTCGTATGTGTTGTTCTATATGGATGCACATGAATGTTAATATATTCTTGCATGCATGCAAACTGTGTGTTGTGTGTGTGTGTGTGTGTGTGTGAGGGTCGTGCGTGCGTGTGTGGTGTGTGTGAGTGTGCGCGCGCGCGCGCGTGTTGTTGCTCGGGGCGCGCGCGCGCGGCGTGTGTTGTGTGTGCGCGAGGCTTGACCGCTGGTGTGTGTGTGTGTGTGTGTGTGTGTGTGTGTGTGTTGTGTGTGTGTGTGTGTGTGTGGGTGCAGCGCATACGCCCCTTAATGTGTGTGTTTGGTGTGCGCCTCCCCCCCCCACCTCCCCACACACACAACTTACTTAACACACACACTGCAAACGAGTCAGGATAGTGAATCAAAGAGTTCGTCAGTCAGAATCAATGACTACATCAGATGACACCTGAAATGACAACTTGGCAGAGTAAGAACAACTGAGGGGGCCATTAACGGACTACCGGGTAGGCTAAACACTGATACCTTAGTATTCAGCACAGTCAAACACTGGAACCCAATGTCCCCAGGTGCTGTTCATACACTATGTCAGGTACTCAGACTACAGACTTTTTCGCAAACACCCCTGTCCTGAATATGAATCCTTAACACTTGCTTGCAGTAAGAGATGGTGCAGAATTCGTGACGGTATCTTATCGACAACCGGTATTTTGCTCCTACGTGCCGTCATTCACTAGTTCACCAGTCAAATTGTTGTTCGACGACTGGACCATATACTAGTATGAAGGTGAGCAAAAGCATTGTGTACATGCTCAGCTAAGAAAAACGGCATCCTCCGTAGACTGCCTGTCTGCCCAAACCAACGTGCTATAACTGTTTTTCCTGGATGACGCCGTTTTGTAAGCCGAGAACGGACACAGATATTGTATCAAACGTTAAAGCACTAAGATCAGCAAGTCAATGTCCATATGTTAAAAACGCACAAACAATGTATGGTGAGTACGAGTCAGTTTCAGGGGGGAAAGAGGCCTGCTGTAAACACACATCCTAGTGTACACATACACCCTTCACACACACTGACAAGAATGACACACATACTGACAAACAAACAAACAAAAATTGTTAGGATAAGCCTGTTTAAAAGAACAGCAAGAAGAAGCTTTAAAATGCCTTTGTGGCGAAAGTTTGAGTCTTTAAATTTGTTCATGTGGGAAAAAATTGTCAACTTGTTATAATATTCATGTGTGTGTGTGTGTGTGTGTGTGTGTGTGTGTGTGTGTGTGTGTGTGTGTGTGTGTGTGTGTGCGTGCGTGCGCGCGCGCGCGCGCGCGGGCAAACGTGCATGTACGCTTTTGTGTGCGTGTGCGCCTCTGTGTGTGTGTGTGTGTGTGTGTGTGTGTGTGTGTGTGTGCGAGTGTGTGTGTGTGTACGCGCGCGCGCGCGTGTGTTTGCCTTCAAGTGCATCAAATTCTACTTTTACAGACTACAATTTCACAACCAATCAAATTAATGCACATCCGTCGAACAGGTTTTGATAATGATTTAACTTGTCAGAATGTAGCCTAATGGGGGAAACGCAAAGTGGAGCTGGCAAAATTAATGGCAGCTTAAAACTTCTGTCGCAACTGATTTCTCACCGGTAGAGATTGTTGATTCTGTTCAACACGAAGTGTTCCGTCAACACATTTTGGTGGTCGTTTCCAACCAGTTTGTTAAAAACATAGGGAGAAAGTGAAGTAAAAATAGGGATATGGACAGCTTTCACTACTACTCCTTTTGACTTATTAGCATCTACCTCATTACGCATGCGCACTTATATGGCCTCTTTCTCGTCGCCATCTTGATGTCGAGGTTTTTCGACTACGAGGTTAGTGACTCGTTTTCGCATTCACGGGTTTAATTCACTCTATTTGCATTCTTGTGGCTAGTATGATGGTAGCACGTGGATATCTAGCGTTGACCAAGCTCTAAAAATCGAGAATTTCTCGCGTTGATCAGTTTTTGCCCTAAAACTCGCACATAGGCCTCATACTGGCTCAGATCACGATCAGTGGTTGAACTAGTCCAGTCGTTGAAGATCTCAAGAGGCTAGTGTCTTTTTCTCAGATCGATCGTCGAGCAATCAATGATCACATCGTCGGCTGATCTTCAAAATCAAATCGAGAGTCAGAGAGAGGAGTCTGATGCCCATGGCTCAATTTTTCGACATTTGATAGATCATTTTGGAGGGGAAAGGAGCTAGCTTTTGTAAACTCGACTGCGGAAAGAAGGGTAGTGAGCTGCTTTCCGTCAGACCAGTAGCCTAGGTTATGT
>CM031610.1:56627355-56667355 GCA_018398815.1 Conus ventricosus | reverse complement strand
ATGGCTGCTTATGTTATTCATTTTTTCTGAAGCCACAGTACCTGAAGGAAAACTGAATGATATTTTGTCTACTGCTTTAGAAAATAAGTCTTTGATGTTGATTGTTGTTGCTGTTATTTTATTTATTTATTTTTTTCTTTTAAGAGATAGAGTTAGAGCAATAGGAGGTTGGTCTTATTGTTTTCAGTACTTATAATGAAGGAGATGGAGTCACCATAAAGCAATAATTCATTGGTCATGTTGTTTCAGTACTTAAACATGAATAAATAAAAAGAATATATCGTGATATTACATTTATCATTCTTGCTGTTGGTCGTCACATATGAACATAGAAAAATAACAGAGAAAAAAGTAAACGTGACTGTTTTTTGAGTAACTGGCTATACATGGAAGTTGTTTTCTGGCTTAAAAGGTACTTTATTGGATTACCTTATTTTTTATTTGTTTATTTTTTTCACATCATTAAGATAACAGTGGCCAAGAAATTCTGTCACAGTCAGGGCCACACACGCCACGCTCCAGTCCTTACTGGCAGCACCGGTCTCCACTGCTCGAGTCGTGCCATCACAGGAGCAGACAATCCAGGTCATCACCTTGCCAACAGCCTCCGACCTCATCACCACCAATCAGCCGGATGGTGCGGGACGAGTGTGGCAAGTGGTGCCCAGCATCGGGAACGGTGAAATGGCCACCATCATTGCTGTAGCCGACCCCTCCGAGTTGATCCAGGCCGCTAAAACTGATATTGGGGGTATGATCTGCTCATTACTCTGTGCATGGATGTGACTTGACTTCAGTTTAGGAACCCACACGCATCATAAGCAGTTGTTATCACAGAAATGAAATAGCTAATTCTAAGTTATCATCACTGAAATTAAATGCAGATTCTAAGTTGCTTACTGAAAGATATAGGAAAAGTGATTTGATTAGATGGCAGATTAATCAGGCTGATGATTGTGGCGGATATCAGGTGAAGAGGAAGGGAAGTGTAGTTGGATATTTACATTGGGTCTTTGTGGATATCAGGTGAAGAGGAAGGGAAGTGTAGCTGGATATTTACATTGGGTCTTTGCGGATATCAGGTGAAGAGGAAGGGAAGTGTAGCTGGATATTTACATTGGGTCTTTGTGGATATCAGGTGAAGAGGAAGGGAAGTGTAGCTGGATATTTACATTGGGTCTTTGTGGATATCAGGTGAAGAGGAAGGGAAGTGTAGCTGGATATTTACATTGGGTCTTTGATTCCATTGGCAGTTTTAATGGTCCAGGTAAACGTTGTTCAGTGCACAGGCTTAAGTTCATGAAACTTGGAGGAGGTCCCCTGTTGACAGGCGTTTTGCATGTCATCGTGCACAAAGTCGTCGTGCATGAAATACCCTTTAGAAATATACTGTAGGCATGAGTAGATCCTGTAGAACTGAAAAATAGCTGTCACTTGAGCCGGCCTTTTGCCATTCTGCCATGGGCATGACCATAGCAGATTGAAATTTGCAACAAAAGCCTGCACCTTTGCAGGGTTTTCAGAATCACTGCAAAATCAAGAGATGCAGTTTGTTTCTGGACACAGCCAAATGTGGACAGCCCTGCATGTAGAGCATAATCATGGCAGGCAAGTGAATACAGAATATGCATGTGAAGTGATGTGCCAGACTTAACAAATGCAAAACAGTGATGTTAGATACATGCTTGAAATGTAAAGAGAAACTATTCAGATGCTCAATGATGACCTTTTATAACTCGGCTCTGAGGATCAGGTGACTGCTTCAAAACAGTAGCCAGTGGGAGCCCTGCTTGGGAAGCGTTTATCACTGTAGGATTTTTATCAAAACAATGTTAATGATGAAAAGATTTTTTTGTTGCTGTTTCATGTACAAATGGTTTGGTAATTATCTTTTGATTTGTTTGAAGTGAAGCATTGACCTGATGGTTGAACAAAAAATATGAAACTTCTTTATCTTTTAATGACATGATTGCGATCTCCAGTTTTTCGTTTTCTCACTGTGTGTGTTGGCATTGACAGTATTAGGTAGCAGCTAAACAGGTTTTTTTAAAAGTACAAAATAGGTTGTTCAGAATTGGAGAGAGGGGGTGATTTCATATAGACAGACATATATAGATAGATGGATAGATGAAAATATGATGAATATATACTTGTATATCTATATTTACATCAATCTGTCTACCTATAGATATATGGATAGATGAAAATATGATGAAAATAATACTTGTATATCTATATTTACATCAGTCTATCTACCTATATATTTATATCTATCTATCTACATCTGTTGATCTAACAATCTATCTGTCTAGATTTTTTTTTCTTTATAAACAGAACTTTTATCATGCTTGTCCTGTTACCATCAAAATTTTGTTGTGTGGAAATAACAAAGAAGTAGGGAAGCTCTTACTACCATGATGAAATAAATACACACCCATAACTTAAAATGATATCACTCTTAGTACAGAAATATAGCAATGGAGCCAAGTCGTGCTTATGACACCGTATCACAGAGCAGAAATGACAGCACAGATCACACAGAACAAATCAGGAGACATCCCCAAAAAAGGATGTTCTAAGCTTGGCCATATACGTGTACTGGACACGTCTACACAGCAGCAACAACTGGACAAATGAACAAAGACAAATTAACATGTATTCAAGACTGGCACAGCCTCTGCCTCATTTAAGATTCCCCTGTTTTTGCGTGTTTTGCTGTTACGCCTTCTGTGTCTTCAGATTGATGTTACTGAATATTTGAACTCTCCCATGCAGAGTGGCAGCCAGGCTCTTTCTGTCATAGTCATATGCCAGTGGTCCACACATCAATAGAAGATCAGTTTGCCAGGAGACCATCTACCAGGAGACTTGCTACACTGTTGCCGAGTCTTCTCACTGGTGTTTGGTGTCTGCGCTGTTCTAACATACCTAGGGCACCGCCATGTGCATGTTAAATCAGCACAGCCTGCGTGTAGCTGTGTCAGAGGCGGCTAGAATGAATGAGGTAGGAGTAATGCCACTCAGAGGATATGCAAGATGAAAGCAAAGATCTGAACCGCTCTCTCCCAGCCAAACTGAAAGAACCCAAATGCGTCCATTCGCTATAGTCAGTAGAGTTTCAGTGTAGGCCTTGGACGTAGATATTTAACAAGATTTTTTTTCCTTTCAAGCAAATAATGTAATGCAGAACTGTTTGCTGCTTTTGTTGTTGCCCAGAAAAGGGGGGAAAAAAAAAGAAGCACAAATTACTGATGGTTGTAAAATGATTGTTGACCAGCTTCCAGCATTTAGTGCTCAAATTTTTTTAACAATGAAAGATCATATGTCACCTTGGCTGAAGAAACAATCCATACAAAACCTTGATGTTACACTGCTTAGTATGATGCATGTCAGAAACATCACTGGAACTAGTTCTCCTTGATGTTTTCGTTCTGCAGAGGGCATTGACCTTGATATTCAGGAAGCTACGGAACTGCCTGTGACCAATGCAGAGACCGTGGCGGCCATCTTGATGCCCCCACCCCCACCAGCTGACTGTCCGGCCTGGGCAGGCCGAATGCACAACTGTGAGGTAAGTGTGCTCAGCAAACGATGACTGGAGCAATTTGGGATGGAGCATTGTGTTATGTTCTGTTGGTGTGTCATGATTGTTCTTTGCATTGCTCGATTAAATGAAAGAAAAGGTTCTTGTTCTTCTGTAGAGATTTTTTTCCTCTTTCACAAGTAGTTTGTGAAATACCAGCTGCCGTGGCAAAGTTGTTTTTTTTTTTTTTTTTTTTTTTTTTTTTTTTGTTGCTGTCCCAACCTCTGCGCTACCTCAGAGGCAGTGCACCCACGCCGCTCATTCCGACACCCCGTCCACAGCCATAGCCCGGCTGGCCCCGCCGCAGCCCCGACACCGGCAATCCACAGGGAGCAGTCAATGTCAAGTCGTCATGAGGCAACCCACCGGAGGAGACACTGCACTGCTGCCGAGTCACTTCGGTGGTGTTCAGTGGCGCCTGTTCTGATCTAACATACGCAGGGCACCACCTACTAAGCCCCCTACTGACGATAGTAATTGCTTAGTCGCGGAGCCGGCGTGAGTGAGCTCTCCCTCCGGAGGGCGCCACCACGTCCGTCCAACGACCGCCCCCATGGACCCGCCGATACCGGTGACCCCGACGGAAGCAAACCAAGGCCACAGACGCGGAGAGGACATCGAAACTGAGGTCACCATGAGAGCAGGGCATGAAGGGCCACAGAATTTGAGACATTTTTTTTTAATGCTGATCAATGGGAATGAGGATGATTAAGATGATGCTACGGATTTCCATTTCGGTCTGAGACTACATGACAGGGCTGTACTCTACGCTTCCTTTCATGATATATCCTGGCGTCAACTAGGCCCGAGAGATACAGGCACCTGCAGTGTTGGTCATGAAATTTGAGCAACACTCTCAGAAACGCATCCATTAAGTGGATGAAACTCGACTGTGTGGTCCCAGTCTTCCCAACTGAGTCCGCAGCAAACTCAACTCTGGGTAGGAGCCGGTCGGGGCAGAAAAAACCCACATGACTCTGATGGGATTCGAACCCACGACCTCCCAGCCGGGAGTCTGCGACGCTAACCACTTCGCCACGGCGGCTGGTGCCGTGGCAAAGTTATGGCCTCCTGGCTAGGAGGTAATGGGTTTGATTCCCATCAGAGCCCTTTGTGTGTGGGATTTTTCTGCCCTGACTGGCTCCTAGCCAGAGGTGAGTTTGCTATGGGCTCAGCCGGGAAGACTGGGACCTCAGTTTCGATTTCCTCTCCATATGTATGGCCTTGTTTGATTTGGTCAGGCCCATTAGTATCAGCAAATTCATGTGGACTGTTGTTGGATGGATGTTGTGGCGCCCTCTGGAGGGAGAGCTTACTCATGCCGTCTCCATGACTAAGCAATGATTGTCGTCAGTAGGGGAGTTAGTAGATGGTATACTGTTTATGTTGGATCAGAACAGGCACCACTGAACACCACCCCCCAAGTGACTGGGCAAAAGCGCAATGTTTCCTTTGGTAGGTTGCCTCATGATGATTAGACATTTACTGTTCCCTGTGGATTGCTGGTGCCAGGGCTGTGGCGGGCCGGGCTGGCTGTGGCTGTGGGGGGAGGGGGGGGGGGGGGGGGGGGGGGGGGGTTAAAATGAGCAGCATGGGTGCAATGCCACTAAGGGTAGCACAGGAGATAGGGCAGTCAACAAAAAAAAAGGGGGGGGAAAAAAGAAAAAAGAGGGAAACTTAGTTTTGTGAAATGATTTATCAACTGTATTTGATGATTTGTTAAGTTTCACTGTTGATCCTCCATACCCATTCATCTACTCACACTTAAGCGCATACGCAGTCAAACACTTAAATACGCACACACACACACATACACATACACACACACACATACTTCCACATACACATGCACACACACACACACGCACACATAAAATGCAGATGCACACAAGTACATGTGTGCACATCTGCATGCATGCATGTTCATGTCCATACAGTCATTAAAGAGAACAAATAATAAAAAGCATGATTTTCTGTATGGTGTCATCTGTCCTGGACTGTAAGTAAGGAAACAATGTTGTTAAGGACATTGAAAGAGAGTTTGTTTTTAAAAACAAAATAGAGCTCTAATCCTGCGGCACGAGCAGTTGAACATATGTCTGCTCTTTGGGCGCAGAAAATCGGGGAGAGCTACCGTGGCTACGTAGAGAGCGAGGTGGAGCTGGACCTGTTGCTGACCTACCACAAACAACAGACCAGCAGTTTCTGGGGGACCCGGCAGTCGCCCAGCCCTGCTAAGCCGTCCACCCGCCTCATGTGGAAATCCCAGTATGTGCCCTTCGACGGCATCCCCTTTGTCAACATCGGTAAGTCACATTTGTTTGTAAGACGGCACCCCCCAGCAGAGAGTGTTCCAAATAAGGATTCCTGGCTTCCCAGCCCACTAGAAATTTACAGGAATTTCTCTCTTTTGAAATCGGTGCACAGATCCTGAACTGACTTTTAAAAAAAAAGAAAGAGAATATTTCTGAATAAACACCAAAATGATGTCCAGTGAATATCTGCAACCATTTGTATAAAAAAAAAAAACATTAAAAAAAAAAAGTCCATAGCTACGAGCTGACGATCTAGGAGGATTGAAATATGTTCTGTCAAAAGTCAAAGCGCATCTGCCCACTTCTCTTCTACCTCTTACCCCAGCACACCATAGCCATATTTTGGCTCCGGATGTTCGACTTTGTCAGATTTGAGATTCCCCGTGATAAACCACTTCAGTACCAAGATGGCCTCGACACTCCAGCACGACTTAGCTCCATTGCTATATTTCTGCACTAAGAGTGATAACTCTTTATTGTGGAAAGTGTATGAGACAAATGATCGGATTTAAACTACACTTGTTTCATTGTACACGAAAAGGTGAGAAAATGGCATCAAAACTTTGGCAAGAGTGGTTGTAAAGTGATCTGGTACTTAGAAAGAGATGCTGCAGCTTTTCCAGGACAGCTGGCATATAAAGGGTTGAAGACATTTTGCTGCGACATTTCTCCTTTTGTCTGGCCCAAATTTGCCTCCCAGTAAAGGCTCCCTGCCATATCAGACCCAGCATCTAAGGATTTCTGCGTGCAGCTGCCACTCACAGGTTCCATTTATTTACTTGTACTGAGTGGCGCGCACATTTTGTCTTCTGTTCTCAGCCTGTTTCAGTGCATGTTGTGAGCAGCGGTTGACAAGTTGTTTGTCATGCTCAGTGTTTGCCATCAGGTCCTCTTTGGTCTTCCTGTTGGAGTCCAGTGTACAACCTGGCTAGCCAGTCTTGATATTTGTAGAGGTGGGGCATTGCCTGCAGGTTGTGGAGGTTATTTGAAACTGTCTGGACTAGTAAATGTCGTTTTTCCCGCAGTTATTGGGCATTGCTAGTTGAAGCTAACTTAACCCTTTCTCCACTGCTGTTATGGTCAGCCTGTGAGAAACTAAGCTAGCTTAGGCAGAGTACAGCTTGAAACTGCTTGTGCTAAACTGACTGAGATAAACAGGGGTTGGTGTTTTTAAACTGCTGTATCTAATGAATCACTCCATCAGTCACGCTTATTTTGTATGTTGGAGGAAACAGATAATTGGACTTATTTCCCTCTGTTCTTGGGGAAAGTAATGATTGTCTTCTGTTTGTATTTGTAGATTGATTTTAAATTTTTGTTTTAATTCGTCATAAAAGAAAAACAAACATAAAGATAAACCCAAACAACCAACTTTTGGCCAGCCTTAACTTAAAACAGCAGCTTTAGTGCCATTGTTGTTAAACACAGACTTAAGTTGTTTCCTTTGCATATGGGAAAATCAGTTTGTGCCTGAAAAATCCCTATGTTAAAAAAACAACAAAAGACATATAGTGTGTTACCTGCATTCTGGTAGTTGCCATGAAGGTACCATGCCTTTGATGGTGATGCTGAAAAAGTGCTACAGCAATTGTTGTTCGGCGCATCGTCCAGGACTGATTGGACGAAGGCTTCCTATCCAGCAGACATCAAAATGCCTTTCATGGTACGATCTTCTCTGCATGCTTTGGATTACTGAATTGGTGTATCGATAATTGATGATCAGCAAAGCTTGGCACTATGGCATATGTATGGCAGCTTTAGTCCAATGATACAGTTTTTATTATTCATTTCAGTTTAATGATGCTACTCATGCATTATTTATATGAGAACTGATAAAACAGCTATCAAAATAGGTACCCATAAAACAAAAACGTTTTGTTCACAGGTCTCTAACATACAGCCATCATTTACTGTAGTGGCTGCTTTATAAAAACTAAATTACACAGTTGGCTGTTCTGCTCTGATGAATTGATAAAACATTGTTCAGTCATGAAGAGAGTTAGACTTGAGACTCCCAACATTTTTTGTTGTGAATTGGCGCCGACAGAATAAGAGGCTCTTGTTTTTGGTAGGGTACAGTTGGTCAGATGGAACACACATTAACTTTTTCGCCATGTGCCATGTGTAGGTGATGACAAGGCAGCTGTTCCTGTCAGCCATGCTGTGTGTAGGTGACACCAGTCTAAATATCATTCTCACGTTTTTCCCTCTACCAAGTTATGGATGCTGTCACCTTTCCTTTTTACCTTTGGATGACTTACCTTTACAGAATTTTTCTTTTCTGACCGTGGAGATGGTGTTTTTTGACACAAGCAGCTTAGTACAAACATTGTCTGACATTTCTGTACTAGGCAGTCAAAATTTCATTTTTGTTTTGTTTTGTCTTTTTAATGTCACAACAGCATTTAAGTCTTGGCCAAAAGGTTTGAAAAAGAATACAGAGTTAAATGTTTTTGTTGTATATTTGCTTGAAGAAATGAAGAAGAATAGTGTCAGAGAGTGTATCCGTATAGTCTGTACTAGTTTTATTGTCACTCGTTGATTACAGCTGGTGATAAAATGGAGCAAAGAGCTGGTCAGAGCTAACACAGAATTTGCTGAAGACTTTTTTTTTCCCCATTCATATTTAGACTTAATTTCTGGAGAAAACATTGTGTCAAGGGAGAGGAGATTGAAATGAGTAATTAACATATTGCAGAATTACACACAAAGCTACTCACAGGACAAAGCAAATCATCATAGAAGGTATTAGATTTAAAAAAATGTTTGCCGATGTGTGACACTCAGGTGATAGTGCCTGGTTATTGATTAACCAAGGTTCAAGACATGACCTTCTGCTGTTCTAAGGTATATGGAGGGGCATCAGGATGGCTGCATGTATGCATTTTGTGCGGGCAATGGTTGTAGGAAGGTGGAGTGTTATAATCAGAGTGCAGGGAAACCTTCCAGTGAAAAGCTTCACAGTTAAAACTCCCAAATTTTAAACATTGGTTTTTCTTGAAATGAAACAAAATAGAGTTTGTCTAAACTAGAATTACTGTTCTGATAAGACTGCCTCCCGTTTTTAAGCATGTGTTAAAGGCATTGTGGAGGCCGAGGACATGTATGCATTTAGTGGAGGGAAACCACTTGTGCTTCAGGCAGTCGAGCGGTTGTGATGGAGTGTCAATATGGACCTCGCAGGAAAGGCAACGCCAACAAACGGTATCGTGATGGCAGCTTCGCCAACCAGTACTGCAAGACCTGTCCAGCAAGGTGAGTCTTGCGCTGGGTTTTCATCATGCGCTGTCAGTTCAGTTGATTGTCAGTGTTATGGCTGCTGTGAGTGTCACACACACACACACACACACACACACACACACACACACACACACACACACACACACACACACACACACTCACTCATTTGATTGTTATGTAGGATGGTGAAGACATTGAATGCCCTTCTCCCCCCTCGTCCTCTACTGCCCACACCTCCTCTTCCTCCAGTCCCTTGATCTCCTGCTTTCTTGAAGTTTTGAGTAGGAAATGTTTCCTGTGCAGCTCTTGGGCTTTTCCAGGCAGTAATGCGTTTTGCAGGCTTAACTCTCTTGCATTTGTTTTGCCCGCATCCGGCCGCTCTTGTTGTTCGTTACGGCCGCAAGCAGCCACACATGCTGCGTTACTTTCCCTCACTGCGATCTTGTTTTAAGTAAGGCTGGCCAAAATAAATGGGCATCCCTGAGAGGTGTCCAGTGAAATCTTAGCAGTAGTATGGGGTGTGGGAAATGATTCATTTCATGCAGACTAGGGTCGTGAACTCCATTGATTTCTTAAAAAAATACGAATACTAGGAGCAGTTTTGGGTTGGAAAATGCAAATGCAAGAGGGTGAAAACATGTTGATTAAAATTTTAAGGCTCAATGTACGTTTGGCTTTATGTTGATTAAAATTTTAAGGCTCAATGTACGTTTGGCTTTATTGATTTGCTAAGCACTAAGTACTATGTTTTAAAAGTCTTGCAAGGTTTAAAAACTTATTTCTTTGCTAGAAATTATAAATCTAGTTTTTAAAAATCATCTATCAATATCATTATCCTTAGATGTACATAACTCTGTTTGTTATATCCTAAAATGAATAAATCTTTAAAATATGAAAAGTTGGTTGATGAGATTTTCATTGCTCTCTGATTATAACATTAGCATAATGTGCGCTTTCGTTGGTGTTTGATATGAATTCTTAGGTTGAGGACTTGATCATGGTTGGGTTTTCTTTTTCATGAATAGCTTTTTGTGCTGCACATCCAAGATTTTTTTGTTTCTTTGTTTTTTTGTTGTTGTCAAAATGATATTGTTTCCATTTATATTTAGTCTTCTACCTGGAAAGGCGGTTTTGTTGAAAAACATGTATCTGTTTTGTTTATCTTGGTTAAATTGCATTCCGAGTCCAAGAATACTGAAGCTATGTTGTCTGATTTTTTTTTTTCTTTTTCAGATAACTGTTTCATGTGACTTTACAAGGTGTTAAGGGGACATGCATAAGAAAGTGTCTTGGCAGTTAATTTTTTTTGGGGGGGGTGTGTGTGTGTGTGTGTGTGTTATTCATTTCATTTTATGTAATTTATTTACATGGTTTTTTTTGTTTTTGTTTTTATCTGGAGCAGGGTAGGGTGTTGGGGTGTGTCAATATTTAGTTTTATATCGAAAAAAAAATTGAAAATTTGTTTCCTGTTTGGTATGGTTCTCCTGCTGAAATAAATGAAATGGAGGGAAACAGTCTTCTCCCTTAACATAGTTCCTGATGAAAACTAACATGACAGACTCTGCAGTTTTTTTTGTTTTTTTTTAACCTCTTTTAGTGTTCAGGGAACCATTATGTGTTTTCCTTCCAGAATATACATCAAGAGAGTGCGCAAATTTCCCGAATATGCGGTAGACTTGCGGCAGGACAAGAAGGCCCTTCGCTTGGCAATGGACAAGGCTTTCCATGAACTGAGGGAACAGCGGGTTGAATCTTGGCCAGGGTCCGAGCGGTAAGTAGTTATCTCTATTTGTATGTATGGCAAGTCAGAATAGTTATAAGTATCATCTTATGTACTAACATGCAGATCAATTATCGATGTTCTAAGCTGCATACATGGATGTGTAGGCCCTGACGGAGCAGCACAATGATTTGACCGTGTATTCTTTGAAAAAAAAATGATGCACAGATGTTTAAGAATGCTAGAGAGTATGTATAATTGATGTGTGTGCATGTGTAAACCTGCATGTGTATATTTTTCCTTCTGTTTTAAGAAAAAATGCTTTCAATTTTTGTTGTTGAGTTCAGAATGCTTTTGCATTTTCTTTTCTTTTTGTGTTGTTGTATATATTGACAATAGTACAAAGTAGGTAGAACAGAATATATGAATGAAAATTGACCTGTGGAATCAATAATAAATAGGGAGATGTATATTTCTTTCACATCTGTAACATTTGAATGTGTCCTATTGCTTGTGTGTGTGTGTGTGTGTGTGTGTGTGTGTGTGTGTGTGTGTGTGTGTGTGTGTGTGTGTGTGTGTGACTGTGTCTGTGTGAGACTGTGTCTGTGTGAGACACTTGTTTTTATGGTCTTGTATGGTCATCTACTTGTCACAGCAGTATGCTAACTTTGCATTTATGTTGCCAGCAGCATAACTGAAAAATAAGATGAAAAAACAAACAACAGCCATAGTCATGTTTCAGTCATCATGCTTCAATCATTTTAAGGTTAATGTGCATTATTATCAAATGGCTATATTTTCGTGATTAGCAGACTCATAATTGTAGAACTGTAGAAGCAGGAAATTAAAGAACCGTTCCCAAGTCCAGTGATTAAAATATTTGTAGCAAGTATTGATAAGAAGCATGGATGTGTGTTCTGTCTTTGTTACTGCTTGCTGCATGGTGTATGCCTTCCAAAACTTGGATTTTTTTTTCTGTTGTGGCTATGGTCAATGGGCAATGGTAATAGTTGGTATTCTGACAAGCAACAACAAAACCTGTTCCATCTGAATGAGAGGTGTAGTTTGTGGGTCTGACAGGTTTTATGTCCAGCTCCCTACAATAAAAGCCCACGAGTATCATGATGAGGTGCCGACCATTGAAAAGAAGGAGCCAGTGGGAGCTTATGAGACAGACACCAGTGTCATGGAGGATGCCCTGACTGAGGCGGTTCGACTTCACCCCAAAGTTGTCCAGAAGCTGCGCAGCATCGTGGCCAGCGGAGAGACGCGGGTCTATGCTATCCGCAAACAGCTGCGGTGAGAGGATGAGTGATGACAGTATTTGCTGCCTTCAGAGGTTTTTTTGTGTTTTGATTTGACTTATTTTTGTTTTAATATGGAAAATATGACCAGAATGATCTCTTGTTGGTCAGGCCTGTACCACACAGCTACATTTGCATGCAAAATACTTTCTGAAGAGGTGTAGAAAATGCTAACATTTTCAAGAGCTGTGTGAACTGTGAAATCTGGTTTGCTGTAATGTTTAAAAACTGTCCGTGAAAAAGAACAGAAAGGAGAAGGCTGCTTTGTGATTGGTTGTTAGTGTAACAGACTGAGAGGATAGTTGTGGGTTCAAAACCACCAAAAACTTCAGGAGGTCAGTGTTGGGTTGTTTTGCTCTTAACCACCTTCTGTGCAGAATGGAGCAGGCTGTAGGCACAGCTGGAAACACTTCAGATCAGGCTAGTCTGACGTCACTCATCACACAGCTGTGCGCTGGAGTCCTGTAAACATCTGATGATCAGCACTGCATGTGTTAGTATGTCTCTTGCCTGGTTCGTGCCCAAAGTAGCATAGAGCCTAGGCCAGTTCTGTGGTTGTAGCATATACTCTACTGCGAGTTATGTCATTAGTACCTTCGATGCTGAAAAAAGATTGAAGTTCTTTGGCACATCAGTTTTGAGATCTCGATGTTTTGAACATTGTGGGAAACTCATGTGTGGACCAGTGTTGGCAGATCCCATAAGAATATTGTTGTTGGCGATGTCAAAAATATTGATATGTTGCGATCAAATGTGGTGTTCGCTTCTTGTCTCGTTCAACCATTTTCCCAGTGCTAAGCAGTGTAGGTAGGAATTCAGTCTCCACCCAAACCTGGAAGAGGCTGCCTGCTGATAGTGAAGTCACAGGGGCCTTGGCGAAGTTGATGCTATGATTTCCTGTTGTGTGGACCCTTAGTTGTCACTTGATTGTCAAACTACACAGTGACTTTGGGGTAGAGTCTATCCAAGTCTGGAGGTGAGCATACTGCGAGAAGACTGAGGCCACACCATCAGGTCTCATCCAGTGCAGAGACACAAATTAGATGGCGTTGCTCAGATTCCCAACCAACTCGGAAGAGTTTTCTGTTTATTTGTTGAGCCGTACAGACAAGAGGATACAGAACGGAAACATAGAGTTTAGTTGTGTCATATAGCCTGTAAACCGAATGCCATTGTAAGAAACCGAATGGCATTGGAGAGGCTGATTTTGCCAGACGCTGCATTGATGCAGTTGTTGTTGTCAGTCAGTGGATGACTCCTGCGCATGCTGTATCAGAATTTTAATCAGTGAATTTTGCCTACGAGGGGAATCGGAACAGGCATGTGGGAAGACTGGCAGGGTGAGAAATCAGAACAGGTGCCTGCAATGCAGAGTCTCCTCTGGGGTGGTGGTTTCACAGCGACCTGGCACTGACATTTGACTGGAGACTGCTGACTTTCAGACTGCAACAGGAATAGCCAAAGAAATGTTGCTGAGAATGGGTATGTCAGTAATCCCAAAGCCCCTGATAACAGCAGTTTTGGAAATATTCCTTCTTTTCATGTCAGATATCTGTGATTGGAAAAAAAAAATCTTATTATGTATTGTTTTTCAGTGCTTATGTGCTGCGAGAGATGTTTGCTGGCACTGATGTGATACCTGAGCGCCATGATCTGACGCTGTTTCCCACAGTGAATGATCTGAAGAACCACCTCCATCAGGCTTTCAGAGACATAGAGAGTGGTGCTTTGGGAGTCACTGCCACCACGGTAAAGTTGCATGCATCAGACCAAACTTGTGTGAATAGTAGGTGAAAATGCCGCTTCTTGTGGTGTAAGATCTTTAATGCACAGTTTGAATTTTTTTAATTCATATATATGTAAGACTTTACTTTAATGATATGTTCTTGTTGAGTTGTAAATTTGCAACAATTTGTTGTATAACTCAGATGATATTTTATGACATATTACCAGTTACAAGATTTTCCCATCAGATTTCTTTGTGTGTGTGTGTGTGTGTGTAGTCAATTTTCCATCAGTTCAGAATAAATCTTTCGACTAAATAGTTGCAAGCAGTGTAGATGCACTGGGATATTCTGCTTGTTTAAAAGTCTGTTAGGAGGGGGTGGTACAGTGGTAATGGTACTTTTATCCTGAAAACCTAGATCATCGATTTTGTGCTGTTGGCTGGAACAGACACTGGCAACATTCAGGTTACCAGAGGTGGCACAGCAGAGAGGTCACCATCCTAACAAAGGGAGAAAACTTACATTTTTTTTATTTGTTCACTGACCTGCACCTGACCAGTCTTAGTCTGGTAAACAGCATCTGTGCCAAGGAGATAGAAGAATACTTGAGAACAGTTAGGAACTGGGGCTGGAGATAAGTGGCCTAGAAAATTGGTTTGTGAGTTTTCCTTCATTCTATAAATGTCTTAGGTTGAAAAGTATTTAGGCTGTCTTGGCCGTGTCTGCATCATGGAAATTTCCATATCTGCCATTGAAATATTCTTGAAGTTTGTTTGGATGTTCGGATGGATGGTGTGTATAAACCCCGTATTTGACCACAGGTAAACGTGGAGATCTTGCCAGAGCGAGGGGACAATGGAGCAGAGCTGGGCGAAGGGGAAGATAGGCTATCTGCCCTGCTGGACAGGGGCATAACTCCTACCCTGGCCATGCCAGAGACTGTCACCGTCACTCTGACGCAGAACCCTGATGCTGGTAAGTGTCGCTGGACGCTGAAGCAGAAATCTGAAGCATGAACAAACCTTGTGTGACGGACTAACCATCAGGATGCCTTTAGACGAACTGGGCAGTCAAGAATCTCCATAGCTCTTCAACTGGGCATTGCAAAATGGAAGTGTTGTGACTCTTTCACTTTATTCCTCCAGGACGTCTGTGATTTGCCTCAGGGATATCCAGCTGAGGCTTTGATGTTCCACATGAGGTGATCTTGGCATTGAGTCTGGACTGCATATGCGCTCGTACCAGGCAAGGTTATGATATCTGACAGCGGGAAGCTGTTCTTGTCTGTCAGCATATGTCCTTACTGGCTGTCTGGCATAGTCATCTGCCTTGTTAATCTTTAACGAGCTGCAGAGAAACTGTGTGAAGCTTTTGTAAATCTTCAAGATGAACCATTTAGATTCTTAAGTGATACTGCTGCTACTAACAATATCTTTGGTTCTTTGTTCATGTCATTTTGGCTAATGCTGACATTGGCTAAAGGGTAGTGACTGTGGGAGAGTGATACAGCTCAAGAGGATACAGCTGAGGAGAAAGGCAAACCCCAAGTTTGTGAACTTGATATCCACCTGTGTAGAGACTTTTGTTTGCGTTTGGAGACAAAGAGAGCTCTGAAATGATGACTTGCCAGAACAAAGAGCTGTATAGAATGCAAGTCATGGGGGGGGGGGGGGGGGGGGGGGGGGGGAACTAGAGTGGGACAAATGCAGGTGAACAACAACAAAAAAAGACAAATTTGCATGAATTTTTTTTTTTTAAATTGCCACATCACAGTCCACACAGTGACAGTGTGGGACTTCATATGATTTTTGTCACTCAACACATCATATGCCTCTTAATGATATACTAGAACTTGAGATGACTTTGTTTCATAATCCTTAATCCCATTCCATGTAATAATGAAATACCAGAACTTGACATGACTTCGTTTCAGGATCATCCCATCCCATTCCATGGAATAATGACCAAGACATTGATGTAACTTTGTTACAGTTATCCCATCTCATCCCATCTCTTGTAATAATGACCCAGACTTTGTTTCAGTGATCTCATCTCATGTAATAATGACCCAGATGTTACATGACTTTGTTTCAGTCATCCCATCTCATGTAATAATGACCCAGATGTTACATGACTTTGTTTCAGTCATCCCATCCCATCTCATGTAATAAAGACCCAGATGATACATGACTTTGTCTCAGAGTCATCCCATCCCATCTCATGTAATAATGACCCAGATGTTACATGACTTTGTCTCAAAGTCATCCCATCCCATCTCATGTAATAAAGACCCAGATGTTACATGACTTTGTTTCAGTCATCCCATCCCATCTCATGTAATAAAGACCCAGATGTTACATGACTTTGTCTCAGAGTCATCCCATCCCATCTCATGTAATAAAGACCCAGATGTTACATGACTTTGTTTCAGTCATCCCATCCCATCTCATGTAATAAAGACCCAGATGTTACATGACTTTGTCTCAGAGTCATCCCATCCCATCTCATGTAATAAAGACCCAGATATTACATGACTTTGTTTCAGTCATCCCATCCCATCTCATGTAATAAAGACCCAGATGTTACATGACTTTGTCTCAGAGTCATCCCATCCCATCTCATGTAATAATGACCCAGATGTTACATGACTTTGTCTCAGAGTCATCCCATCTCATCTCATGTAATAATGACTCAGATGTTACATGAGTTTGTCTCAGAGTCATCCCATCCCATCTCATGTAATAATGACCGAGATGTTACATGATTTTGTTTCAGAGTCATCCATCCATGTCATATAATAATGACCGAGATGTTACATGACTTTGTTTCAGGGTCATCCCATCCCATTTCATATAATAATGACCCAGATGTTACATGACTTTGTTTCAGAGTCATCCAATCCCATGTAATAATGACCCAGATGTTACATGAATTTGTCTCAGAGTCATCCCATCCCATCTCATGTATTGATGACTCTGATGTTACTTGACTTTGTCTCAGAGTCATCCCATCCCATCTCATGTATTAATGACTCAGATGTTACTTGACTTTGTCTCAGAGTCATCCCATCCCATCTCATGTATTAATGACCGAGATGTTACTTGACTTTGTTTCAAAGTCATCCCATCCCATCTCATGTATTAATGACTCAGATGTTACTTGACTTTGTCTCAGAGTCATCCCATCCCATCTCATGTGATAATGACTCAGATGTTGCATGAGTTTGTCTCAGAGTCATCCCATCCATCTCATATAATATTGACCCAGATAATAATGACCCAGATGTTACATGACTTTGTTTCAGAGTCATCCCACCCCATGTAATAATGACCCATATGATGACATGACTTTGTCTCAGAGTCATCCCATCCCATCTCATGTATTAATGACTCTGATGTTACTTGACTTTGTCTCAGAGTCATCCCATCACATTCATGTATTAATGACTCAGATGTTACTTGACTTTGTCTCAGTCATCCCATCCATCTCATGTAATAATGACCCAGATGTTACTTGACTTTGTCTCAAAGTCATCCCATCCCATCTCATGTAATAATGACTCAGATGTTACTTGACTTTGTCTCAGAGTCATCCCATCCCATCTCATGTAATAATGACTCAGATGTTACATGAGTTTGTCTCAGAGTCATCCCATCCCATTTCATATAATAATGACCCAGATGATGACATGACTTTGTTTCAGGGTCATCCCATCCCATCTCATGTAATAATGACCCAGATGTTACATGATTTTGTTTCAGAGTCATCCCATCCCATGTAATAATGACCCAGATGTTACATGACTTTGTTTCAGAGTCATCCCATCCCATTTCATATAATAATGACCCAGATGTTACATGGCTTTGTTTTTGAGTCATCCCATCCCATGTAATAATGACCCAGATGTTACATGACTTTGTTTCAGAGTCATCCCATCCCATTTCATATAATAATGACCCAGATGTTACATGGCTTTGTTTTTGAGTCGTCCCATCCCATGTAATAATGACCCAGATGTTACATGATTTTGTTCCAGAGTCATCCCATCCCATCTCATGTAATATTGACCCAGATGTTGACATGGCTTTGTTTCAGAGGGTCACCACATCATATCCCGCATAGAGACCCACCTGTCAGACGGCACCACACAGATCAGCACGACACTGACGCCAGAGACAGCCCAGCTGTTGTCCAAACTCCACCCTGCCATTTTCCCTGCTGACAGCCTCATGCAGGTGAGAAAGACTGCCTCCTGGGGAGAGGGGGAGAGGGCGAGGGGGATAGGGAAAAAAGGGTCATGCCGGCAAGAGAAAGTCGTAAAGAAAAAGTCTGGGTGAGGGGGTGGGGAGGAGGGGGAAGGAACCTGCTGGGAAATAGAATGAAGAATCCAGCAGGGAAAAGAGCGTCTGAAAGAGTGATGGGAAAATAGAAGTCACAGCATACGGATAGGGGAATGAATGAATACAAGCCAGCATGGTTTAATGGTTAGCAGTTTGGGCTGCGTGCTAGGAACTCATGAGTTTTAGATCCCAGAGGTAGTGATTTATGTGATTTTTCGGCCCCCAGCCCAGGATAGTTCCCACCCAGAGGTGAGGTGTGTGATACAGCACAAACTGGAAGGCTGGAACTACACGTTCAGCTTTAATTTGCTGAGTGGACGAGTCTCATGGTGATTTGTTCAAACTTTCTGACCATCAGAGCAGGTGTTTTGAGTTGTGGTTGATGCCTGGATATACTATGAAAGGAGGCACAGAGTCATGTAGTCTCGGACCAGAGCAGAACTCCACAGCATCGTCTTCAACATCTTGTCGTCATTGATTATCATTAAAGGCTCCAGTTCTGTGGCTCTTCTTGCCTTGTTCATGTGGTGACCTACGTTCTGATTTCCTCACCATGTCCATGCTGGTGATGAGTGCTTGTCAAGGTGACTGGTATTAGCAGGTTTATTAAGACAGTGGCTGCATGGACTTGATGGTGCTGTCCACACAAGGACTCTTCCTCATGCTGGTTCAACGACTAAGCAGTTGGTGTCATCCGAAGAGGCTTAGTGGCTAGTGTCTGTTGGATCAGAACAGGGTCCGCTGAACCCCAGCCAAGTGACTCGGCAACAGCGCAGTGTCTGCTCTGATGGGTTACCCTGTAGTGACATCTCCTGGATTGCTCCGTGTGGACTGACGTTGCTGGTACTGCCTAGGGGACGTGCCCTTGTGTGGCTTTGTGCGAAGGAGGTGGAATGAGAGGTGTGGGAAGTAATGCCACTGAAGGGGCATGGAAGGTCAAACAGAAATAAAAAAAAATGTAAGTGAATGAATACACACAGTGAAAATGATTGTAAAGAGAGAGTTGGCATAGGGGACTCTCTGGCAAGACCTTCTTACCATCATCTGTTCCACTTCTGTTGTGTATTTGTTTGTGTGTGTGGTGCTCAATGCACATCTTCATTTTTTGTTTAGTGGGAAAGAATGGTGACTTAATCATTTGAGTAAAGGCTAGTCGAGCTAGATTTTTACTGAACAAGTTAAAAACAGAGAGAGTTAAATGTTCTGTAATGACACACATATTTAGAAACATTCACAGAGAGGAGTGAGAATATGTTACAAGCTTTGAAGTGCCACACATATTAGTATTTAAACAGTCACCTACAGAGAGATAGAGAGAGACTAACAAATTTATGGCACACACACACATATATACAGCCACATACATAGAGCAAGAGAGCACTCTAACAAATTTATGGCGCACACACGCATATACACAGCCACATACACAGAGCAAGAGAGCACTCACATGTCATGTTAAAGGGGCAAAAGTGGTTATCAGATACAGAGCACACAGAGTCATAAAGTGGGCTCGTGTTTGGTGAACAGACACCCAGTGCACAGAGGATGGACGCAACACAGACAACATGCTTGTAAAATACAAAGAAACATCCGTATCTCACAGTTCCTCTCGGATAACCTCACAGACCTAGCATGGTATGGCTTTATTAAAAAAAAGAAGAAATTGTCATCCTCTCTTTTATGTTCAGCTGGGCTCCTCCCAAACCAGTGACGACCTGTCAGCAGCAGCAGCACACGTTGGCAGCGGGGAGGGGGTGGATGGAGCCATGTTAACTGCGCCCTCTCAGTCCGCCCCACCCGTTTTGTCGGCGGGAGTGGCGTCAGCGGCCATGGAAGAGTCGACAGCAGACATGCAGATTGTCAACCCTGAAGAGGCATGTTCACAGCTGTTACAAGCTTCAGGTGTGGAAGGCCAGCCTGTGGTACCTGTACAGGTGAGATGGACAATATGTTGGTGGTGGTGTTGAATCTCTATATTTCTGTGCAAACAGGGAAGGTTGCAACATTTTCTAGATATTGTAGTGTTTCAAGCAGGGGATTGTCATCACTAGCAACGGTTTTAATTGTCATAATGTTAGGGCTATTTCCGAACATTAGTTTTTCTTGATTCTCACTTCAGGGGTTACTGTTCAAATAGTGGCCTATGAATGGATTTCTCCCAAACTTAAAACGCTGTTTGAGATTTGACTAATGTTGTTTGAGATTTGACTACTTTTATTCGTTGGGCTGCAGTTTTTACATTGGAACTGATGTGGCTCCATCCAAAGATTCGAAAGTCTTCAACTGACGGAGATGTTCAGCACAACCAAGCGGACTTTGTCATCGTCAATTAATTTTTTTCCCAGTCTACAGTTTTGCATACAAACCGATGAAAGTTTGTTGGCTAATTCAAATTGTCTTTAGCTTGACCAAGTTCTTGAATATATCAGTCTTCAAGTTCTTGTTGTTGTTGTTGGGGTTTTTTTTGTCAAAAAGTTTTTTTTTGGGGTGTGAAAATTACAATAAAAACATCTATGAATTTGTCACCATTTACTTTTCCAAAATAATCTAATACTCTTTGAAACATGCGCCAATACTGTTGCCGTCACTGCTTGAAGAAACTTAGCATTTGCTATTTGTAGAGATCGGTCTGTTTATGTCACTGTAAAAACTGTCTAGTGAAATTCAGTTTTGGTCTTACTCTTTGTAACTTAATATTAAACTGTTGCAGAATCATCATTGGTTCCTTTGAGATAAAATGGCTGAAATTTGTGAGGTAGTATAACTTGTGCTTCTCATTCCTTGTTTACATTGAGTTATGCCAGGTATCATAACTTGTGGTTCTCATTCCTTGTTTACATTGAGTCATGTCAGGTATAACTTGGGGTTCTCCTTCCTGTTTACATTGGGTTGTGTCAGGTATCACTTGGGGTTCTCCTCCCCTGTTTACATTGGGTTGTGTCAGGTATAACTTGTGCTTCTCATTCCCTGTTTACATTGGGTTGTGTCAGGTATAACTTGGGGTTCTTCTTCCCTGTTTACATTGGGTTGTGTCAGGTATAACTTGGGGTTCTCATTGCTTGTTCACAGTGAGTTGTGTCAGGTATAATTTGGGGTTCTCATTCCTTGTTTACATAGAGTTGTGTCAAGTGTTATAACTTGTGCAGCTTGTTCCTTGTTTACATTATGCTGTGTCAGGTATCATAACTTGTGCTTTTCATTCCTTGTTTACATTGGGTTGTGCTGTACTTGATTTACCAGTTTTTGCTTCTGTGTTCCTTTCAGTTTATAAAACGGTGGCAGTTTATGTGTTGTTGTGTATGATTTTTCAGAAAGATTGGGTAGATGCAGCTTTTAGACTGGTGCAGTTTATATCCCAGTACTGTTAAAGGGGACGTATGTGGTACCTAAGCTACACACCCTGAATCATGCCTTGACCAACAACAAGACATGGCTTTCATGATTTCATGTCTCATGCACAGCATGTAGCCACATCACTGTGACTGAGGGTGGCCATGGACTGCAGTGAAATGATCACAGAGAAATGTCCACATCCTGTCAAGTTTGCTTGTCAGTTGAATGTTTAGGTCGTCTGTTCTGGATTAAGTCATCATTGAGGAATAAGAAGTCTGGGCTTTATTGGGTGATGGCAGGGAAGCCCGCTGTGAAATAGTCAGATTTGCAAAGCTGACAACTGTGGGATTGGGTAGTTTTAAAGTGAGGCGACTGCAGGTGGAAATTGAAGCCAACTTGAAAGAAAAATTACTGTTCTGCTGAACGAAAGAAACAAACAAATTGTCTTGTAATTTGTTTGTCTCTTTCGTTCAGCGTAATAGCAGTTATTCTCTTAAGTTTGTGGGGCTGGCTGTTTATATCTTGCAAACCCTGTCTGACTGTTCAGTAGTAGATGGGTACTGATTCAGTTAAGGGAAGGTTAAGGTATTGGAAGGAGAGGGATGGGCTGTGCCTTACGCACTGACAAAGTGTTGACATGGTTAACCTCTAACAGTCCACTTTTCCTGTGGCTACTAGCCTGTGGGACTTCAACCTTCAGCCAAACACTTGTCAGAAAAGAAAACAGGCAGGTGTCAGCATTCACTCAGTTTTGGCGGTACAGAGTATGTAAATAAATACTTCAGCATGCTTTTGAAACAACAGTGAGATGATGTGGACATTGCCATGTACATCTTCCGTTCTTCAGTGAAATGCTGTGATGGACGCCAGCAGAGACAGCACTCGGCATGCTGCGTATGACTGAGAACACTGTTGTGGTGGATGATTAGACAACACCAGCTACAACAAAAACAGCTACAACATCTACAACACAACTACAATCCAATTCCTGAGTGAAGACAGTGTCTGTCATAGACACCCATCAAGAACAACAACAACGACAACAACTCTGTTGTACATGTTGTACCCCTTGCCTTGTTCCAGATGACGGTGGCTGTAGCAGGGGAGGATGGGAACTTGGTGACATCACGTGTTGACGAAGAGGAGGCTGACAAAGGGACAGAAGGAATGCTAGTGAGTGACGCGGATTTGATCACCGTGTCAATGGCAGGTGAGTGGGAGTCTCCAGTCACCTTGACATGTCATTACGCTCTGATTCATGCACTTTGTGACTGTGTCATAGTGACTGTGTCTCACTTAGAGGAAAAGAAACGAAGACGATTTCTGGTGTTTTGCGTAAGAGTTTTTCAGACAGTAGAATCAGTGTTAAGTCAAAAGTCAAAGTCAAAGTCAAAATTTTATTTCCAGATGGAACATTGAATAAGCAGAGAAACTGCTTTTTTACATCAAGCCATCATAACAAAACAAAGAAACTTCAATAATAAAATAATGAAAACGAAGAAATACAAAGAGTGAAAACCAGCGGAAAAGGGCGAGGGAGGTGTTGGGTTAAATTCTGAGGGGATGAGGAGGGGGAGAGGAAATAGGAGGAGGGAGGGGGTAGGATGGAGGCGTGGGGGTGGAGGGAGAAGGAGTACAAAAAAGAATTCAAGCCTGTTATAATTATCATATCAAGGAAATAACAAGATAGAGAGAGAGAGAGAGAGAGAGAGGAGAGAGAGAGAGAGAGAGAGAGAGAGAGAGAAGTTAAGTTATGTACAATATCAATACATTGTCTACAAGCATACACACGCATAAACAGACATGTACATAGGCATAAACATATACACAAGGATACATCATGTAAAATCACTGAAAAGTTATTTCAAAGGAATTTGAGAAATATTGATTGCTAACCATCCATGAGATGCTTTTTCAGATTTTTCTTAAACTGATTTTTGTTCTTTATGTTTTTCAAAGTGATTGGTAGCTTGTTCCATACATTTCCACCGGAGTACAAAAGACTAGATTTATAAAGATTATTTCTTGGTCTAGGAAAGGATAATAAATGACTATGTCTATAAGTGTTAGTTGTAAATGAATCTCTTATCTTTTTAGGAGCATATCCGTTTGTAACATTATGCATGCATACTGCCTTGTTGAACAAAAGTCTGTTGTAGAAGGTTAACATATTAAGTTGTTTATAGTCTTCTGTTGTTAGGGTGCTTGTTTTTAGTAATACTAATTTTAATGCTCTTTTATACATTCGATGAATAATTTTCAAGTTGGTTTCACTGCAGTTATCCCATAGGGTTGATGCATAATCAATGATTGATAGAATATGAGCACAGAAAAAGAGCTTTCGAGAATGGGTGTCCAGGAAGTTCTTAATCTTGGCTAATTGAAGTAATTTTTTTGAGAGACGTTTCCCCATTGACGTTATGTGGTCGGTCCATGTTAAATCTTTATCTATTATTACTCCTAGTATTTTATGTGAGTCGACTTCTTCTATTTTTTGGTCAGATATAAACAATGGTGGAAATTTTGACTTCATCTTTTGTCTTTTTTGTCGGGCACATACAAACATGCACTTGGTTTTACTTGCATTTAAGGACATATGGTTCAACTGAGTCCATTCGATAAGTTTTTTAACATCATTTTGGAGGTTACTAGCTAATCTATATGGATCTGAATCACTGGAATGAAGAGATGCCTTGAGTATGTTTGAAAAAAAACCACTGAGCTCTTGATATCAATTTCCTTTTTTTTTTATTCAAACATCCATGCAGTTGACTATGACGATGTAATAGTCTTGATGTATTGTAATTAGATGTAAGAATAGTTGTCTTGTGTCTTGTCAGCCATGTTGACCTCTGAGACATTTTCAGGTATTAATTATTTATCATTTGTTTTACCCATTTGTCATTTTTATACCTGTGTATTTTTTTTCCAAATTGATTAGAGTATTTGTTCAGTTTGGTCCCCTCAAAGATTATGGATATTGTAATCTGTCTGAGGCATGGGATTCTTCTGCTGGTTGGGGAGGTTTCTGCCTTTCATAACAAAAAAAATTATTTAATTTTTTTTTTCTTCAGTGAAAAGATCCAATATTCAGCAAGAAATTAAGTGGCTGGAAGTGAGAATGGCTGGACAAGACTTGACTGTTGAGCTAGAGGCTTTTTGTATACTGGCTAAGGATGCATACGTGCATTGTGTTTTGTGTATCCCTGAAATTAAGTATGGCTGCCGCAGCTTTGTAGGTGTCTGTGATTACTGGAGACTTCCAGAGCACAAGTCCAGAGCTGAACATCAGAAGTGGCGAAGAGCAACACTTGCATTGCGTTGGAGCTACATTATAGTTGACGTTACTTTCCGTGGATTGTTTTCGAGAATTCAACCTGAATGGGGTGCATTTCCTAGTTGAATGCATACTCGCATGCAGTAAGAGAATAAACAAATAAATGTGCTTTATAGATTCCAGAAACTTTTCCCACATATTCTGAAAGCTGACACTTAAAACATTTCTTTTTTTTTTTTACCGTTTTGTTGTTGTTGTTTTTTGTTGTTGTTGTCAAATTGAACTCCCATGCTTTTTTTAAAATGTAAGCAAAGTTGATGAAAAAGTGGCGCCAGGGGCTGGATAAATGTTGGTGTACTAGAGCTGTGTAGATCAGAGCTGTGTAGATCAGAGCCGTGTAGATCAGAGCTGTGTAGATCAGAGCTGTGTAGATCAGAGCTGTGTAGATCAGAGCTGTGTAGATCAAGCCGTGTAGATCAGAGCTGTGTAGATCAGAGCTGTGTAGATCAGAGCTGTGTAGATCAGAGCTGTGTAGATCAGAGCCGTGTAGATCAGAGCTGTGTAGATCAGAGCTGTGTAGATCAGAGCCGTGTAGATCAGAGCTGTGTAGATCAGCCCCTTCTGTATTGCATGGAATGTGGTGCTGTTTTCTTCCGCTACTTTGATATGATGCTGAAACTGTATGTGTTTTTCAGACGACAGCCAGCTCGTGCTGACGGCGCCAGTGGCAGAGACCTTCGAGCCCCAGTGATTGGTGGACTCTTTCCTTCTTCCTGTGATCTCTTGTGTTCATCGGCAGCGATCCTGTCACAAACCCAGCAGAAAACCTTGCGTTGTGTGACTGTAGGGCACCACAAGTCTAGAAGCTGTGAAAAAAAAAACCCCAAACAACATGAACGTGAAACCCTGGCTGAGCCGTTCCTTTCAGTCTGTGTGTGTTCCCTCCATGCAGTCCATGCAGCTCTCTGCTGTGCTGCTTTTTATTCCTGCAGACGCCTGTGAATTAGCAGCACCTGTTCGTGTCAGTTTGCGCCTGTATACAATCAGTGCACATGCAGGAATGTGTGTGTGTGTGTGTGTGTGTGTGTGTGTGTGTGTGTGTGTGTGTCGTGTTGTGCACGTGTGTGTGCGCGCACATGCGCATGTGTGCATGTAAAAAGAGAATCACCCTCCATCCCCATTCCCAGTCCACCCATTCAGTGACAGTGGAGTTTGTCTCCGATACAAGACAGTGTCTTGGCAACAGAAGCCAGGTCGGTACAGATTGAGCTTTAAACTTGCAGGCTGTCATCTGTCAGTCTGCATGAGGAAGAGGTAGCCAGCTTCTGTGCTGGCAGGGGTTGATGTGTGTTCATGAGACAGGACCTGTTAGGGTAACTTTATATTTTTGTGTTTGTTTAGCCTTTGTTGAGGGGATGAAGATGAAAGGGGGGTGGGTGGGAGGTGGGCACAGGGGGGGAAGTGGGTTGGGATGAGGTGGTTGGTAGATGCAGGGAGGAAGGGTTTACAAAGAAAGCAGACAAGAGCTGGCATATTTTGAAAAAAAGAAAGAAAAAGAAGTTTGTAGTCCTGGTGACTTTAATTGATTTTCAGTGTGGATTTGAGAAGTGCTGTTGCCCTTCACATCTGAGAGGGGTGCCATGAAAGCTAGCAGAAAAAAAGACATAAATAAATAAAATATACTACTAAAAAAAGAAAGAACAGTTTGGAAGTTTTCTTCTGCAAAGTCATTTTGCTATATTTTTCCTTTTTTTATCATTATAGTTTTATTTTTTTATCGATTTTTTTCTCATTTGTATTTTCTTTTTTTTTGGCATCTTGTAAAATATTATCTGTAACATTTGTTGGCTGTTATTTCTTTATCAGTTTGAAAAGGGATAATGAGTAACATACAGCTCTAATGATGAAGCTCTATGGCAGTCTACAAGAGCTGGAGAAAATGGCAATATTCATCTAAAGGGCCTGACTGACCGTGTAGACCAAGGCGTTTGCAAAGAAGAAGAAGAAGATAAGCAACATGTATAATTCATTTGTGCACGCATGGTCAGTGGTTACTTCAGTCTGTTTTGTCTTTTGGAATCTGACTCGTTCATATGATTATGTGCGTAAGTTTGATTCTTTTTAGTATATTATTTAATCAGTGAACAATTTTTCATTCATAGCTGTTTTTTTCCCCGGTCTTTGAACTGACACTTATTGTCAGTCTGCCTTTAAATACCCACCTGAAAAAGATTTTTATTTGTGTGTTGTAATGATATATGAAGTTACCAAAGCCTCTAGGCTGCCCACCTATTGGCAGTCAAATGAGTCCATTAACATGGGCTGCATTTGGCTTCATAAATGTCATTATGGACTAACTTCTTGAGCATAGCATTCTCTTCGAGGCTGTGTCTGTATGCTGTTGAGGCACACTAGTGGCACAGGCATATGATCTGTTCAATTGTCTTTGACGTGATAACTGCCCTGATAGGAACTACAGGGTCAGTTGGGTTCTGAACAACATGATTTGAACTGTCATTAACGTGACAGTGGCAATATTGACAGTGATTAGCAATAAAGTGAAATTATGTGGGGACCATGCCTAAGATTTGATCAAATCCAAGTACAGCTGACAGCTCTGTAATGCACAGACTGAGACATTCAGACATTCTTCATTCATCTTATCGATCAAAGAATTCCACAAACAATAGATGCTTATTATACTGCTAGAAACGTATATGTGACTCTGTCTTTTATTGCACTGCAAAAGCTACAGGGATCATTGTTAAGCACATCCATCTCTAACATTGTACCCAGGCATCTGTTTACTATTCTGCTCAGAAGCTATTCCACTTTTACATTGGGTATCTTGTTAAGATACAAGGATTTGTTTGAGTCATTCTCATCAGCTTTTTCCCCTATTTTGTACAACATTTAGGCCTTATATTATTGTCAGTGAGAATATCATAAGCACACTTTAGATTAAACTAAAAGGCATATGTATACATTCATTGCTATGCACTATTTGCATTCCACAGGTATACGGTTATTGCCATTTTACACCCAGGGAAATTATGAATACTATCATTTAAAATTTTTTTTATACTCTTCATGTGAAATGAACTGCCCATTTTCAGGCACAAAATTTACAACACTACATTTCCTGTGACTGGTCCATTTTGTTATCCACAATGCATCTCAAACTTAACTGTACTCTAGTTATAAATTACTGGTTCAGCAAGTTCATCCCCTTTATTTGTTAGCCGGTATGTGTGATAATTACTGCCTGGTCTGCAGGGTCGACTTCAGTTCCTGTGTTTTCAGTTTCATGTGGCACTTATTGGTGTGGGTCATCATGTTCATGCGGCTTTAGGGGGGAGACATCAGGGTCATGTGAATATCCAGTCACTATGGCAGGAGAACCAAGCAAGATCGGTTGACATGAGTAGTTGAAAGGAGAGTGAATTTGATTGATCTTGCTCACCCTCCTGACCCCCTGATGCGGGTTCTGCAGACATTCTGTACGGAATTTGGGGATTTTGCTTGGTTGCGGGTGCACCCACCCTTTCCCTCCTCGAGGTCTGAGTGCCTGGTGCTGTGGAACTGACCGTGACGAGCACCCCTTCAAAATGTGTACATGCCAGGGCGTGGACGGCCAAGGGAACAAACTCAATTGAAAAACAGAGAAACATCATTGAAAACTTAGTTCCCTTGGATCAGTCCTGCCACAGGAACTTGAACTTTAGCATTTGCAGGTTGAAATGAAAAAAGAAAAGTTAGAAAAAAAAGGGCTGGTGTTGCTGACAGTTTCGGAGCATACAGTTGATACAGGATTGGTTCCCTTGGGGATGTCGGAGGCTTTTTCGTTACCGCCAGCTCCCCTATCATCTGGTAGTTCTTTGCCAATAGCTTCTCCTTTTCTATTACTCTGCTTGATGATGCCATACAAAGAAGTGTATTTTTCTTTACCGTCATCTACTGATTTGTTGCCTTTGTGGACTACTCTCTCGTCTTTGTTCTGGAAACTGTTTTACAGTTGTAGGTTGTCATGGTTGACTGCATGTCAGCTTTTTGTTGTAATCTGGTGACTAGGTAGGTGAAGAACATTGTGAACACTCTCCACAGTTGACTCTTGTCTCTAGCTAGCGTTCTGCTGTGTGTATTAAGTTCTTTTTATAATATTTCATTTTTTTATTTTGTGGTTTTTTTTTTTTGCAGATGTTATTCGTTAATTTTTTTTCTTTTTTTTCTAATCGGAGTTCAGTAAACGAAGAGAAACATCTGACCTAACAAACACAGCTCAGTTTCACCAGCTTTGAATATGTCAACAGTTTAGCTACTATGTCATAAATTGTTTGTGTCACTTCTTTTTGAAGATTTTTTTCCTTCTCTCTCTTTTTTTTAAATTTCAGGTTCTGAGTCTTTTCAGGATGTTACCTTGTATCCTCATGCCAGGCTGACAGCCCTGAAAAGGCCCTGTTTGGTTGGGTGGGCTATGACAGTTTAAAATAAATAAATAAAGGAAAGTAAGGAAGAGGCCTGGGGTCATGATATTTTTTTGGTGCTGTTCCTGTATGGACATCATTCCGATATGAAAGAGGCGGGTGTCTGCGGTACCTTTGTCTGTGGGGTGGCTTGTGGCAGCTATGTAAGAGAGCTGGTACTCAATTTGGGGTTGGGCTTGCGTTGAAGAACCGTTGCTTTTCAGAGAATCTATCAAGGTGTTGCAGCAGACATTCATTTTTGTGGTGTATGTCGTTTTTGTCAACAGGAGGAGAGGAGTTATTCAGCTTTGTACTGTATCGCCAATATTTTGAACCTGTCTTGGAGAACTTTCTTCCCAGGTCTGTGTCTCTGAGTTTCTGCCTTTTGCTTTCTTTTCTCTTTGTTTGTCATCTGTCTTTGCGTTTTCATGGTTCTATCATCTGTCTTGTTTAGCTCGGAGGGAAAAAAACCCCTTATCCTTGAGATGCTGTCTCAGTTGCAATGTCATCAGCCATCAGGGCACTTTAGTTCCATTGATGTTTCACTTACAGTTCTTTTGTGTTTGATGGAGATGGTTAACAAAATGAAATGTCTGGCACCTCTAGAACTGTTACGTTTTGCCTGGAGATTTCACTAATGTCGTTCATGATCCCCATGATCATGGTTTGGTGTATGTTTGAATGTTGAAGCAAGATGTCTTTACAGTGTATTTTAAATGTTTTACTTTGATTTGTGTGTGGTTTTATTGTCAGTGATTTAAAAAAAACTGTTTTATTTTTATTTGTGTTCTCAGTATGTTTTCATCCTAGGTGTGGCCTCTGCAGCTGGCAAAGTTAAACAGTATGAGTAATAAAGGCAGAATACAAATAAACACAAAACAAGGTGCAAAGTGATGCTTGATTAGTACACATTGGGAAACAGGTGTGAATTGTTTAACAAATATTTCTTTCTCAGTTGTCATATATAACACATATAAAAATACACAAAATTATAGCCTCCCCCCACCCCCACCCGCCTCCATGCGGGTGGCTGTCAACAGCAGAACATGAGTCATGTTCGGTGTGTTTCAAAGGTACACCCACAAGTGTATATTACTAGTTATTTTTGTGTTTTTAAAGGCCAGTGTGTGTGTGTATACACTTTGTGGGATGGATTTCCAGACTGATGATGGTTGTGCAAGATGTAGGGCTGGTTCCCTGCTAATATCATTTGGTGCCATCATTTCTGGTGAGGCAGGCTTGCACGTATGTAGGCATCCACTAAAGTATGTGAGTGATGTGCATGTGTGTTGCTTGTGTATCTCTGTGTAATTGATGAGGGTGTTTGTGTGCAAGTGGAATGTTTGTGTGTAAGTGGTTTGTGTGTGTGTGTCTGTGTGTGTGTGTGTGTGTGTGTGTGTGTGTGTGTGTGTGTGTGTGTGATCTGGCTACAAGGGAATGGTGGAAGTGTTTTTGTGCACATGTTAATGCATGTCCCAGTGTGAGTTTATGAATGAGAGAGAAATGAGGATGCGGCTGTTGTTGTTGGCATGGGTTTTGTGTATGTATGTACATGTATTTAATTAAGCGTGTGTGTAGCTCGATTTCTGGATCATGATTTACTCTCCCCTTCCCCCATTAGCTAAGCAAACAAATTAAACTGGAGAAAAATCAAGAGATTTGCCGTGATTGTGACTGGGTTAATTGGATGCTTTAGGTCACATAGTTGACATGGAAGAATAACAACCCCTAGAGAAAGGGAGAAGACACCTAAAACTACATGATTCCACCAGAATCATAACCTGTTAAGACAGCCAGTGAAAACGCTGCTTTCTATTTTGTGGTATTCAATTCGCTAGTCAGATTGTGATCTCGATGCTTTAGGCGTGCGATCACAACAGATTGCATGAATCAGTATTACTTTTTATTGTATCTCTGGTATCACCTGTGAATTTAAATGAACATGGTTCAGAAAACAGTACACATGGTTATGACATGCTGAGAATGGAAATAGTGTGTGCATATTCAAGCCAAATACCATTTCAGGCCAATAACAAAGATAACATTTTGTTGTAAGAGCATTGATATTGTCGATCATTGTCATATAATGTGATACTTTCAGCTGAACTTGTCATTGCTACCGCTGCTTGTGTTTGTGTGTGTGCATGTGTGCGTGCGCGTGTGTGTGGTGGGTGGGTGTGCCTGTGTGTGTGTGTGTGTGCGTGTGCATGCGTGCGTGCATGCATACGTGCAAGAGAGAAAGAGGAGAACTGTTATAAACTAAATCAGTGTGAGAGTTGATTTATTCTTAGTTTTTTCCATGTGATTTTTGCCTGAGTGAATAAACAACAGGCATTATCCAAATTTTGAAAGTGTGTGTCTTTTCTCATTACATAGATATTTTTCATGATTGTCTGGTTGTTGATGTTACCTGTTCTTTTTCCTTGTATGTATGTGTGTGAGCGCGCATGAGCACGCATGCGTAACCTCTTGATCTGTTAAATTGTAATGTATATTATTAACCTTCATCAGCACTAAAATTTCTCTTTGTCTGATTTGGGGCGCTTTTAGGACGTGTGTGTGTGTGTGTGTGTGTGTGTGTGTGTGTGTGTGTGTGTGTGTGTTGTGTGTGTGTGTGGTTCTGCTTCTGTTTTCCTCTATCCATCAAGGTTGACTTTCATACAGAAATTATCAGGAATAATGCTCTTGTTGCTATTGGTGGTTTTACTTGGGCATACACTGATGCATGCTGTCTACAGCATATCAGTTAATCATCTTGTCTAAAAGAGTAGCACTTAGAGCATCATTTAAGGCGTAGTGGAAAATAAGATTGATGTGATTTGATTTGATTGATTTAATTTAACGTCTGTTCACAACAATGGTGATATTAGACTAAAAATGAACCAATCCACAAACAAGCAAACAAAAAATTAAAACAGGCTGTGTAAGAGAGAGAGAGAGAGAGAGAGAGAGGGTCAGAGTGTTTGTGTGTGTGTGTGTGTGTGTGTGTGTGTGTGTGTGTGTGTGTGTGCGTGTGTTTGTGTGTGTGTGTTAGTGTGAATATGCACTCATGTGTGAAAGGCTACATGTGAACATTAATACAATAACTATAAATTACTTAATATTTACGATAAATTTGAAAGTATAGTGCTGAATAAAACTGATGCAATTTGTACCATTTCTTCGCTGTAGATTATATCATTTAAAGATCCTATTTTTGCTACATCTATCCCAGATATGTTTTATAATAGGGATAACAATGGGCAATCAAAAAAAAAAAAGTTCAATTGATATTGGATGACCACAAGTACTTTCTACATTTTTGAAAATTTAGTCTTCCATGAATTTAATCGAATTTTGTAAATGAGACTAGACAAGGATCTTGAACACGGTAATATTTTTGACTTTGAAGGAAGCTTTTCTGTCATACTACTTTCTAACATCAAATTTATTCATGTTTTTCTAATTTTAGTGTACTATCAGGATATTTTCTAATAGCTCCTTCTTTCGCTGATCTATCAGCCATTTCATTCCCCCAAATACCACAGTGAGATGGAATCCAACAAAATTCTACATTGATACCTTTACATATAATTGAATGTACTAAGTATTTTACATCAAATATCAAATCTTTTCGAACTTTTGCATTCCAGTTTTGCAGACTGTAAAGAACAGATTTTGAGTCAACACAGAGTAAAGTGCTATAAATCGCAATATCAATATCAGCTATGAAGGATAAGGACATAAGAATTGCATATAGTTCTTAAGTAAATACAGAAAAACCTTTTCCAAGCAAAATGACTTTCTTATTTTTAAAGCAGGAATAGCAAATCCAGCCCCTGTGTATGATTCCAAAACTGAACCATCTGTAAAAATCTTTAATGATTCTGATACTTATTTTCTAGATGTTCTTTTGCTTCAACGGATATGAGATTGATGTTATCCTCTTTTTTTTTTAGAGTTGTACAAACTGTATCAAATCTAGCAGAAATATGCTCTCATTGAGGAATAATGGGTATTATGGGACTACTTGAAATTGATGTAATATCAATATCACAACTCTTAAAAAGATCATCTGTATAGTTTCTAGTAGGTTGAAGATATGAAATGTTTTGTGCTCTCTTCGGGAAATCCTGTCTTGAGTCAAGAAAAATGTCATTTGTCACTGAATTAGAAACTGAAAGACATCTAGTCACATACTTTGCAGTGGCCAACTTTCGTTGGTCCTCAAGAGTTAACAGATCAGCTGCTCTGTATGTTTTGAGCGTATTTGCGTGTACTGGCACACCAAGTGCCAACTTAACAGCCTTACTATCAATGCTTTGTAATTTTTTTATCAGCGTCTGTGGAGCTGAGAAATAAACGTCTTGATCATAACTTAATTTCGATCGAACTAAACTGGTAGCAAGGTGTAAAAGTGTTTGAATATCTTGTCCTCATGACTGAGCATTAATTATTTTGAGAAAATATAATCTTTGTCTAGCTTTACTTATCGTGTGTTCAATATGATATCACCACTTTAACTTAGGGGTTAAATAGACTCCTAAAAATTTTACAGCTTTTGAATATTTAAGAGTGTTGCCTTTTATAACAGTTGAGGAGGATGCTTTGGAGTATCACCATTAATAAAAAGCATTAATTGTGTCTTTTCTCCCGAAAGTTCTAAACCATTTTCTTTCATGTATAAGTCTAACTTGTCTAGGTCAACTTGATATAGTTTTTGAACACGCGTTATGGAAAATAAGAAGATTGGGGGAAGTGTCTGTGTGTCGGGGGTGGGTGTGGGGGCAAACGATCATGTTAGAGACTTTTTATCCTTTTCAATCCCTCTTTGTCTCCATCTTTTTGTCGCTAACTGAGTTCTATGTCACTGTGTATTTGTATGTGTGTAGCTGTAAGCACAATCCAGTAACCGTTTTCAGGGTCTTTTGAATCCTTTTTTTTTTTTGTATCCCCAGCCGGGGGGGGGGGGGGGGGGGGGGGGGGGGGGGGGGGGGGGGGGGGGGGGGGGGGGGGGCTGACAGCTCTTGTGTTTCTGGGCCAAATCTGGTTTGTATCATACGGTTTTTATGAATTTATTTTCTTACATAGTTACACAAAAAGGAAGAAAAAAAAAGGTGAATGACAAAATGATCAACGTTACTGCTGTTGTTAGCTCCTAAAGCTCAGCCATTGCTTTAACGATTTTACCTCCACTCCCACCTGTTCGCACCCTCCATATACACACACGGTCGTGTCAACCAGATGCTTTTGATGAGGTTGTGTTTTCTCAAGGAACTTCCACCCCAGTTCTTCCCTTCGTTCCTACCATCCCTCTTCACACACACACACACACACACATACACACACACGCACGCACGCACTGACTGACTGACTGAAACCATTTACTGTCAGATTAACATAGTGTTGTACTGACATTTTAAAAAGAAAAACCTTAATAAATTATTGAGATAACGAAAATAATACAAAATAACATCTGAAAGACATAAAAGTTATAAAGGAAAATTAACAGGGAAACATTTAACATTTGTAAGTAACATAATAAATATAAAAAAATTGTAACAATAAAGCAAATTACATCTTAACTGTACTGAAAATAAAAAATCTCTCTCTCTCTCTCTCTCTCTCTCTCTCTCTCTCTCTCTCTCTCTCTCTCTCTCTCTCTCTCTCTCATAAACACCATGAAAAAATAAAATAAAAAAGAACACCATAACAGCACACACACAAAAAACACACACCATCCAATCACACACACACAACACACAAAACCACGCTTCCCTTCCCCCTACTCACGTGTGTGCGAGCACGCACATATATTCTGATTCACTCACAGACAAATAAATAAAAACCAAAAACTCTCTCTCTCTCGCACGCACGCGCGCGCGCACACACACACACACACACACACACACACACACACACACACACACAAAGCCCCCTCCCCTATACTCATTCAAAACATATACACACAAAAAACGTATAGACGTACGCACAACATGCACTCACATATAAACAAAACCAAGTTCTCCCCCCCCCCCCCCTTCTCTCTCTCTCTCTCTCTTTTCTTTCTCTCTCTCTCTCTCTCTCTCTCTCTCTCTCTCTCTCTGTCTAACGCGCGCACAACCTATGCAAAAATTTCGTAAATGGAATAATGCGACCTAGTACACGTGAGAGTCGGACAGCTATGTCATGTAACAAATTCTTTGCTCTACGTGTACATCAGACCACTAAACCAAGGGAAAAAAAAAAAAAATATCCGTTAGAAAAATCTGCCAAGTGGATGAGACTTGATCAGATTTACAGCCAAATTGGCTAGACTCCACACATTTTCTGGGTTGGGACAAAAAACACTATGCAATGTTAAAGGTAGATTTTTAGACAAAATTTTATCATGAAGACAATGAAAATACGCTTTTGTTAATGAACTTCAAGTAAAAATGAGATACATTAAGGTTTTGACCACAGACACACAAAGGAGATGGTTTTAAAAACCTGCCTAACCAGCCGTCCACCCGCAACAGACGCACACACACACACACACCACACACACACACTTGCCCTACTTTCCCAAATCGGAGTCCTGCCTTCATAAGTCCCTTTGTCAGATTTTCCTTTCTTTTTTCCTTTTCTTTTTCTTCTATGCACCGGGAAAACTGGCATGCCCATTGCGGGAAAGAGTACATACAATATCAACAGTTCTTCATCTTGGGAAAGTCTTAACGAGATAAAAACATACCAGAAAAAGTTTGTCATAAAAACTTTTAATTCATATTAAAGCTTCTCCTGTGCTGTAACACACACAAGCAGGCACGCACACGCCCATACGCACACACATTATCTTTCCTTGTCTCCGTTTTTGTCTGTCTCTCTTTCTCTCCTCTCTCTTTCTCTCTCACCCACATACAAACAAACGTACTCGCACATGTATACACATCGTCCCCCACCTCCCTCCCCAGCCCCCACGCTGCAGCCCTACATTCATACACACACACACACACACACACAAACGCACGCGCGCACATACACACACACACACCACTCTCCCTCCTCCCCCACACAGACTCGCATGCACACACACACGCACACATACACAAACAGATAGATAGAACAATGAAGCACCACAAAGCGGTACTTTTATATCAAAATATGTTTATTTCATCCTCAAGATTAACATACAAAATGTAAAACAACATGAAAGACAATCCACACAAAGTGTCCAAATGGCAACGTGTGTATACCACTACATAACTGGTAGCCTGTGTTTCTCCAGTTCTAACTTCTTTTCTTTTCTTTCTTTCTTTTTCAAATTAAAGAAAAATCTGTTGTCAGCTACTTTTCTATTATGTAGCAGATAATTTCAAGTGTATTCAATTCAGTTCAAGTTTATTGCCCACCCTTGTAGAAATCACACTCGCACACACACACATGCACGTACGCAAGCGCCGCACACACGCATGCGCACATGTGCACTCACGCATGCACACGTACACACACAACACGCACACACTGTTCATTTGTGTTCAATTGTTAGTTACTGTCTGAAAGTGACAGCTTAGAACTTTGTTTTCGTTATTTACGTTTTTTTTTAGTTCGTTCCATGTACCTGTTGTCTGTATGTGTGCTAGGGGAATGGATAGAACGAACAGCAGGTTTGACGTAAACCTATATGCAGGTGATTGTTTCGCCCTGGGAATAAAAATAATCTTCCTTGTAAATTATCGATTGTTTTCGTCTCAGTCTCATTTTGAATTGCTCCGCCCCCCCCCCCCCCCCCCTTTTTTTTTTTTCTATTCACATGCCAGTCATATTGACCAAAAAAAAAAAATCTACATTTTCTGAAAGACTGGGGGGGGGGGGGGGGGGGGGGAGGAAAGACAGTTGGTAAATCTGGAAACAAGATCTCTATGCAGACACTTGTAAAAATGTTCATCCACACCCATCACTCAACAAAATGTTAGGTACAAGATGGCTCACCACACGGTTCGTACCTTCTGAAGTGTGGATGTGTGTGTGTGTTTTTCCCCACCTGTTAGGTAGAGGACTGTAATCCTTAATCTAAGATCTTAAGAGTGGATACGAAAAGGGACGACGAGTAAGTGAATCTTCAGTTTTCGTATAATGTGATAGTCATGGTTAGCGATGCTGGTGTGGGCGGTAGCAGAAGTTGGAGCGTACTACAAATGTAGAACATTACGCCCACCCGGTCTTTCTCCACTCCAGGGATGTTTTTTCTCCTCCACACCCCCAGTCCTTATCGTTCTTTGGCCGCTGATCTCAAGTTTTGAACCGTAAGGTTGCAAGATCATCTCAGCATCTCCGTTTTACCCACCTTGACTCAACCATCATACCTGTCCCCCATCCCCACCGCCAACCCCCTTCCCTTCTTGCCCAGCCATCACAAGCACCCTTTCCCCATCCATCATTCTGCTCCACCCCACCCCTCCACCCACACCCCGACACAAATTTTGCAAGCAGTACTCCAAGCTTGTGCACCCCCCCCCCCCCCCCCCCCCCCCCCCCCCCCCCCCCCCCCCACGTCCGTCTAGCCGACCCCGTTCAGAAGGCGGTGGCGCCCTTGGCCTCTGTAGCTGTTCCATGTCGATGTCGTCTCCGTAATGTTTCTCCATGATGTCCATGGAAGAGGGCAGCTCCTCGCCTGCATACTGTTCTTCATCGTCTTCGTCCATGTTCACGTCCAGGCCGCCTTTCTTGGGCTTCAGGCTCTTCAGGTGAGCCACGTGGCGTTCGTCTCTGTGGACACAGTGGAAGAGCTGTTGGGGGTATTGTTTTCATGGTGTCGGCAGTGCTTTAGATCACGACAATACGACAGTGGGAGATGTAGTACCTACGAAGCTAAACATCAGGTAGAGGGGAAATAAATCATGAAAATGCTAAGAATATGTATTGTATCATTTTCTGGAGGCTTTACCACGTAGGCCTTTTGATAATCGGGTGTGGAGATATGCGCATTAAACAAATTTCCATGTCCTCTAGGCTTGAATGGCTTCTTGCCACAGGCCACAAACTATTAGCTCCGAAAAGAAGGGTGTAACGAATAGAAGGCTGGTGGGATATATTGTGGTATTTCAGATTACCATTACGTACTAACTTTCTTTTCTTCTTTCTTTCTTTCTTTCTCTTTATGTTTTTTTAATGTCCGTTTTCATGTAAAATCCCCTTGTGAAGGAATTCCATGGAAAAAAAATATTAAAAAAAAAAAACCTACACTGTAGCTGCCCCCAATCCCCTCCCGAAATTTCAATAGTCAACTGTAATTACACGCCATCATTTCCTGACGCGGACCCATGATGTGTGTGCCTGGGGGTGAACAAATACAATGGTGTGTGTGTGTGTGTGTGTGTGTGTGTGTGTGCCCGCGCGCCCGCGACCATGCTTGCCAAAGGAGACGGTTTGGTGGAGTGCGTAAGGGTGAACAAGTTTTATAGTCTTTCTAACATCACGCATTTTAATGTTTGAGTTGAACTCGGTTCGTTGTGGCTTTACTGATACGGCTCGTACCCATTGTCACCCTGAGGAAGACCAAAGGACGAAGTGTTGATGTAAAATATAATGCACTAGTCGCGTGGTTTATTAATTTCTTTTTTAAACTTTGAACGTTTACCCCCCCCCCCCCTTCTCTATATGCTACGTACGTACGTACGTACACACACACACACACACACACACACACACCACACACACACACACACCCACCACCACACACACACACCACACACACACACACACACACACACACGCACCACGTACGCACGCACGCACACACACACACGCACCCCACAACACCACCCCCCCCCCCCCCCACACACACACACACACACGCACGTGTTCGGCTGCATCCTTCACATCACATGTCACTGTGGTCTGACTATACGACATCATGAAAAAAATCCTACCTGTTTCTATAGTTGTGATTGTTGTTGTTGTGGTTGTCGCTGTTGGTTTGGTCTATTATCATCTCACTTTCTTAAACTTGCTATGAATTTTCTTACCACGCATTTCTGTGTGTGTGTGTGGTGTGTGTGTGTGTGTGTGTGTGTGTGTGTGTGTGTGTGTGTGTGTGCAGATGGCAAAACTGTTGATGTTACGTCTTCTTTTTTCAGTCATATATTTCTTGATCTTACCCATGATTCTTTTACTTTTTCGATTGGCAGCAAGATAGTGTTCTATTCTTCCTGCTCGTCCTCGCGATGGGCGAGCGCGGATGCTGGTGTACACGTGTCAGCGTGGCCTTCACTCCAACCAATTTCTAATCTTAGATAATCCTATTCCTTCATTAGGGGAAACGGTTGAACGGAAAAGAGGAGGAGGGTGAGTAAGATGGAGGACTAGAGAGAGAGAGAGAGAGAGAGAGAGAGGAGGGGCTGAGGAGAGAAGAACAGACAGGAGGAAGGAGAGGATGTGCTGAAGGGGATTAGGAGCTGCAAAAATTGGGATTATGTTTGAAATCAGGCAAATGGACGACGTCGTTTGTGAAGTTCAGCGCGTAAAAGGATGTGAATGTGATTTATTGTGTGGGAGAAGAAAAAAAATGATCGGATTACCCCGTGATGTATATAGCTGTCAAAAAAAAAAAAAAAAAAAAAAAAAAAAGGAGGAAGAGTTTGTTTTCCTCTGCATAAGAAAATTATGTTTTTGCTGGAGTCTATAAGGTTATTTGTCTGTCTGTCGACAGGATTACACAAAAACTAATGAACTGAT
>CM031610.1:56624669-56625811 GCA_018398815.1 Conus ventricosus | reverse complement strand
TAAAACTTTCTATTTTATTTTACATCCTTGCAAATAGTGTGAAGAACAGCAAACACGTATGCTTTTTTCCCCTTTTATCTTAGTCATTTATTTTTTGTTTTTCTTTTCTTTCTTTCCTCTCTTTTTCTTTCTTTTTTTTTTTTTTTTTTTTTTTTTTTTTGCAGGCTCATCATTTGGTGCATGGGATCTACGTCGCTCACTGCGGTCCCTTACCCCACCGTCCGCAGCCACAGCCTGGTCTGTACCGCCACACTCCCGGCACCCGTAATTGACAGGGAGCAGTCAATATCAAGTCATCCTGAGGCAATCCCCCCCGACCCCCCCTCTCCGAAGGAGATACTGCACTGCTGCCGAGTCACTTCACTGGAAACACCTGTGTCTTAGATCACAGGCAGTTAAATACCCTTAAGTTATACGCTTCATATACAAGACATTTTACATTGTGCAAAGATTTCAGTCCTGCTGCAGTCGTAAGCTTCTAATGTGAAAACGTGTCAATTATTCACATAGCTTTGTCACAAGAAAGATCCGTCTCCGTAATGTTATCATGCCTGTGACCCTGCGCCTTCTGTGACTGCAACCATCTCCTGCCTCGTCATTACACATCCTGCTGGACTAGCGAGTATAAGCCGTCACAGTGTTGTTCCGAAGTCCTGGGTTCGATCCCCAACTCAGGTAGCAGATGAGGTTGGAAGTGATTGATTGTCTTTTCGGGGTTAACACCTGTGCAAATTCCAGTTCCCTCCTACTAGTCCTTCGTGTGAGACTTTCCACTGAGTTTCCGTTCATGAATGCACGCATTATGAAACAATCTTGCATGTTAAACCGGGTGGTCCACCTTTGAGAAAGTAGGCGGTTTGGGTGAGACTAAAATGAAATACAGGTACTGTAGTGTCGTGTGCAAGCATTATCTCCGAAAACAGAATGTAGCTGCCTCAGTGGTGGGGTTGAAAGATGGTCACATCAATAGCGAACCTTGAAACTAAGAGAGAAGTGTAAGAGACGGATCGGAGACTCATCATTTTTACGAGGGCAGAAAATCACACAGCTTCGGCTGATCGGAAAGTCAGAGTTTTAAATAACCACGTGGTAATTAAACAGAAAGTTCAGCTACAGTGTTCACAGCTTTAACTGAAAGAAGT
>CM031610.1:56607169-56619669 GCA_018398815.1 Conus ventricosus | reverse complement strand
GGAGGAGGAGGACAGGAGCACTGACTAAACGTGAACTACAGCCAACAGGTAGACCTGACTGCACCATTGGTTTACCCCAAACCAAATCAGCACCCAGATCGCAGAGATAAGTAACTGTGTTCGTCCTTCGCTTTCATTGTCTCGAATGATACTTGTCATGCATGAAGAAGACCAAATAGGTCGAAACGCGTTGTGTTTGGTAATTTGTTCGTTCTTTCGTTTTACGGTGTCTTGATTATGTTTTTGCATGAAGGAGAAGGAGAAATGCTGATTGTATTGATCCCTGAAGCAGTCTCCAACTTTAGAGCAGAGACATTGGGGGAACGGAGGGAGAGGAAGGGTTGGGGGTGGAGGGATGACGGGGGTGGGGTTGGAGTATTCCTTATACATCTTTGCTCGGACCAAGCATCGGAGGTGGGGGAGGGAGGAGGGGGTGGGGGGGGGGGGGGGGGGTGACACGCGTTATGCAGAAAAAGATGGCGAACAAACCGCTTGGTGACTGGCGTGACCACAGAGAAGCGGCGATTGTGGCTACTACTAGATCTCCTCTACGTGTCCCGGGGAAAGCGCTTGGTCTGCAAACACTAGGCCTGTGGTGGCGGTGGCGGGGGATGATGACAGCGGCAGTGAAATCACAGGGAGACGCAGGGTGTGTGCCGATGGAAAACGGAGAAGACAGAGAATTGAAGCTGGTTCGCCAGGTGGCTGTTACCGAGCAATCTTGCTGGCTTGTGTCCTCGTATGTTGTAGCTACCCCCACCCCCTCTCCCCCCTTTGCCTCTGTCTCCCCCATCTCTCTCCCTCCCACCAGCCCCCAAACTTACCCACGCCACCTCCACCCTCTCCTCCACCTCTTTACTGTGCGGTATATAGAGTGGAAGTTACATAATCATCCCGAGGGGGGGAGGGGGGAGAGATCGGTGTCAGGGGGGACGTGGGGGTGGGGAGTGGGATAGGAAGGGGTAGTAGGTGGGGGACAGAAGATGTGTGTGTGTGTGTGTGTGTGTGTGTGTGCTCTCAGTAACATTCTGTTATAAGCGGAACGACAACTCGCTGAATTAAGATGGGCAGCCAGGGGTGAATGATGTTTGTGATTTCAATGTTGTGTTCTCGCCCTCCCCTACACTTTCCCTTCCCTCTTCCATCATATCCAAGGCCTTTGGCGTGCCAGCTTTCTGTCCTGGTGTTCCTCTGGACAGCTTTCCTAGGGGCCAGAGATTCATCCAGCCTCGGGCTGCCCTGAACAAAAAAAGCACTTTCCCATGACATATATCGTTTGTAATTGGCCACGCAGCGCTTGTTTGATCAGTGTCTTTTCCAAAGGGAGATTATGTTTTGTTTTCTGATCACACGCTGAGGTACACGCATAGACTGTCAGACACACACATATACAACCATACACACATATAAGCGCATGCCGCGCGCGCGCGCGCACACACACACACACACACACACACACACACACGCGCGTGCACACAAACACAGACAGACACACATATAGACACGCGCGCGCTAGCGCGATCACTCACACTGTTGGCAGACACTGTGCTTTCAACATGATATCGTGAACCTTGTTATTTTTTTTTTTTTTAGTATGTCACGTCCACAACAGCGAAGACAGTCTTTTGCACTGGAATCTTATTACATCTGGTAAAGCACCCCCACTGTTGACTGTAGCTAGGACTATTTTCTGAACAGGAATAATTACTCTGTCCACGCGTCGTCCTACGAAACTGCGGAAGTGATACAGACCTGGGTGTTGGAAGTGATCTGTGATACCTGTGCTGGACAGGAGAGAAACAGACAATGCCCACAGACACATCAATGTGGAGATGACGGCAAGCACGTCGGGTTCATTTGAACAGATCTGCCTCTCAAGATGCCAGACTTTGTTTTGTCAGCATCATTTTTTCAACATTTTTTTGTCTTTTCTCAACGCCACCGTAGGTTATGGACAGTTGCAAGAACAGGCAGGCCTGACAAGAGCTTGAAGAAACTCTAAGAGAGGTCGCCAGCAGGAGGTTATCTATGCATGCATGTATGTATGTATGTATGTATGCATGTATGTATGTATTCCTCAAAAGCTGCCGACGATTTGTAGAAATTATTTTACTAGTCGCTGAGAATGTCACGGTAAAAGTGACTGATGGTGCATGGAGCACTGCTTTGCTAGTCACCGACGATTTATGAAAGATCCTTTCACTAATCATTGACGATTTATGACGAATCGAATAGTAGTAGTAGTGGTGGTAGTAGGGACCGGCTTTTTGACCTTAGGCCTTACGGCCTATTTGCGTCCCCTCACTATTTTTCAATTTTATTTCGGTCTGGTTGCATGCCTATCTTATAAATAACATTATATTCAATCCACACTAAAGAAAAGGTCTTTCAATTTAGGGTCTTCATCTAGGGTTTGTTTGTTTTTTACGCTGTTGATGTTAGGTGCATATTTGGTGTTAGTAGGCAATGCATTCCAATAATTAGCAATTCTGAAAGCAAAACAAGACTTTCTTTTGTTAGTATGGCACTGTCTGATAAAAATCTTGCCTTCATTATTTCTCGTGCAACCCACTTTCTGAGAATTTGAAAAGCGCATGCACATTAACATCATAATAATTATGGAAATTTTTTAAAAATTGGATTCGGTCTCCTCTGATCCTCCTTCCTTTCAGTGAGTGTAATTGGAGATAATGTTATCTTTCTTTATAGTTTAAATTACTACACTCTTACAGGATTTTAGTAGCTCGCCTTTGTACATTTTCTATCCTTTTTGACTGTCTCTTGAGATGGGGACTCCAAATTACATTAGCGTATTCAAGATGGGGCCTAACAAATGCTTTAAATAACTTGACAAATGTCTCCTTAATTTACTTGTCACCGACGATTCACGGAGCATTTTTATTAACCGCTGATGAATGATCTCTTAGCGTTCGTTTCCTTCAACATTTGTATTACAAGTCACCTACGAACTACAGAAAATGATTTTGCTTGTCACTGAGGATTTGTAAAATATTTTTACTTGTAACCGACGTGGATTTTTTTTTTTCATTTCACTAACGATTGCTAATTTGTGGAATACAATTTTATCTTTCACGGACGATTTGTAAAATATTATCTCGCTGATCACTATTCATACACTATCATTATAATAGTCACGGGCGATTTTGTGAATCAATCGTTCCAGTCATGAACGGCCGCCATATTTAAAGGGAAGTAATTGTATTTCACTTCGCAAAGCCAAATTATACCATAGTTACTCCCCTCTACCCGAACTCGTCGTCGTCATCATCATCACCACCACTGTCGTCGTTATCATCGTCATCGTCATCATTATGGTGATGATAATGATGATGATGATGATGATGATGATGATGATAATGACAACAATAACAAATAGTGATGATGATGATGACGATGATTATGATGATGATGATGATGATGATGATGATGATTGTAATCATCATCATCATCATCATCATCATCATCATTACTAGAAAAATGCTGGTATAAAGATGTTTAAAAACGAATCTGTATATATTGCATGGAAAAAGATTCATCAGTGGGGGTAATTCCTTGGTCCCCAATCATGCGAAAATGGCAAACAGGCTTTAGTTGCTGTGAAGAAGTCTGACCAGCCCCTTTAGTTGCTGACAGCGGCTCTTGCCGACTCCAGTCCACGATTTGACATCGACCATCTACTTCCGGCTACTCTCAGTTTATCTTGAATACGCGTGTACATGTCAAGAGCATGTTTAAAACTTTTGAAACTGGTACTGTAGTCCTCACTGAGCTGAATCCTGTGTACATACCAAATTTCATCCAAATCGGAAAATGTGTCAAGAATAACGGGTTTTAACGGTCAAACTTTTAAACACTATATGGAAATGCCATTTGAGTGTGATAGCCTTTCTATATACCAAATTTTTTTTAAAACCCACTAATATATAAGAAATGACGGCAAAATAACGGTTTTAACGGTTATATAGCCGATGTGCACTTTTGAAACTGGTATTTCAGTCGTCACTGGGCTGAAGCCTGTGTACATACTAAATTTCATCCAAATCGGACAATATGTCAAGAATAACGGTTTTTAACAGTCAAATTTTGAAACACTACACAGAAGTGCCATTTGTGTGTGATAACGGTTGTCCCTTAACGCTCATCTCTAAACTTCAAAAAGTTCAGAACAATGCCGCCCGTCTGATCTCCCGCTCCTTAGATCTGATCACATATCACCAATTCTGTCTTCCTTACACTGGCTCCCAATTCAGTCTCGCATTGACTTTAAAGTTCTCCTCCTGGTTTTCAAATCACTGAATAATCTGGCTCCCTCCTACCTCTCTGACCTCCTCCATCTTTATGTTCCGTCTCGCAACTTATGCTCACCCACCGATTCTCGCCTGCTTCGGCTTCCCTCGGCTCGCCTGAAAACTTCAGGCCAACGATCTTTCTCTTACCAGGCACCTGCTCTGTGGAATAGTCTCCCTTCTTCTTTGCGTAACACGGACTCTTTAGAGACTTTTAAAACCTCCCCAAAGACACATTCTTTTCCCTCGGACTGATTAACGATATCCACTTACCACTGTGCGCGTGTTTGCTGGTGTTGAACGCGCTCCTGTGTCTGTCTGCGTGTGAGGTTTTTTTTTTTCCTTTTTCCCGGTGGTGTGTGAGTGTGTGTGTGTGTGTGTGTGTGTGTGTGTGTGTGTGTGTGTGTGTGTGTGTGTGTGTGTGCGCGCGCGCGCGCTTTGAATTAGAATTATAATTTTTATCATGTTTTTCTGTAATATGCGCTTTGGGCTCTTGCGAGGTAAAGCGCTCTATAAATATCCTTTTACATTACATAACCTATCTATATACCAAATTTCATTAAAATCCACCTGTATTATACTAGAAATAACGGCAAAAATAACGGTTTTTAACGCTTGTTTAATCGATTTTCAGCATTACATCACTTACATACGGAAAGAGGCTCCGATTTTGTGTCAATATCATCCAAACCGCTTATAAATCGGCCAAGTACTTTCTGAGATATTCCACAAAGAAGGGAAACCGTTGGGCCGTTAAAGCCGTTAGCAATGGCTATCCTGGTAAAATAAAACATCGGGCATCATCTGTGACCCACAATGAACATACTTACAAATTTTCAGAAAGATCGGCCCAGAGTTTTGTCTGGAGCGAGTGGAATACATTTTGACCATGGACAGACAGACAGACAGACAGACAGACAGACTGACAGACAGCATTTCTTCGTTCGCATTGTAAAGTACGAAAACGTATTGTGGTGAGTACGAAAACGTAGTACACCTCCGAAAATAAGCCTGCCAACTTCACCTCTTTTTTCTTTTCATTTGTTTATTGATTCTTTTTCTTGTGCTGACCCATCTTCTGTGCCACCTCAGTGGCATTGCACCCATTGGAGCCGCTCATTCCAACACCCCGTCCAAAAGCCACGCATGGCCCGGCCCGCCACAGCCCCGGCAACCGCAATCCACAGGCAGTAGTCAATGTCAAGTCGTCAAGAGGAGGAGGAGACACTGCACTGCTGCCAGCCCCACTTTCGTGCTGTTCAGTGGCGCCTGTTCTAATCCAACATACGCAGGACACCACCTACTAAGCCCCTACTGATGACAATAATTGTGTACTTGTGGAGCCGGCGTGAGTGTGCTGTCCCTCCGCAGGGCGCCACCACATCCGTCCTACAACAGCCCCCTGGACTCTCCAATACAGTCACCCGACAGAACCAAACCAAGGCCACAGACGTGGAGAGGACACGAAGGGCAACAGATTTTTTTATGCTGATCGATGAGAATGGGGATGATGAAGACGATGTGTGAGACTGCATAACAGGGCTGTACCTACACTTACTTTCATGATATATCCCAGCATCAACCAGGCCTGAGAGATACAGACACCTGCAGTGTTGGTCAGGAAGTTTGAGCAACTCTCTCAGAGACGCATACATTAAGCAAAATAAAACTCGACTGTGTGGTCCCAGTCTCCACACTGAGCATGTAATCCACATTTTTTTTGATGGGAATCGAACCCAGCTGGTAACTTCACCTCCTTTGTTCCCCTTTCTTTGTCTTTCTCTTCCCTCTCCATCTCTGTCCCTATCTGGCTGTCTATTTCCCACCCCTCTCTCTCTCTCTTACTCCTCCCCCCCTCTTTATCTTTTTCTCGATACCGTCCTTCCTCTCCCCCTTGTTTCTCTCTTGGTTTCTTGGACTTTGTTTTCCTCCTTTGTTACTTATCTTTTACTCCTCTCTCTCTCTCTCTCTCTCTCTCTCTCTCTCTCTCTCTCTCAACACTCAATAGCCCTTCATATTTAATGACATTTCACACCTCAGTCACTTCCTCCACTCAGCCAAATGCTGACACCCTACCCCCCATCTATACTCTCCCCCCACCCCAAGTGTTCAGAACAGCATGTACCGCCACCCTCTCTCACCATTCTTGACCCTCTGTCTCCACCCATCCTATCCCCAGCCTCTCTCACCATTCTTGACCCTCTGTCTCTACCACCCTATCCCCACCCTCTCTCACCAATCTTGACCCTCTGTCTCTACCCACCTATCCCCACTCTCTCTCACCATTCTTGACCTCTGTCTCTACCCATCCTATCCCCACCCTCTCTCACAATCTTGACCTCTGTCTCTACCCATCCTATCCCCAGCCTCTCTCACCATTCTTGACCCTCTGTCTCCACCCATCCTATCCCCACCCTCTCTCACCAATCTTGACCCTCTGTCTCTACCCATCCTATCCCCCCCTCTCTCACCATCTTGACCTCTGTCTCTACCCATCCTATCCCCACCCTCTCTCACCATTCTTGACCCTCTGTCTCTACCCACCCTATCCCCACCCTCTCTCACCATTCTTGACCATCTGTCTCTACCCATCCTATCCCAGCCTCTCTCACCATTCTTGACCCTCTGTCTCCACCCATCCTATCCCACCCTCTCTCACAATCTTGACCCTCTGTCTCCACCCATCCTATCCCACCCTCTCTCACCATTCTTGACCCTCTGTCTCCACCCATCCTATCCCCACCCTCTCTCACCAATCTTGACCATCTGTCTCCACCCATCCTATCCCCACCCTCTCTCACCATTCTTGACCATCTGTCTCCACCCATCCTATCCACACCCTCTCTCCCCAATCTTGACCATCTGTCTCCACCCATCCTATCCCACCCTCTCTCACCATTCTTGACCCTCTGTCTCTACCCATCCTATCCCCACCCTCTCTCACCAATCTTGACCCTCTGTCTCCACCCATCCTACCCCACCCTCTCTCACCAATCTTGAACCTCTGTCTCTACCATCCTATCCCCACCCTCTCTCACCATTCTTGACCTCTGTCTCCACCCATCCTATCCCCACCCTCTCTCACCAATCTTGACCCTCTGTCTCCACCCATCCTATCCCCACCCTCTCTCACCAATCTTGACCCTCTGTCTCCACCCATCCTATCCCCACCCTCTCTCACCAATCTTGACCCTCTGTCTCCACCCATCCTATCCCCACCCTCTCTCACCAATCTTGACCCTCTTTTCTACCCATCCTATCCCCACCCTCTCTCACCATTCTTTTTTTTTTTTTTAAATTCTCCTGATGTATATCATACACATTTGACATATACATTTTCCACACTACAGCAAGAGCATACGGATAATATATCAATGCATAAAAACAGTATGTTGCTTCAAATGCACATTCAAAAACATGTCAATTCAAATATCATGAGAATTTCAAAAAAAGGAGGAAAAAAAACACTTGAGAAATGGATACTGGGATTACGGGATGCGTATTAGATTGAGATTTTGTTGTTGTTATCGATTTTTTTTAAGTTTTTGGGTGTAAAAAATCATCGGCATGTAATTGTACCATTCAGCATCAAACCTGTTTTGATCATTGTTGACTTTAGCATTATAGAGTTCGATTTTGAATCTGCTGTTCAGCTGGCTCTGAAAACTGAAGCATTTGGCCTACGTCTTTCGATCTTACACTTATAAATATAAGATTTAGCAACCATAATAATAAAGTCAAAATTGTCTCTGTTTGCATATGTTTGTCGACTCCAAAAATACAATATCGCGTGTTTATTTTAATGGTAAACGAATTTCGGCATTTTTCGTTAAATAAATGTTCAACCTCTTTCCAAAAAATTTGCACGTAATTGCACATCCCTAAAAAGTGTTGGACTGAATCTCTCTCTTCATTGCAGAATGTGCAGTTCGTCGTGTTTGTCAGGCCCATGGCATTTCAAACAATATTTGTGCAAATAATTCTGTGAATAATTCTAATTTGAAGCCATTTCAATTTTACATCTTTAATTTTGTGGACGTGTGTAAATACTTTATCCAAGAAACTTCAGAATTAAGTTTTTGTAAAACCCTTGAGAGCAAACAGTTTGGCTTACGCTCATCTTGAGTAAAAATTTCATAGTGTCGTTTAGCTCCTTTTGCTTCTTTTATAATAATATTAAAAGCCTTGGCATGTTCTGAATTGTGTTTGTATTAATATTATCAGGTTTTATTTTCCCGTTTTCTTATGAATTCTTTCATTGAGGAAATCCATCCACAGTATGAGACAAAATTTATAGTATAATCATCATTGGTCATGAATTCTTCAAAGTTCATGAATGTCCATTTTCCTTCAAAAATGTTTTATTGCATACTTTCCTTTCTCAATTTAAATTTTTTTTGTTTAATTATCTCATTTCCTGTTTTTACCTTGTCGTTATAAAAAACAGGTTCAGCTAGAAGTTCATTTAATGTTTGCGGTGTCACGCAAAGACAAAATTCATATAGGCTATAAAGGTGTGTTCCAAAACAAATTAGAGCTCATGTATCCTGTACCAAATGCTGGTCCATAATTTTCAATTTTTTCGATGAATGGATATATTTTCATAAACAATGCTCTTCCATTTGTGATTTGAAGTTTTTTTTTATCCATAAAAGTTTCAAAGCATTAATGTATTTTTTGATGTCAGGTATATTTAAGCCACCTTGTTTTATAGTTTTAATTGTTGTTTTCCTGCTTATTCTATCTTGTTTACCATTCCACACAAAATTAAAACATATCTTTTGAAGTTTTTGAATTAAGTGGTCAGGTGGGTTGGGTAACAAAATCCAAAGGTGTATGAGCTTAGACAGAATGAGTGACTTGAGAACAGCAACTCTTCCAACTGGTGTTATACTTCTTTGAGACCAAATTTTTGAATAATATTTTAACTTCCGAAATTTATCGTCATATTCATGTTTTCACATTCTTTCAAGTCTTGAGTAAACCACACACCGAGTATTTTGAATTGGGAAGGGTTCCATATGATTTTTAGATGAGGACAATATTTTTCTTGGAATTTTTATGACATCCTAACCATATTGCTTGCGTTTTTTCGCTGTTCATGAGGGTCCTGAAACTCTTCCAAAGTGGTAAGGAGATCAAAGACTGTTCAAAAGAACTTTTGTCACCATTGTTTACTAATTGAGTGTCATCAGCAAACTGGGATATTTTGTGTTCTACATCATTTATTTTTATACCTTTTATCTTCTTGTCTTCCTTTATCATTATGGCTAAAATTTCTGCGCATATAATGAATAAGTAAGGAGATATAGGGTCTCCCTGTCTGCATCCTCTTTCTATTTTAAACCATTTAGCAGCCTGACCATTTTTCAATAACAGTTGATTTAATATTCCTTATAGAATGTTTCTATCCAGTGACATATACTCTCACCAACCCGAAAGCCCTTAGAACGTTCAACATAAAATCCCCAATCGAGTGAGTCGAAGGCTTTTCAAAGTCTATACAGAGCAATAGTCCAGGAAGGTCTTTCGTATTTAAATGATTAATCAAATCATAAATTAGTCTAATGTTTGTCGCCCATAAATCTATTAGCCATGAAACTGTTTGATCCTCACTGATGAGAGATGGTAAAACATTTCTTATTCTTTTGAAATACATGAGGAAGCTATTTTGTATATTACATTTTAGGAGGGAAATAGGACGCCAATTTTTTATATATTCTTTGGGTTTATCACCTTTTGGTATGCAAATAATTAGTCCCTGCTTCTGTTTTGTTGAAAATTCTCCGTCTTTGTATGATTCATTTACAGATCTTACAACCAGTGGGCCCCGTGTTTTCCAAAAGAATTTAAAGAATTCGGCGCCGAAGCCGTCTGCACCTGGGCTTTTACCATGCTTCATATTTTTTTAAAGCTTCGCTTGCTTCCTCTATGGTGATTTCTCCTTCCAATATTTTTTTCTCATCTTCAGATAACTGTGGAATTTTTTAACAAGTTTTCTGATTTCACACTTTTCAGTTATCTTTTTCTTGTATAATTTTCGTAAAATGTTTTAACCTCCTTCAAAATATCTTTTTGTTCGTTTATTATTTCATCATCTTTAGTCACTAGTTTAGTCATTTGTTTACTAATATAGTTTATCTTTTCAAGGTTGCAAAGTATTTTGATATTTTTTCACCATCTGCAATCCATCTCGCTTTTGATCTTAATAATACACCTTCCATTTTTTGTTCCCTGATTGCTCTTAGTTCTTGGTTTTTTTCTTCAATTATTCTTATTTCAATTTCTGTTTTATTCTCAAGATTTTCAAGATTTTCAATGCGTTTTAAAATCTTGTTCTCTTTTTCTGTTGCTGTTTTGTTTTTCATTGTGGCATAAGCTATTGATTTCCCTCGAATTTTCATCAACAGAAAATCCAAAATTTTTTTTATCTGAAATCTTGAATCTGAGTCCAGATTTTACTAACTCGACAATACTGATTGATCTTGTATCGCTGATTGATCAACTGCGTATTCTTTTATAACATCCGAATTAACTTATTAATTTCGTCTACATATTGCTTATCTTTTAACAGAGATACATTAAATTTCCAGAATCCTTTGAATTTTTCACTTTTACCAAATTTCAAGCATTTAATGTACGGGTGTTCACACCATCGCTCACCTCTCGGTCAGTGATGCCGTGGGCACCCGTCACCGTGGTGGAATTTTGTGACGGTGGATGGAATCGTTGGGGTGGGTGGGTGGAGGGGGTGAGAGGTGTTCAAAAACAAAACCAATCGGATGGGAAACTAAGCCAGCCGTTTGGTGAGGGGGGTGGGGTGGCTGTGTGGGCTGTGTGTGTGTGTGTGGGGGGGGGGGGTGTAGTATTTTACATGATTTAAAAACCATTAATTCGATTGGTTTGTCTTTGCCGATGTTAAAAATTTGATAATGCTCTGTGACTCTTTGGATCCAAGTTGCTCTTTTTTCTGTTTTTCTTTTTTTTCTTTCTTTTTTAAAGTTAAGCTATATCAATCGTTAAAATGAATCTGATTGTAGTAAAATTATCTTTGTATTCCCTCAAAGATGCTGTTGTGTCATTACCCGCTTGCAATGGTCAAGGAGCTTTTGATTTTCTTTTACATATTTATCATACTTTGATGTGTATAATCCATACAACTCGTATATATTTTTCAATCTTTATATTTGTCATTGTTTGTTTTTGCGTATCACACCAAGGGATACGGTACATTAATGTATTGTATGAGAATCATTGTTATATAAGCTGTGCTTTTTGGAAGAGCTGGGTTCCATTCTTATTCTGATCATTGTGGCCTACTTTGCTTTAAGTTCTGTATATATGAAACAATTATTCCTGAATTGTCATGGATAGCATAACAAATGCTTCATTAAATTGTCAAGGGCTCGGTGATATACATAAAACGTAGGGATGTATTTCACTATTTTAAACATAAAAAATATTCGATATACTGTTTACAGGATACCCATTTTACTAATAAACTAGAGAAGTATGTAACTGCAGAATGGGGATATAAATGCTTATTTGCCTCGTTTCGTTCAAATTCCAGAGGTGTAGCTGTATTGTTTTCGAATAATTTTGAATTCAAATTACAGACATACAACGGACGAAAACGGAAACTTCATAATTGTAGCATTTAGTTCATTTAAAAACAGTTTCTCTTAGTTAATGTGTACGGGCCTAATAAAGATAATCCCATATTTTACAATTCACTTAAAGAAACTATAAAGAGCTACAATACTAATAATTTTTATTGCTGTGGGTGATTGGAACATCACAATGGATCCACATCTAGATTGTTATAATTATGTACAAGATAATAATCCAAAAGCAAGAGAAGAACTCATAAACATGACGGAAGAAATAGGATTGGCAGATATATGGAGGGAAGACAATCCGGACTGTAGGAGATATACCTGGCGAAAACGAACTCCACTGGTAAAACCACCTGCATTACACAGTTCAACCAGTTCGACGGTTGACTCTAGAAGCGGCATATTACTGTTCTCTAACAAGTAAGACTTTAATAACAAAAAATAACGACCCTACAAACAAACATACTGTGTAGGGTTATCCGTTTTCAAAACTAATTTACTAAACTTTCATGAGTAACTGGGAAGTAGCCGGCTGCACGACCCATAGAGTAAGTGGAAAAGCAGTGTGGTGAAGCCC
>CM031610.1:56595129-56607069 GCA_018398815.1 Conus ventricosus | reverse complement strand
CCAAAATTATTTCATACAGGTAAAGAAAAATTTTTTTTGCTTCTAAGCTCACTCTGCAAAAGACGGAAAACGTAACATGAAAGACTGTAAGGTCTTCCATTTAAATATTTTCCCCCCCCCCCCTTTGTTTACAATCTCCCCCCTCCTCCCCCCAACCTCCCAACTTTTAAAAACCCCTCTAAAGCCTGTTCCCCACGCCTTCCCTCCCGGCCCCCCCATATATTCTTTTTTTTTTCTTTTTTAAACCACAGCAAAAACTGGCGTTGCGGTTTTTTGTGGTTGGGGGATGGGCTGGGGGGGTTGGGGGGAGTAGGGGGAGGGGGAGGGGGGGGGGGGCGATGTCTGGGGATACAGTTGATAGCCGACGGGGTTTGTGTGTGTGTGTGTTTGTGTGTTGTTTTTGCGTGCGTGTGTGCGTGTTGGTGTGTGCGTGTTGTATGCAGTGTGTGTGTGTGGGTGTGTGTGTTGTGTGTGTGTGTGTTTTGGTTTGTGTCAAAAGGGAAACCCGGGAAAAACGAGGCGTGCTATCGCGACCACACCACGGAGAGAGGGAAGGAAGGGGAGGGAGGGAAAGGGGTAGAGTTCACAGCAGGTGGGACAGGGGTGGGAAGCTCAAGGCAGAGAGATAAAGGGGCGTCAATTGTGCTTTATTAACATGCAGGGGACATGTGTGTGTGGTGGGTGTGTGGTGTGGGGTGTGTGTGTGTGTGTGTGTGAAGAGAGAAAGGGGGGGGAGCGGAGAGAGAGAGAGAGAGTTGGCTTCTAACATGCAAGAGCGACGAGCGAGAGGAGAGAGAGAAGAGAGGAAGGAGAGAGGTTGACTTCATTAACTGCGAGACAGAGAGGAGGTTTTACTTATTAACATGCAAAGGAGAGAGAGAGAGAGAGAGGGAGGGGAGAGAGAGAGAGAGAGAGAAGAGAGAATGAGTGAGTGACAGACAGACAGACAGACGGACATACAGACAGACAGACATACAGTCAGATGGATGGACAGACAGACAGATAGAGAAGGGGACGGACAGCGAGACAGATAGGGAGGAGACATCGACACACATACACAGAGACAGACAGACAGACAGACATGGAAAGAAAGAGAAGGGGGGGGGGGGGGGGAGGCGGAAAGACAGACAGATAGATAGGAAGACAGACAAAAAGACAGAGGGAGACGGAAAGACAGATAGATCTATAGACAGACAGACAGAAACAGTAAACAAGTGGGGTATGTTTTGCTCCCATAAGGAAACCTAACACAGAGTAACTTTTATTCAAGACTGGCACAGCCTTCTAAACTTGAATAAAGTCAGACAAATACACAGACGAACAATCTAATAGTGGGTGTTCGCGTGTATTTGATTATTCAAGTTTAGAAGGCTGTGCCATCTTAAAATAAAAGTTACTCTGGGTTAGGTTTCCTTATGGAGCAAAACATACCCCACTGTTTTAACTGTTTTATCGGTTACTGTTCCCTACCTCCATTCATTTCCCGAGACAGACAGAAATCCAGAGAGAGACGAGCAGGCAGACCAGACTGACAGACAGACAGGAAGACAGATACACTGAAGTCAGTTTTAACCACTGCGCCCCACACGAAGCGAGATCCAACGCTGGCGGATGGCCTTTCAAGAGTCAAGCGGTGAGGGCGGAATGGCAGTCACGTGTGTCCGTAAACAGTCCACCGTGCATTTTTATCTTCCTTCTCAATTGTTGTTTTCTTTGTCTTTCTTTCTTTTTTTCCCCTTTTTTTGTTTTGTTTCCGTTTTTTTTTCTTTTTTTTTGTGGGTTCCCTTCTTTGATCATCAGAGGACAACCCCTACCCCCACCCACCCAACGTCACCCCCAACCCTCACCCCCCGCCCCCACCTCACCACCCACACCTCTCTGCAGCCTCACCGGCTATGACTAGTTAACTGTTAATTAGGTCAGGCGTTAATAAATATGCGAATGAGATTTTCTGCCAGTACCTGAGTAGAATGTGTGTGGTGGGTGTGTGTGTGAGTTGTGTGTGTGTGTGTGGGGTGTGTGTGTGTGTATGCGCGCGCGGTGTGGTGTGGTGTGTTGTGTGTGTGTGTGGGTGGGGGTGGGTGGGTTATGGACACGTGTAAAATTCGTGTGTGTGTGTGTGGGTGTTGTGTGTGTGTTGTGTGTGTGGTGTGGTGTGTGTTTTGCTGTGTGTGTGTGTGTGTGTGTGTGTGTGGGGGTGTGTGCGTGTGTGTGGTGTGTGTGTGTGTGTGTGTGTGTGTGTTGTGTGTGTGCGTGCGTGTGTTTGGTATGTATGTGTTTGTGGGCGTGTGTGTGCGTGCGTGGTGAGGTGTGGTGTGTGTGTGTGTATGTGTGTGTGTGGGTGTGTGTGTGGTGTGTGGTGTGTTGTGCGCGCGCGCGCGCACGTGTGTGTGTGTATGCACGCACCGCGCGTGTGTGTATTTGTATGGTGTGTGCGGATGTGTATGTGGGCGTCTGTAAAGTGTGTGTGTTGTTAGGTTTGTAAGTATATGTGTGTGTGGTGTGGGTGTGTGTGTGTGGGGGTGGTGTGTGTGTACGCATGTGTGTGTGCGTGGGCGCGCATACTCACACACGTGTGGTGTGTGTGTGTGTGTTGGTGGTGTGTGGGGTGTGTGTGTGTTGTGTGGGGTGTGTGAGCTGTGTGTGTGTGTGTGTGTGTGTGTGGGTGTGTTGTCTGTGTGTTTGTGCGCGCGCGCGCGCGCGCGCGCGGCGGCGTGTGTGTGTTTGTGTGTGTTGTGTGGGTGTGTGTGGTGGTGTGTTGTGGGTGGGTGGCTGTGGAGTGTGTGGTGGTGGGGTGGTGTGTGTGCGGTGGGGGTGTGGTGTGTGTGTGTGGTGTTGTTGTGTGTCTTTCATTTATCGTCTATCCACTATTCGTGATATTAGACCCCAAAAAACACAAGAAAAAAAAAAGAAAAAAAAAGGTGAATGTGTACGGAAGTAATTGCAATCGGCCATAATGTATGCATGTGTATTTGTATGGGTGCACGTGCACGCGAAGGTGTTGTGGTGTGTGTGTGGGTGGTGTGGGTGTGGTGTGTGTGTGTTTATGTTGTGTGTGTGTGTGTGTGGGGGTTGTGTGTTTAGTTTTACCGTCCTTTTCACATGGCTGTTTTAGAACATTATGATATTTAAATGATATACATCTAGATGACATTGATATTTTTAATACAATGAAAACATAATTAAAAATAAGCTTAAGATCACTGGACATGAACACATAAACAATGTTTGCTTAAAAAATACTGAAATATCATACTAATGACCGAAGGACTGCAAGTAAATATTTTTGATACATTAGCCAAAATTGAATGTTTTGAATTAGGTCTTAAAATCATCACTGTAGATTATCTGGTAACTGAAAATTGGGTAATACTGCTGCATAGTGGGGGACAATTAAATAGTACATGAAATGTCAAAAGTTTTTCTCCCACATAGCATTTTGCAGTTCAACATATTTACATTTTAATGAATTATATTTAATTCTAAAAAACACAAACTGGAAATTTCCCTCGGAGAAAAACATTCAACAAAGACATCTGTAAGAGGTGTGCGTTTTACATTATAACCCACACGGGCTGTGGTGGGCGTTTTCAAAAGATTATAGCAGTTCCTTATCAGACTAAGGAATATGAACGTTTTCACAACGAATTCTGATGCCTGCACCTCCTCTAGCTACTCTGGTTCTGCCCATTCATTTCATAAATACCACAATGGGATGGAACCCAGTAAATTTTACACTGGAACCCTTTTGAATTAGAAAATTATGAGATGAGTAATTCATTACTATCACATCTGTCCTCTAACGGCGGGGGGGGGGGGGGGGTGATTTCAGCGGAAAATCAGACAGACTTAGAGTCAACCACAAAAAGTATTGGAAATATAACCAGAGGGAAGATTAACATTGTATCGCAGGAGAGCCATGGAAATGGCTACCAGTTCTGCGGTGACAACAGAATGACCTGCACCAATATGAAACGATTTTTCCTTTCCTTAGCCAGGTATTACTAACCCTGCACCCGCGCACAATTAGTGTCAATAAGAGAACCAATCGTATATACCTTCTAAATGGTTAGATAATTTGAATGAACACTGATCGAAAGAAAAATCAAGTAGGTGAGGGTTATCACTCTTTTTTAATCGTCCATTGGAAAGGTCAAAATCTGCTCGTTCATCCCATGGGAGGAAGGGGGGAGACGGAATCGAAACGCTTACATATATCCTTATAGTTTTTCAGATCTAATCTACTGTGAATATCTGAAGTATAAGTGGCTATTGTGTCAAAGATTTTATGGCCCTGGCTCTTTTTTGGAATTGAAGATCTGATCAAGTAATTTTTCATTCACGTGACATTTGTACAACACACTGCTTCTTATAAGGTACTACTTTAAGACAGTTCTCGTAATTGTTCAAGGTAGAACACCAACCTCCCCAACGTAGCAATAGTCGGAGTGTGACAGGAACTCTCCCAAAGCTAATTTTATCTAGAGTTCATTACATTGTAATTTCTTCATAGATATTTAGGAGCAGAAAAAATAAACTTCTTGACCGACAAGAGTCAGCTTTGACCTAACCAAAGATGTTTGCAAGAAGAGTCAAAATTTGTTTCTTTACCCCATTTTCTGTCGGCTTATAAGGTTAAGCAAATGTAAGCTTGTTGGGCGGTTGATATGACTGTTTTCAATGTGAGATTTCCCATGAGAAGTTCGATGTAAAATAGACACTAAGAAGTTGGTGATGTCTTTGAATTGGTAGCTCAGCTCCGTCGATAAAGAAACTAGGTAAATCTTCTGGGAGGGTCACTCAGCACTAAATACCATCATGTGAGTTTTTTTCCAACAGATAAAGATACACCATTCTCCTGTCAGAAAGCACTTATCTATCTCATTCAGACGGATAACAGATTCTGAATTTGTTTAGCAGTTTTCTGTTTGAAATTACGTCAATTTTGCATCCAAACCAAATACAAATATCATCAGCATATTGAAAATCTTGACATTTTTGATATCTTACTTTAGAAAGAACTGATATCACAATACTGAAAAGATTAAGGAGCAATGATGGATCCTTGAGGAACTCCCATATGTAAATCTCTCTGGGAAGTAATACGCAATTTTCAACTCTTGTTTCAAAGAGTTCGAGCAGGAAAGAAAATATTTACAAACGGAAAACATTCTCCCACAAATACCTGCTCTTTTCAGTTTAAATAACAAGTGAGGCGTGCCACACTTGATCGTAGCTTCGTTTAAGGTCAAGAAAAAGTTGCCGCACGTTTGCCTACGAGCAACTTGGCGTTGTATATGGTAAGATAACTTAACCAAGTGATCCGTTGTAGATCTTCTCCCGACCTAAACCCAGCTTTGAATGACTGAATATCATTGTTTTATATCACAATAGTGCTAGTCGAGCAGTTTTACATCTTCTCCATTAACTTACATGCGGTGAAGTATGAGAGATGGGCTTGAGCACTTTTGACATCGTCTACAGGGTTTGCCATTTTTAGTATGGGAACTATAATTGAATGTTCCCCCAAGCGGCTGGTAATTTAGCCTTCACGTCAAGCAGGTTTTCCAGTATTTATGAAAATACTGCACCCAATTATCTGGTAAAGTGTTCAGCATTTCCTTGAAATTTCATCACGGCCAACAGCGGATCGCGGTGGAGATATTTACTCCGAGGGGTGTGATATAAGTAATGCCGTCTTTAGTTCCAAAAACGTACTAGGAGAGGTGAAGTATAAGTTGATCGTTAGATCTGTCTTTTAATTTCTAGTTTAGTTTCCTGGTCCTGGCTTATGCTTACATGTTCTTGAAAGACCGCTAGTCTGCTGGTACTGAAAACTGATAGGAGCGCAGCGGAAACGCATTTCCGCTTTTTGATAACGGTTGGAAATTTTTATTTTCTTCAAATGATACTTTGCACTTTGAGGAATGAAAACCCCCGTGCTTCATAGATTGAATTGGTCGTCATTTTTTACTCCTATCTGAAGAGATCGTACCTCTTTCCTCTCATAAGCTGTGACCAATATTCACACTTTGCTTTGCTAATATTTTGACGCGCGTGAGATGCGGTTTGTACCACCTTTGAATCGCTGAGTTAGAGGGAGATCGACGACAGAATAGATTTTATACGTGAAATCTTTTCTTGTTTTGCTCTTTTCCACACTCGTCTGGCCACCACAAGTGCCCTGCATAGTTAGATGTAGAAACACACGAACATCTGGGAAGAGAAAGAATCAGGCCGCGTGAAGCACAGATCTTGTGAAATGATCATACTTACATCCACGTTCCTTCATTTTGATGAATGTCAGTAAAGAAGAGATTAAAATTGAGGAAAGGTATCCCAGTCTGCTCGATTGTAATTATATTTCCCGTGATTTTACTGTATAAAGAACAGGACCCAACTTTTCGTGTAATTCGTATATGTATAGGAAAATGATCACGACCTAGTGTATCAGAGAAGTTTCCCACATACAGCTGGAGCTAATCAAGAGAAATAAAGGATAGTCAGGGCTGATGGTTATACATTCGATATCGGATATTCTTGTGATGCACCATTAGTCAGTATAGTACAAATTTGAATGCCACAACACTTTCGACTAATGGAGGGTTGTGGTTCTTGTACCAACCATCGTCCCAGAGAGCTGAAATGCGCATTAAATCACCTCCTATGACCATTTTTCCTTATAAGGTAAGTTTCGCCACCATTCGAATTATCATTATCTGGACCTTTTGGAAGATAGACGGAAACAAGATTAACAACTAGTTGCTGTGGAATTTTACCAAGCAGCGAAGATTTAAATGAGGAATGTGCAATAGGCACTGGAGATTTCATAGGATGGTAAGCAACATTTAGATGAATATATATTGCTGTGGTTGATCTTAGCCAGACTGAGTCTATGATTGTTGGAGCACGGTGGTAACGGAAAATTCGAATAGGGGGTAATTTATTTTTACTTGACGTTTTAAGATTGTAGTAATAAAACTTTAAACTGATTGAATGACAAATTTGTATCAGTTCATCATATTTCTAATAATGGAACGACATTCCATTGGCAGATGGCAATACTTGAAAGCTCTTCACATCAGAGTTACTACATTTACTGGGGAAAAAAAAAAGATCAGTAAATTAATTGTAACAGGATTATTATCTGTTGAAGTTGACGGGGAGTAAGGCGACAAATGTGGAGACTGTGAATCTGCGCTGGCCGGAAGTGAAGTCGTCAAATCAGAGTTGGCAGAATGTGAAGAGGTCACCTCAGCTTACAGGAGGAACGATCTCCTCAGGACCGATGGAGAGATGAAGTCACCGCAGGGTCAGCATAGGTGGAGACGCACCTCCGGCCGAAGGAAAAAGTCACCGCAGGGTCAGGAGTAGTGGAGACGTCACCTCAGACCCGGAAGGAGATGAAGGTCACCACTGGGTCACAGTAGGTGGAGACTCACCTCAGGACCGGAAGGAGATGAGTCACCGCATGGTCAGCAAGGAGAAGGGGAGTCTCCTCAAGGCCACAGGACAGGGAGAGTACTCTCAGGGTCAGCAGGAAGAGAAGGGGGAGTCTCCCCAAGGCCTGTAGGAGGAGAGGGAGTCTCCCCAAGGCCTGTAGGGGGAAGGGAGAGTCTCCTTGGAGCCAGCAGGAGGAGTAAGAGCCTCCTCAGGCCAAAAATATGAGTCTCCTCCTAGAAAAACGGCAGAGGAAAGACGTCACCCCTCATGTGGCTGAAGGTGAGACGGCTCCATCCATAACAGCAAGCGGTGAACTGTCTCCTCAGGGGATCAGGAGGTGTAGTCGTCTCCTCAGAGCAGTAAGGGTGGAGACATCTCCTCAGGTAACAGCAGAATTGAGGCGGGATGAAGAGAAAAGAGGACATGAATGTGTCAACTGTTCAGGCAGCCGATCGTTTCACGCTGGGATAGGAAAGAATGACACATGAGGGAGAGAGGTTGAATAGATGGAGAGCCAAGTGGGGGGGGGGTGAAACACATGGGAAGGGGCTTGCTTGTTGGCGAAGAACGGAAGTAGCAGGGAAGACAACAGTTTTGCCAGAAAAGAAGAGAATGAGGGGGGAGACGGGCAAACTTGGACAGCATCAGCAGTACAGATTTTTCTTTCCCCGTTTTCCCCGCACTTGAGCAGATGAGGAGGTATTGGGGGGGTGGGGTATATGGATATTGGTGTTTGCTGACTCACACGTAAGCAGCCGCCTTCTGTGACTGCTGCATGGCTCCACAAAAAGGCATGCACTGTTTGGAGTCTGAGGGTGCTGCGGCCTGACCACACTCTTTTGCGGCAGTGTCTGTAAGCAGCAGAGTGCTGCCCTTCCATTCGCGCATTGTGGGTACTCCGCCTTGCAGTATTTCCTTGAATGGAGCTCGCCCCACACCGCTGCTCTTCCCCGGCTTCGCCCTGCAACTGCTTCCCTGGTGTGGTCTCATCCTGACATATCGTGGCCCTGTCGACGGAGGCCTATAGGGTGCACCAGAGACGATTTGGCCATCAATTTGTAATTTATCGGGAAGACGTGGGAGGTTATAAGTGATTTTGGAAGTGTGCTGTTTCTTCCTTGTTTGTATTTTGTCAACATTCATACACACGAACATTGTTTCAGATCGTTTTCCCTTCAGATTTTCGAATACAACGCCGAAGGTTTTAACAGATGGTATGCGGCAGCGAATGTCAATCCCTGCTAAATTAGAAATAGACAGAAGCTGATTTTGTTGCTTTTTTGAAGCACATTCGACGAAGTACTCTCCAGATCGAAGACGACGAACTGCTTTCACCTCACCAACTGAGCCTAAAATGCCGTTTGAAGTTGTATCTCAGATACTGAAGCTTTAAAAAACTAAAAACCCAGGTCTTTCAAAATCACGGGAAAAGGAGTTGGGGAGGGCGAAATTATTAAGGAATGTCCGCTCTTGATATTTAGGTTGTCTCTTTTCCCGGAAGATTTTACAATAATGTTACCTTTGTTGGTGGATGTTACTTTTGATGAATTGTCTATTTTAAAGGGCAGTGCCATCTTTAAAACACACACACACACACACACACACACACAAACACACAGAGGAAGGGGGGGAGGGTGCTAGTACTTGACCCGGAGAAGAACAAGAAAGCCATGACGAAAATTAGCATTTCGACGTAATGGCCAAATGACGTACAGGTACACAGACGTCATTATTTTGGGTTTTTTTTTTGTTGTTTTCAGAAATTCTTTTGGCAAAAAACAAACAAACAGAAATCCCAAAAAATAATAATCCACAACCGAAATAAAGCCTGAGATGACAGTCGGAAAAACGGACGATTTTAGATGAAATGAGCCGATGCTACCAATTATAAATGAATAAGCAGAGCTCTGTGTGGGTGTGTGTGTGTGTGTGTGTGTGTGTGTGTGTGTGCGTGCGGTGTGTGTGTGTGCCAAGTGTGTGTGATGAGATAGTTGTGGATGTGTAAGTGTGCAAAACTTTACATAAGTCATAAGTGAAGATTAACATAAAACAAAATACTTAAAACAACAACTAACTAATCAATTAAAGTCAAAAAAGAGAAAGTAGTTTTTAAAAAAAAAAACTTTGCTTCCCCCCACCTTCCCCCCCCCCCCCCCCCCCCCCCCCCATCCCCACCATATATTATCCACTTTCCCAAACCCCCCCTCCTTTCTCCTCCCCCGCAAATAAAGTTAATAAAAATGTTATAAGTATCTTCCAATAGGGTGCGTTCTAAGTGTACAAAGAATTCATACGTTAAAGCTGGTGACTCAAAAATAGCCTGCACAGTATTTTGCTTCAAACTGGAATGGTTTTTTTCATATCACTGCATGAAACAATATGAACTGGGTAATTTTGTTTCCACATACGCAAATACGCTTTTTACATATTTTGTTTTAAATGCATTAAGTTTCCACCTGTACATTAATGAGAGTAATTTTCTATTAAAGTTAAAAATTCTCTTTAATTCTTTTAATACAAACTGATCTTTATTGATGTGATCTACCATACTATATTCGAAAGCTTTCAATATGCGACTTAAACTAAGTTACACTGTTAAAATTACTGAAAAGGGGAAAATCAAACAATTCTGAATCAAAACTATTTTGGCCCCACGTTAGCTGCCCTGTCTACTTTTTATTGTAATGAAAAGAACAATGGAAGGAACCCAACAAAAAGCTACATGGGTTCCTCTTGCATTAGCAGGGTGTATCATGCAACTTATCTCTATGATCATTTCAGGTCTTGGGGCAATTGAAAAACTTTTAATGCCTGAAGAACTGATTAGAATCAACACAGAACAGAATTTGAATATGTTTTTGGGAAAAGTTTAAAAGGTAATTTAAAGCCAGGAGTATCGCTGTTAATTCTGCTGTAAATATCGATTTGTTAATTCCGATAAAAAATGATTTCTCTACTTTTAAGTCTAAATTTAAAGAATGCACAACCTGTTTGCTTATCAATGCACGAACCGTCTGTGTATTTTTCAGATAATTTGAATAGCTCTTTTCAACATGACATTTGATATAGCTTGCTAACAAATTTTTATGTTTTCATCTTTTTTAATATTGGTTGATCAATATCATAATATCCCTTATTAAGCCCCCATGGTGGTATAGGAGAAAATAACGGTCTAATGGATAGTGCATTTTTATCGATTGAAACACAGAATCGGTAATACATTTTGATGTGTAAGTTACCAGTGTTTTTTGAGAAGCTATAATTTTGCTCTTTTAGAAAAGTCAATATCTGACCACATTTTATTTCAGATCTAATGTCGTTTTTATGTTGTACTTTTTGGATAACAAATTTACAACACGCTAACTCTCTGTATTCATCTAAGGGGAAGCATCTGCGCTTCGTAATACGTACGAGAATGTTTGCATGCCCCGGGAAGGCCAAGTGCTAATTTTTAATGCCTTGCATTCAATACTTCAAGCTTTTCAATAGGTATTAAATTTTAGGAGCGCTAAAGATTATTCTTGGCATATGTTATTTTCGACCTCATTAAAGATTTACATAAGTTATCAATGTGGATGATTTTCTGCCCCCATTTTTTTTTAAACAAAAAATTTTTAAAGGAAATTTAATGTTTTCCTCGCCTTTGTTAATAAGTATTCATATATGATGTTCCTGATAGTTTTAGATGTAAAATGGACTCCTAGGAATTTAACTTCTGTTACGTATTTAAAGGTGTTTCGCCCAATGTAAAAACGGGCAGATTATCTGGATTATTACCACTATTGAAAAGAATGATGTTTGTTTTTTCAATAGACAAGTTAATCCATTTAACTTCTTGTATTTCCGCCCATCCTATTTAGTTCGTCTTGATAGATCTTTTTGATGAAATTTATATCACGCTGTGGAGTTTTCTTTTTAAGAGCTACTTCCATCCAATGCATATGTCATCTGCATATTGAACGAGGACTCCTTTTTAGATGACTTATTAGGCAAATCATACAATACAATGAGAAAAGAAGCGGAGCTACCACTGACCCTTGGGGATTCCCATTGACAAAGTTCTACTGGTGGAATTGTTTTCCTACTCTTGTTTGTACTACTTATCTTTGAGAAGCATTTAACATAATTGTATACATTTCCTGATAGTCCAATATTTTAAGTTTGTTTAATAGCTGTGAATGCCATACTTGTCGTAAGCCTTGTTTATGTCAAAAAATGTACCCAGGAAAATTTACGTCTTGCAAATTGTTTCTTTATATTTGTTGATAATTTCACTAATATTCGTAGTAGATCCCCCTTTAACGAAACCAGCTTGATTAATAGGAATGTGTCATTTTTTTTCACAGTAATGTGCTAGTCTATTCAGAACAATTCTTTCTGATAGTTTACGGGACGTGTGATGTTAATGCTATAGGTCTGTAGTTTTTAGGATCGCTAAAAAGACTTTCCTTGTTTATGAACTGGGACAACAATTGTCTGTTTCCATTTTTTGGGGCA
>CM031610.1:56577629-56590129 GCA_018398815.1 Conus ventricosus | reverse complement strand
GAACTTTTTTCCATTTGGCTATTATCCAACATTCCCCAGACTTCAATGCATATATCAAAATAGGCTGTATCTGTGAATCGAATAATTTCCAAAATAGATTCACATCGATTGAGTTCAATTTTTTCATAGTCCTCAGAATATGCCATGACACCTCTCTTTCCCTTTCTGCACATCTCAAGCCAGCCCTTACTCAAGCTTAATTTTGTCGTGAATAACATCCCAAGGTATTTATAGCTACTTGTCACTCAACTTCTGCTCCACCATAAAACCATCTTTCGTATTTGATAAGTAACCACCATTTCTGAAAACCATTACATTAGTTTTGTTTAGGTTCACCGTTAATTTAACCTATCTGATTCTCTTTTCAGTGTGCTAACTGATTTTGCAAACCAATAGGGGTATCTGCTAGGAGATAACATCATCAGCGAAAAGCATTAGAAATAAGTCAGCAGCACCAGGTAACAATTTGAATTCCATGTTTCCCTTCCCCTGCTATCTCTATCGCTAATTCGTTTATGAAGAATGTGAACAAAAGTGGGCTAAGCAGACACCCTTGTTTCACACCCCTCGGCAGCTGAAATAATCAGTATAAGCTCCTTTCTCTCGAACACATGCAAGAACAGACTCATACATTCCCCGAACAGCTGCATACAACTTCCCATTTACGCCATTCTTCCTCAAAATACACCATAGAACATTTCTGTTGACTAATCGAAAGCTTTCTGAAAATCAACAAATGCAACATACAATTTGGATTTTGTTAATAAGTATTTTTGTACTAAAGCATACAGAGTAAATATATGATCTATTGTACTATATTTGGATCGGAATCCAGCCTGCTCTGCCATTATTTTCTCTTCTCTCTCTGCCCACGCTTTTAATCTTTTGTTGAGTATATGTGTATACATTTTACTAATAATACTCGTCATGCAACACCTCGATAGTTTGTCAGGATTATACTATCACCTTTCTTGTGCAGAGGAACTATATTGATTTAGACCAAGATTCTGGGAAGATTCCCTTATCAAACACTGAGTTAAAAAGATCAACCAAGAAATCAACTACAACAGAGTTAGCACATTTGAACATTTCTCCAACTACTTTGTCTGGCCCAGCACTTTTTCCACATTTGATGGTTTTATACTGTTTAAGACTTCATTTCTTGTTATCTGGTCATTAAACAATGGTTGGCCAGTAATTTGCTCGTCACTATCGATATCTACGCTCAGATCTTCACAATCGTTATCAAATCCATTAAATACACTGTAGAAATGTTCATACCATTGTTGCGAGCTGATTCATTATAAATTACTGTTTTCTACTGATCGATCGAATGGTAGACCAAATAATTTAGTGGTCGTAACAGATGCTTTCAATCTATTAATTTGTTTTTCATCAAATTCTTTTCTTTTATCTTTCTCAGTAAATTATAGTCTTTCCTTTCCCTAACGTAAGTTGCTTTGTGTTCTTTTTTCAGTGTTACAGATTTGGTTCTTGATATCGCTTCAAGCACCTGTTCACAAGTTTTTTCTATCTCGCACTCAAAATCAAACCAATCGCTCACTTCTTTCTTGTTTTTAACCCTTGGTCCTTACCATACATGCAGCTGCACTATACAAAGCTTTCACAAAATATTCTAAAACCAGTGTTGAATTTACATTAAGAGCTCTGTAGCTTCAATCGCAGCACTGTTTGAACTCGTCTGAATCTAGTTCCTCCTTATAAGTCTCTGCATGTTCTTCAGATCCAAATAAAGCGCTCTTCTGTATGACATACTGGATGCTCTTTTCTTACGTTCATACTACCTGTTTCCATTTTAGTTTCTACAGTAAATGCCACGAAAATAAACAATCGCCAACCTTCATTCTGCAATTTCTTAGTAACTCTTTAGTGACAATGAAATAATCAATTAAACTACTACCATTAGGTGACACAAATGTAAACTCTCCTTTCGAATCATCATTGCATGTACCATTCACAATATCTAGATCAAACATAAAACACAAATCTAACAAAGATTACCAAACTTATTTACATACAAGTCTTTAGAGCGGCGCTTTAAACACATCATTTTCATTGTCCTTTTATGGTCATCTTCAGTACAACCATCTTCATCATATGAATCATCACCATCATAGACATCAATATTATAATCACCCTCCCCATCAACATCACAGTCTTCATCATCATCGCTATCATCATCTCCAGGTGTAAGATTTGACATAGGCTCCAGTTTGGGTTGTTGTACGTCCAGTCCGTGCATTCAAATCACCACATAACAGAATAGTTACATCCCTAATTTTCTGTAATGTCTAACATATTATCTTCAAGGATCAAGATTCCATCTTTAATTGCATAGTTGTTATATATATCGGCCCTCCCTCTGGTACTACATAACATGCAATCAGTAGAACATCCTTAGTTGTATTAAACAATGATTTGCTAACATTCAGGGCTATCACGTATCACAATTTACACTGACCTGAGTGACAAACATTTCATATATTTTCTTCACCATTAGCAATACACCGCCAGAATGACGACCTTGATATGATAATTTCTTTGCTGAGCATGAAATTTTACAAAATCAATAAACACACCAGAGAAATCAAACTTTTCATGAACAAATGTCTCAGTGAGGCACACAAAATCAAAACCATTTATATAATTAATGAACGAAGCATCATTAAGTTTAGTGTATAAATTTTCTATGTTATAATTAAGAAACGTCAGTTCTTTTTCCTGATAGTCTAGCCTGTCCTATTTTGAGCACGTTTTTGATCTCAAAGATCTCCCACGGACATCTTTGGCCAGGTAAGAATTAATGCCAGTTTGTTTTCTCGACCCAGACCCTCGTCCTGTACCGTGTGTGGCCACCCCTTCCCCCTGTCCATACCGTGATCCACTGGTGGGAGTTTTCCTGTCCGTCACAACCACGCACACACTGGGATACGGCCCCGCCTCGCGGTGACGTGAACTGGTCGGAGGATCCCGGCTCTGGTTAGGCAACACGTCACAAGATCGTGCTCTGCCACCGAACACAGGTGTCGAAGAAGGCGTTCGCACGTTCGGAGAATCCGCACAACTGTGTGTTGGTGTCACGGCTGGTTGGCTGCTTGCTTCCCCGGCTTCACGCTGACCCGTAGGTTGATCGGCACGGTCACCATCCCCCAGCACGCGCTGACCTCCTTTCTCCGCCTCCACTCCTTCTGCCGCTCCCCATTGGCTGCTGTGTTGTCTGACGTCACAGTGACGCGAAGGGGAATCCCCCGTGCCACTGTCACCTGCCACGTGAGTGTCGGCAGACTTCCATCTGTGCCAGTACTCGAAGTGTTGTGACAGATCGTGTATCCGCTCTGCCACCTCTGCATACGATCGTGGATCGCGTCTTCGTGCCTACTGTCAGTTTTTCCCCGACAAAGTAGGCTGCCATGCCGTCTTGTTTTGCCTTGGCTACTGTTGCTGCCTGTCTTCTCGTAAGATCGTTCGCTAATCTAACACCTCTTTTCTCCAGTTCGTGTCGTAGCTCGCGATCGCGCATTATTTTCATTTTGTCTTGCCATTGCATGAAACAAACAATCATGTTCTTGACTCGCCTGGTCTGGCATGGCCCACCCTATGTGCACGCACAATGTCGTTCTCTGTCCACACTTTAGAGCTGTCAACGCTGTTCAATGTTCAGTAATACATCAGCACAGCTTTCGAAGTCTTCTTTAGCTCCTGAAGGGATACCGAAGAATCGCAAATTATTGCGCCTTGAAAACCCCTCTAATCTATTTCTTCTGACATCATCGTAACTTGTTGCTCTAATTTGTTCACAGTCACTGTCAGTTTCTCAGCCTGTTTCTTCCCTTGTGCCGTTGCTTCGAACAACTGATCTAAATCCGTGCACATGTGTTTCTATGACGGCTGACAGTCTGTGTTGTTCCGTTTCAACTATTGTACACCTGTTGTTGATTTCTCTAACACTTCTCGACACTCTCCCTGATATCTGTCAGTTCGTGGCGTATGAAATCGTTCTGTTCTCTCTGTTCTCTCTGCTGCGTGTCTGCCTTTCGCGGTCTAGTTTCCATTCTTCTCTTTGTTGCGCGAGAGCCGACATGATTCCGCGGCAAAATCAGCACTGATTGCGCTGTCCTTAGTCAGTGTTGATTCCATCTATATTATCGTCCTAGTGCCATGCGGATCAGGCCAGGATTCTGCTCGATGTCTCCACTTAACAGCAGTTTCCACATCGTACGCACCGCGTTGGCAACACAAACACATCACGATCAGTTCGGATACATGTAGGTCACTGTGATCCAGACTGACAATGTCACTCGCTCGAATTGTTCGTCCACACCTACCGTTGTTCCTCTTGGTGCGCCTTGAAAGTAATTTAACGTTGTCAGTTTGGTGAATAAACAATGTCCACACTGTATGAATGACTGACAACACAGCACACACTAGAGCACGCCGACACAATGCGCCACCCCGAACAAAGTTTCAAATGGTGCTCACACAGTTCAGGCCACCTTCAGTTTTTAGCACAGAATGTGCCAATTCTGGCCCTCCACAATGATAAGTCAATCATTTTTTTGCACAGACCAGTTCACTGATGTTTGCGGGAGATAGATAGAGAGAAGGCGAGAGAGTGAGAGAGAGAAAAAGAGAGAGAGAGAGAGAGAGAGAGAGAGAGAGAGAGAGAGAGAGAGAGAGAGAGAGACATCCGCACAGAATGCATCAGTGTCTGTGAGGTAAAGATGAATTAAGTACGTGGTACAAAAAGTTGCTAGGGACGAACACGCACACGCACACGCGCGCGCGCGCACGCACGCACACACACACACACACACACACACACACACACACACACACACACACACACACACACACACACGAGAGAGAGAGAGAGAGAGAGAGAGAGAGAGAGAGAGAGAGAGAGAGAGAGAGAGGAATAACATCGATTTTTATATGTGAACCAGCCATGGCTTCTCATACAGCGGGTAGTTGAACAAAACATCCAAAATTACTCATGCAAAGGGAAAACTCACTCTATTTAATAATAACACACCAAAAAAAATCCAGAACATAATAAAGCTGCAGTTTCCCTGCATTTTTATACTTTTTAACCAAAAACAATGACAAAATCCACGCCGATTTTAAGTCATGTAGATGCCATTAATTAACACAGTTGAAATAATGGTTATGTGATTGAAATACATTTCAAAGGAGAGAGAGAGACAGACACAGAGAGAGAGAGAGAGAGAGAGAGAGAGAGAGAGAGAGAGAGAGAGAGAGAGAGAGAGAAGAGAGAGAGAGAGAGACCCAAATGCATGCGCTTACACACACACACACACACACACAGAGTCAAACCACTGCCCCACACGAATCCAACGCTGGGCGGAGGCCTTCAAAGCAAGGTGGAGAGGTGGCAATGGCAGCCACGTGCGTCGTAAACACTCCTCCTGGTGTCCTGTGTCGCTTCTTTTTCTTCTCCACTTTTTTTTTTTCCTTCTCCTCGTCTTTGATCAGTCAGGTGAAACTTCACCCCCTTCCCACCCACCCCACCCCCGCCCCCCTCCCCAACCCTACCGCAACCTCACTGACTTCGACCGGTTACCGTTAATTAGGTCAGCCCCAGAAGGATGCAAATGAGATTTTCTCCGCGTCCTTGAGGAATGTGTGTGCGTGTGTGTGTGTGGTGTGTGTGTGTGTGTGTGTGTGTGTGTGTGTGTGTGTGTGTGTGGTGTGTGTGTGCGTGCGTGCGCGAGCAGGCGTATGTGTATGTGTCTGTGTGTGCGTACATGTGTGCATGCATGCATGCGTGTGAGTGTGTGCGCGCGCGCGCGTGCGTGTGTGTGTATGTGTGTGGTGTGTGTGTGTGTGTGTGTGTGTGTGTGTGTGTGTGTGTGTGTGTGTGTGTGTGTGTGACAGGTTTGCTTTTCTTTTTGTTTTGTTTTTCGTTTTCTGAGGGATAGAGAGATTTTTTTACATGGTGTTTGGGGGTCGGGAGAAGGAAAAGGGATGGAAGGTACGATTGTAACGTAAGGAGTGAAGAGGCGCTGAAGGGACTGAAGAGAGTAACAATACACAGAGGGCAAGGGTGTGTGTGTGTGTGTGTGTGTGTGTGTGTGTGTGTGTGTGTGTGTGTGTGTGTGTGTGTGTGTCTGTGTGTGTGTGTGTGTGTGTGTGTGTGTGTGTGTGTGTGTGCGTGCGTGCGTGCGTGCGTGCGTGCGTGCGTGCGTGCTGGGCCATCTGCACAAATGGTTTTCTATGTTAGAAAATACATCATAACATACCACTCAAAACATCAGATTCTAAATCTCCTTTTCTTCTATTCATCGCTTCGACAAGGTATTTAGCCAGGCCAACAATGATTAAGTTATCACGTGATGGCATGACAGACTTTACCTTATCTGTTGTTGGGTAATGTATGTAAGTCAAATTGAAAAATTAATATTTTGTGGGTATGTGAAGAAAAGTTTCGACACTGAAACAAGCGTGTTTTATATTCCGCATTCTGACCATATAGTAGGCGGTCTGAATTATCCTCATTCTGAAGAAAATGTTGTACAAAGCATAAACCACGCATCCTTGACCCTAAGCTTTGTGAAAGTTTGTGTCATTTGTTTATTTGTAAACGTTAAACAGTTCTTTGGCTAAAATTCTTTCTTGAATGAGAAGTATCTTTTGGCTTAGTTGTTTTTTTTTTTTCCGAGTGCTAGTTTTGTTTAAACTATGAAATGAGACTGTTCTTAAATTCTGATATAAACCCCTGCTAATAGAGAAGTATCTTTTGGCTTAGATTTTTTTTTTATTTCCGAGTGCTAGTTTTGTTTAAACTATGAAATGAGACTGTTCTTAAATTCTTATATAAACCCCTGCTAATAGCCTACACTTCGACCCCACTGCACCATTCCAGACCCATTTTCTGTTGAAGTTTTCTTTACATTTGATGCCCAGCTGTCTTTATCTGATTCTATTTCTAACAATAAAAATTTCATGGGCTCGCCTGTAGACTCTGTTCAACAGTATTTTTACAGTATTCTTACTAATCTCGTTCAGTTTTTGATGCATTCAACGGCACTTCTAATGAAAAGTGGGCATGTTTCGTTCCAGCATTTACAATTTTTTTCTCAAAAGAATGGATAACGCGACGTCTGGAAATCGTTTGTTGGCAAAGTAAGCATTTTCTCCCATGCCACCACATTTCTCAATCCCAAAACATCTGCTCCCCCAAATGGAAATGGGTTCAGTCTGTGCATCAAACAATTTCCATTACGTGTACATGGATCGATTTGTAGGCCATTTTCTTTGATGATTTCTAAATTTTCCCCACGACGCCCCTCTTCCCTGTTCTACTCAAGTCAGAGAGAACAGCATTGATATATAATATATATATAAAATATATATATATTATATAATAATATAATATATATGTATTTTGGTGAATAAAATTTCCTATATTATTCATACTTATTGTTATTTGGGTTCATTTGTTCATTTCCATAAGCCCACCTTTCCTGAACGCCCAGTTTAGTCACGCTTCCTGAACACTGTTATGTTCGTTTTTTATCCACGTTTAACTTCTAAATGTAATAATAATAATAAATAATAATAATAATAATGAGTACTTAAATAGCGCCTTTTCCGGCTAGAGACCAAGCTCTAAGCGCTTTACAACCCACACTCATTTACACAACGGGCTGCCTACCTGGGGAGTGCCGACTGAAGAGCTGTCAGCTGGCGCTTCATTCAGTCGTTTCCCGTGTCATCCAGTCAAAATCGCTCAATACGTTTCCTCAGTTTTTTCCCTTTCTTCCATCATTCTTTCCATTTCTCACGCAGGATGCATGTTATGTGTAACGTGTCATCCATCCCAACGGCCAAACTGGTCTACTCTCCGAAAGTTGGAGATGGGATTTACGTGTGTGCAAAATGTTATGCATGCGTTTTACACATGGAACCTCGGTTTATAGTCCCCATTTGAAGGACTGTATGGGAAAAGGAGTCAGAACCAAAGTTAAACTCCGAGGGAATAATCCCCCTGTACCGAAACGGCCCGGCGGAGATTCGAACCCGCAACCCCGGATCACCAAGATTACGAGTCCGGCGCTCTACCAACTGAGCTATTTCCCGGGTGTAGTCTGTCCGCTTTTTCCAGTGTCTTGACGTTCAGCGTGATGTTGTCTGATGAAGCTGTCTCTGTACACCAAGGTGTTGCTTTCCTGGATTGACCTGCAATCCGTATATGGCTGATGCTTCGCCCAGTTAGTGAATGTTCCCTGGAGTTCTGCAATGTCATCAGAGAAGCCCAGACTGCAAAGGGGAGGTCACGTTGTTAAATGAGGTGCAGGTGATGAATGTCCTGCACTATTTTCATCACGTAAATGTCGAATTGAACTGGGAGATTGGGGGAAGGGAGGGAGGGGGGGGGGGGGAGATACAGACTGGGGTCCCCCAATATTCGAGAGTCCCTGACGTGCGGTTTGTGTTCTGCGAGAGTGCTGCAGTCTCTGAAGTGAGGTTGTTGTCCAAGCTGAAGTTCCTCACGACTGATGCATCTCTATGAGGACTGGACCTTTCCCACCTCCCAGAACGATTTACATCGAAAGTCAAGGTCACAGCAAAAATGTTTTGGTAGGCTGCAGGGTAGGGGGGGGGAGGGGAAGGGGAGGTAATTATATATGACACATTAGGAGACTGATGTTACTTGCAGCGAGAGGAGACATTGGGGATGTACGAAGGGAGGTTGGGGGAGGGTAGACAGGGGGGGGGGGGGGAGGGGGCAGAAGTGACCGTCCTCGGAAGGGAAGTGATTTCTGACCTGACACATTTATGGGGGCTGTTTTTTGCCTGCAAGCCGGAGGATGGGAAGGAAGATGGGGAAATGAGGGGAGGGGAGGAGAAGAGGGGATGTGGAGGGTTCATGAACACGGCTGTGCTTGCAAGGTAGGACATTTCTGACTCATCTAGCGACTCATTTGCCAGCGAGAACGCGATTTGGAGGCTATTTGTTGTTTTCGTTGCTGTTGGATTGCTTTGTAGTTGTTATTCGTCTTGGGTTGTTTCGTTTTGTTGATACATTGGGGACTGACTTTTTCTCTCTCCCGGGTCTTTCATTTCTGCCATCACTGGATAATGGTCTCCGACGTGTGATGGGAATCTGGAACCCGACGCGCTTTAGAGCTCATGTTATTTCTCCTGAAAGCAAATCAGGTTTTCTCTCTCTCTCTCTCTCTCCCCTCTCTCTCTCTCTCCTCTCTCTCTCCTCTCTCACTCTCTCTCTCTCTCTCTCACACACACACACACACACACACACACATATATATATATATATATATATATTATATATAATATATATAATATATATATATATATACACGCGCGCGCGCGCATGCACGCACGCATGCATGCATGCACATAATACATACACACATGTTCCCTCTTTCTCTCTCTCTCACACACACACACACACAAACACCCCACACACACACACACACACACACACAAGACATCATATATACACCACCGTCTTCTTTGTAGCAAACATAGTAATGCATTTGAAGACCAGCAGCTAAAGTCCACATCTCGTACCTCAGCCCTTACATCCATCCGTCCTCTTCTCTGTCTTCTCTCTATGTTCCTTGCTGTTCTAATCTCCCCAGCTCCAAACGCATAAACCTGCGTTTTCCCGCACCATGAGAATTACTAGATATCTTGCCGCGTGGGGATGAACGCTGGGCCATCCAAGGAAGACAGATGACGTTCTTTCTTTTATCAATGGAGAGAGGAGAAAATCGCTCAACTGTGCCAACGACACTGAAAGCACAATTCACCAATAAAACCATCAATAGATTGATAGATAGACAGATAGATAGATAGGCAGATAGATAGACAGAGTGACAGACAGACAGATAATAGATAGAAAAGACAGACAGACAGACAGACAGACAGACAGACAGACAGATAGATAGATAGATAGATAATAGATAGATAGATAGATAGATAGATAGATTCAAATCTTTGCCAATCATTACTATAATGACTGAAGAATTGTTAACCTGCACTTGTTTTCTCCCCACTATTTAATTGTTCAGCAGTATAATGTTTGGTCAATCAGTGGGAGATTGCATCTCTTAGGAGATCCAAGTAAAGGTTGTTCTGTACAATTCTTAGCCACTCACAATGCTTGGTTATTGAACAGCAGAGCTGACCACTCACACTGTTCCATATCTTTTGATCTCCCTTGCATCCTTGAATGGATCCTCAAGCATAGGCCAAAGATTGTCCCCTACATTTTATACTGTTTTGCATAATGCTTTTAGTTTTTAATCACTTTTTTCCTCTCCACATTTCCTTTGTTCCATTTACTACCCTTCGCTGGCTGCTTTGGGGGTGCTGTTGGATTCTTTTTTGAACCCTGGTGATGAGAACACCACAGAATTATGGACTTTGTGTGTCTCTAATTGACACCAGAGCACAGACACAATCAGCCGTGTCTCCCTGATGAGTCCGATCCAGCGGACGAAAGGCCTAGGCAGGCAATACAAATAGATCTGCCTTCGAAGAGGAGTACGATGGTTCCCTCCAGGCTGCTAGTGAAGGTTTCTCATATTTATAATATTTCCCCCCAATTTTTTTCATCTTTATTTTATTTATTTTGTTTTTTTAATTCAAATCTTTGCCAAGTCATTACTATAATGACGGAAGAATTGTTAACCTGCACGTGTTTTCTCCCACTATTTAATTGTTCAGCAGTATAATGTTGGTCAATCAGTGGAGATTGCATCTCTTAGGAGATCCAAGTAAAGGTTGTTCTGTACAATTCTTAGCCACTCACAATGCTTGGGTATTGAACAGCAGAGCTGACCACTCACACTGTTCCATATCTTTTGATCTCCCTTGCATCCTTGAATGGATCCTCAAGCATAGGCTCAAAGATTGTCCCCTACATTTTATACTGTTTGCATAATGCTTTTAGTTTTTAATCACTTTTTCCTCTCCACATTTTCCTTTTGTTTTCCCTTTACTACCCTTCGCTGGCTGCTTTGGGGGTGCTGTTGGATCTTTTTTGAACCCTTGGTGATGAGAACACCACAGAATTATGGACTTTGGTGTGTCTCTATTTGACACCAAGAGCACAGACACAATCAGCCGTGTCTCCCTGATGAGTCCCCATCCAGCGGACGAAAGGCCTAGGAGCAGGCAATACAAATAGATCTGCCTTCGAAGGGGAGTACGATGGTTTTCCCCCAGGCTGCTAGTGAAGGGTTTCTCATATTTAAAAATATATTCCCCCCATTTTTTTTCATCTTTATTTTATTTATTTTTGTTTTTTTTAATTCAAATCTTTGCCAAGTCATTACTATAATGACTGAAGAATTGTTAACCTGCACTTGTTTTCCTCCCACAATTTAATTGTTCAGCAGTATAATGTTTGGTCAATCAGTGGAGATTGCATCTCTAGGAGATCCAAGTAAAGGTTGTTCTGTACAATTCTTAGCCACTCACAATGCTTGGGTTATTGAACAGCAGAGCTGACCACTCACACTGTTCCATATCTTTTGAAACTCCCTTGCATCCTTGAATGGATCCTCAAGCATAGGCTCAAAGATTGTCCCCTACATTTATACTGTTTGCATAATGCTTTTAGTTTTTAATCACTTTTTTCCTCTCCACATTTTCCTTTTGTTCCATTTACTACCCTTCGCTGGCTGCTTGGGGTGCTGTTGGATTCTTTTTGAACCCTTGGTGATGAGAACACCACAGAATTATGGACTTTGGTGTGTCCTCATTTGACACCAAGAGCACAGACACAATCAGCCGTGTCTCCCTGATGAGTCCGATCCACGGACGAAAGGCCTAGGAGCAGGCAATACAAAAAGATCTGCCTTCGAAGGGGAGTACGATGGTTCCCTCAGGCTGCTAGTGAAGGGTTTCTCATATTATAATATATTCCCCCCATTTTTTTTCATCTTTATTTTATTTTTTTTTTTTTAATTCAAATCTTTGCCAAGTCATTACTATAATGACTGAAGAATTGTTAACCTGCACTTGTTTTCTCCCACTATTTAATTGTTCAGCAATAGATAGATAGATAAATAGATAATGATGTAAAGAAAGGGTTTGCTAAGGATTAGGGCCTAGGCTGAGGTTCGGTTTGGGTTAAAAAATCAGGCTGGCGTTAAGGCCTGGTTACAGTAAGGATCATGCGCACTGGAGTCCAAGCGTCCTGCGCTTGTCTGATCACAGCTTCCACCTGTAAGACAAAACACACCGCCACTATACAAACCTTGAACTGTGCTATACAGAAGAAGCTGATTTTATCGGCTTTCTCCGTCGACTGTGGTTTCTGAATCTGGATCCAGGTTATATGAAAAATGAACAATGTTGCATTAGAGATGTGGGGAGGGCAACGTCAAGAAGGTGACTATCACAGCAACACACCGTCATATATTTGCAACATATTTTGTTCTTAGAACAGTCAGTTCACAAATCTGATCCACTTACCAACT
>CM031610.1:56546740-56556740 GCA_018398815.1 Conus ventricosus | reverse complement strand
ATGAATGGAGTGTTATCCTGGGAGGATGGTGAATGGAGTGTTATCCTTGGAGGATGATGAATGGAGTGTTATCCTGGGAGGATGGCGAATGGAGTGTTATCCTGGGAGGATGGTGAATGGAGTTTTATTCTTGGAGGATAGTGAATGGAGTGTTATCCTGGGAGGATGGTGAATGGAGTGTTATCCTTGGAGGATGGTGAATGGAGTGTTATTCTTGGAGGATGGTGAATGGAGGATGGTGAATGGAGTGTTATTCCTGGAGGATGGTGAATGGAGGATGGTGAATGGAGTGTTATCCTTGGAGGATGGTGAATGGAGTGTTATCCTTGGAGGATGGTGAATGGAGTGTTATCCTTGGAGAAGTATGAATCAAGTATTATCCCTGGAGGAGGATGAATAGAGTGTCATCTTTGCAGGATGAATGGCATACTATCCTTGGAGGATAATAAGTGAATGTTGTCGGTGGAGGAGGATGAATATAGTGTTATCGTTGGAGGAGAATAAATGTAATGTCATCGTTTGAGGAGAATAAATGTAATGTTATCGTTGGAGGAGGATGAATGTAGTGTTATAGTTGGAGGAGAATAGATGTAATGTCTCATATTTGGGAGAATAAATGTAATGTTTTCGTTGGAGGAGGATGAATGTAGTGTTATCGTTGGAGGAGGATGAATGTAGTGTTATCGTTGGAGGAGAATAAATGTGATGTTATCGTTGGATGAGGATAAATATAGTGTTATCGTTGGAGGAAGAGAAATGTAGTGTTATCGTTGGAGGAGAATAAATGTGATGTTATCGTTGGAGGAGGATGAAAGTAGTGTTATCGTTGGAGGAGGATGAATGTAGTGTTATCGTTTGAGGAGGATGAATGTAATGTTATCGTTGGAAGAGGATGAATATAGTGTTATTGTTGGAGGATGATGAATGTAGTGTTATCGTTGGAGAATGGTGAATGGAGTGTTAGCCTTGGAGGATGAATGGAATTCTGTTCTTAGAGGCTGTGAATGGTGTGTTCTCTAGGATGATTATAAATGGAGTGTTGTTCTTGAAGGGCGGTGAATGGATTATCGTTGTTCGAGGATCATGAATGGAATTCAATTCTTGGAGGGTAATGAATGTAGTAGATACATTTCTAGAGGATGGTGAATGGAATTCAATTCTTGGAGGGTAATGAATGTAGTAGATACATTTCTAGAGGATGGTGAATGGAGGGTTGTCCTCGGAGGATGGCCAATAGAGTATACCTTTTGGAAGATGGTGAATCATGTTATTCTTAGAGGTGTAGGATGAAAGCGGTGTTGTCCTTTGAGGTGGGGGGGGGGTGAATGGAGAATTATCCTCAGAGAATGGTGAACGGAATGTTACCCTTGGGAGGGGAAAGGAGTGTTATCTCTGATGATGATGGTGATGGTGATGGTGGTGGTGGTGGGTGTTGGTTTAAAGTTCCCATGGTCTATTGTGCGTGAGGGCAGTAAACCGTCAGAGGTTGACCGTTCCTAGGACACAACATGATGGCTGGCGAAGCCCATACCTCGCCTTTCGCCGCCTTTAACTTTCCCGGAACTGAATTGCGTACCATTTATTGCTTTTAACCTGATGATGATGAATTGAGTGGTGTCCTTGGAGGAGGATGCGTGGAGTGTTGTCCTTGGAGGATGGTGGCGTGTTGTCCTTGGAGACGGATGAACGGAATGGTGTCCTTGGATGTGGATGAATGGAATACTGTCCTTGGAGGCGGATGAATGGAATGGTGTCCTTGGGGACGGATGAATGGAATACTGTCCTTGGAGATGGATGAATGGAATACTGTCCTTGGAAGTGGATGAATAGAATGGTGTCCTTAGAGGTGGATGAATGGAATGGTGCCCTCGGAGGTGGATGAATGGAATGGTGTCCTTGAATGTGGATGAATGGATGGTGTCCTTGAAGGTGGATGAATGGAATGGTGTCCTTGGAGTGTGGGATGAATGGAATACTGTCCTTGGAGGTGGATGAATGGAATGGTGTCCTTAGAGGTGGATGAATGGAATGGTGTCCTTGGAGGTGGATGAATGGAATGGTGTCCTTGGAGGTGGATGAATAGAATGGTGTCCTTAGAGGTGGATGAATGGAATGGTGTCCTTGAATGTGGATGAATGGAATGGTGTCCTTGAAGGTGGATGAATGGAATGGTGTCCCTGGAGGTGGATGAATGGAATACTGTCCTTGGAGGTGGATGAATGGAATGGTGTCCATAGAAGTGGATGAATAGAATGGTGTCCTTGGAGGTGGATGAATGGAGTGGTGTCCTTGGAGGTGGATGAATAGAATGGTGTCTTTAGAGGTGGATGAATGGAATGGTGTCCTTGGAGGTGGATGAATGGAATACTGTCCTTGGAGGTGGATGATAGAATGGTGTCCTTAGAGGTGGATGAATTGAATGGTGTCCTTGAAGGTGGATGAATGGAATGGTGTCCCTGGAGGTGGATGAATGGAATACTGTCCTTAGAGGTGGATGAATGGAATACTGTCCTTGGAGGTGGATGAATGGAATAGTCCTTGGAGGCGGATGAATGGAATACTGCCTTCCGGAGGTGGTTGAATGGAATACTGTCCTTGGAGGGGGATGAATGGAATACTGTACATGGAGATGGATGATGGAATACTGTCCTTGGAAGTGGATGAATAGAATGGTGTCCTTAGAGGTGGATGAATGGAATGGTGCCCTCGGAGGTGGATGAATGGAATGGTGTCCTTGAATGTGGATGAATGGAATGGTGTCCTTGAAGGTGGATGAATGGAATGGTGTCCTTGGAGGCGGATGAATGGAATGGTGTCCTTGGAGGTGGATGAATGGAATGGTGTCCTTGGAGGTGGATAAATGGAATGGTGTCCTTGGAGGCGGATGAATGGAATGGTGTCCTTGGAGGTGGATGAATGGAATACTATCCTTGTAGGTGGATGAATGGAATGGTGTCCTTGGCGGCGGATGAATGGAATGGTGTCCTTGGAGGCGGATGAATGGAATGGTGTCCTTGGAGGCGTACGAATGGAATACTGTGTCCTTGGAGGCGTACGAATGGAATGGTGTCCTTGGAGGCGGATAAATGGAATGTGCGCATGTGTGTATTTATGTGTGCGTGCGCTTGTGCGCATGTTATAGTGTGTTTGCGCGTGCGTGCGTGCGTGCGTGCGTGCACAAGTGTGTGTGTGTGTGTGTGTGTGTGTGTGTGTGTGTGTGTGTGTGTGTGTGTGTGTGTGTGTGAGAGAGAGAGAGAGAGAGAGAGAGAGAGAGAGAGAGAGAGAGAGAGAGAGAGAGTTTTCATCTATTATGATAGCTGTTTCAACGGAATCTCTTTTTTTAATTTCCAGACAACACGGTCAGTTTGTCTGCAGATATTCGTAAAGATGTGTGGTGGTATTGGTAAAGGTGTCTGCAGGTACTGGTAAAGGTGTCTGCAGGTATTTATAAAGATGTCTGCAGGTATTTATAAAATGTTTGCTGGTATTTATAAAGATGTCTGCAGGTATTCTTAAAGATGTCTGCAGGTATTTATAAAGATGTCTGCAGGTATTCTTAAAGATGTCTGCAGGTTTTTATGAAGATATCTGCAGGTTTTTATGAAGATGTCTGCAGGTATTTATGAAGATGTCTGCAGGTATTTATGAAGATGTCTGCAGGTATTTATGAAGATGTCTGCAGGTAATCCTTAACGTATCTGCAGATATTCCTTAACATATCTGCAGGTATTCGTAAAGATGTATGCTAGCATTGCTTAAAGTGTCTACCGGTATTGATAAAGGTGTCTGCAGGTATTGGTAAAGATCTCTGCAGGTATTCGTAAAGGTTTCTGCAGGTGTTCGTAATGGTGTCTGTCGGCATTGTAAAGGTGTTTGCAGGGAGAGATTTGACAGAAATAGACCCTCACTTCAAAGCCTCCCAAGCATTTAGACTTGGCGCCTGTAAAAGAACCCTTGGCAATAACAAGGCTGTCGCAAGTAAAATTCTGTTCAAAATCTCAGAAGTTCGATTTGCAAACACTGAAAAAGAACAGCATACCAGAAGTGGGCGACGCCGTGTTGTGGCCATGCGATAGAGAGTTGTAGATTCCACGTGACGTATCGCCATATACGTACACGCATCGAGATGCATACGTATGACGTACGTGATTCCAGTTTAGGTTTAGCCATGCGATGTCCCAGGAGAGAGGGCGTGAAGTTCATACAGAGAAATCTGTTGCGGCGACGGAGTTACTAAGTTATTCTTTGCCACTTATTGTCAGTTTGTACAGAATACCACCAGCCCGTGTGTTCAGGTCAGTCAGCTCGAGCGCATCCCTAGGCACTTGACAGACGGAATCGGAGTCGGAAAACGCCATGTGAAATACGTACCAATCAGAGGAAAGCTACAAAAACAGACAGGGCTTCTTCTGAAACAACTTGCCTGTATTGGTAAAACGCAGAGGTCTTTGTATACCGGAGATGTGCAACTCTTGTCCTGTCTTGGTACATACTTTGTGTGTTTTATACATAGATGGCAAACAATGTCCGTTCACAGCCAGTGTTCAAACGTGGGTGAGCACACATGAAATTCAGTGGCAGAGAAAATGACGTAGATCTGTGACGCTTGACTTGGTTATGGGAGTTTACCTGTGTACAAGATGCTATGCGTGCGTTCACACACGGAACGTCGATTGATAGTTTTCATTCGAAGCACTTCTTGGCAAGTGGGGCCAGAACCATTGTTAACTCTGAGGGAAGAAACATCCCTGTACCGAAACGCCCCAGTGGAGATTCGAACCACGCAAGCCCAGGATTACAGGGATCACGAGTCCAGTGCTCTACTAACTGAGCTATTCCGTCCCCTCTCCAACACCTCTACCTGTTGCAGATGACCGAGCGTAGAGGGCCTTGGAGATCGCTGACTACGTGACCGTTCGTCACGGCGAATTGATGCTGAACATTGACGGACAGGGGACATTACAACACTGCAAACAGGCCGACTTTTTGGTTGCCACGGCTATCATTGTGTAGGGTTATTGCGACTGGCCCAATCCCAGCACGGTCGTGAGTGATTGGTAAATAATTTGTGTAACCGTAATGTCTAGTGATGAGCTGATTTCTCCGTGCTCAATGCCCCGGGTCAATAGACCTTGAAAACTGTAAATAACGAAAAGTGTCAGAATTATTGAAAAATATCTCATGTTCATGATAACTGACGGCTGACACCTGTGTTCAGTTAATGGAAACTGTCAAAATGAAAATTTGATCACGGAAAACTGTCTTTCGTTGAGGAAAATTGCCCTCATTCCCAAAAAGAAAGTTTTGGGTTTGAAAAGCCTGTCTCAGATTAAAGAAAAATGTTTTTTTTTTAAAAGGGGATTGCCCCCTTTAATGAAAACTTTTCTCCTTTAAAATGAACTTTTTCCCAAGTTGATAAAATAGAGGGTGTCTAAATTAAATTGAAAGCAAAACTTTCCCAACCAGAGTAGAACCCCAAAAGGGCCCTGCCATAGGGCACTGTTTTTATCAAGCTAAAAATTTAAAAAATACATATCTATTTCACCCCGTGCGCGCGCTTTAGGAGGAGAGAGAAAAGGGACAAGAAAAAGCCCAAAATTCTTTTTTTTGGGAAAAATTTAAATTAAGCACTGATGTGTTTTTTTAACACCCAAGCCCTCCCCCCGGGTTGGGAAAAAAAATTTAAAAAATTTAAAAGGAACAAAGGAACCCTGCAAAAGTGACTAAAAACTACAATACAAAGGGGTTTAAATTTTTAAAAAAGGGGAAGAAAAAAAAAAAAAAAAAAAGGGAGGGGCGAGAGAGAGAGGGGAAAAGGAGGGGACGCGGAGCAAAAGGAAAGTGGGGGCCGGGTAAGTTTTGCAGAGAGGGAGAGGGGGAAAGAGGAGAGAGGGGGGGGCGGGGAGGGGGGGGTTGGGGAGGAGAGAGAGGGTGGGGGAGGAAGGGGGGTTTGAGGGGGTGCGTAAAAAGAGCATGTTTAGACAATCGGGGAAAATCAAAAAATTCCTTAGAGATACAAAACAATCAATTTTAAAAACCCCGGGGGGGGGGGGGGGGGGCGGGGGGGGGGGGGAAAAAAATTAAAGCACAAATGGAGCTGGGAAATGAAATAATGATACCCCAGTCCCCAAAGGTAGGAAGGGATATCTTTTGGGAAAAAAAAAAATCAAGTCATTCCTGCAAAAAACCGTTGGAGAGAGAGGAAAAGGAAAAGGGGAGACGAGGGGACCCCAAATAAGAGGTTTGACCAAAAGGAGAGAGAAAAGAGAGAGGGGGACGAGAGGAGGGAGAGAGAGTTTTTTGTCACATAAAAACTAAAGGTTTTCCAAACAAAAATGACAAGAGGGCAGGAGGGTAATGGGAAAACCCCACCCCGCAACAACCAAAAAAAAACACAAAAACACACACACCACCCCACCAAACCCCCCACAACACAAAACTCATATATTTTAACTAATTTTAAGTCTTTTTACAAAACAATATAAATCTTTTTGGCTTTGAAAGTAAAAAAAAATTTTTCTTTTTTGTCGGAAAAACAACAAAAGGCAAGAGGGTGGGTGGTGTTTGGGTGGTTTGGAAATTTATGGGGAGAATTTTTAAGGGCTGGAATAAGATGGTTGAAATTTATGGTTTTTTAAAGGTTGATATCTTTGGGCGCTGTTTGGTTGATTTGGGGCGAGTTCCATTGACAGGAACCTGAATATTTTAAATCTGGTTTGAATAAGTCAAATTTTGGAACGGGACTTTAAGTTTGGGTTTTTGTCCCTTTGGGGTTTTTTTGAGAATCTGTGAACTAATTTTTGAGGGGGCCTTCCGCAAAAATTTGTGCTTTTTTATCCCTTTGTTGGTTTTTCTAATTAAAACTTAATGGGAAACTTGAATCTTTTTTTTAGTCCCGGCCCAAGGACTTCCCGCTTTTTAGGGGACTTATTTGAGTGCCGGGTTGTGCAGGCTTTTAAAATGGTTTTTGGGTGTTTAGCGCTTGACAGTTCCCATTGGTAGATCCAAAAGTCTATGTATGATTGGGAAAATTTTAGCTGGAAAAAAGGCTTGGTGAATTTCAGGTGAGGAAAACGTTTTGTTTTGGAGAGTTGGGAAAAACTTTTGTGAAAAATTTTTTTTTAGTGGGTTATTGAGCCCGGGCCGCCCCTTTTTGTTTTCAAAGGTTATTCCAGCACTTTGAGGCATGTTTCCTGTTTAAAAAAGGGTTTATTTTTAAGGATTACAGGAGGAAACTTAAAAGTGGTTTTTTTTTTTTGCCGGGGTTTTGATTTTGAATTTGGTTTTGGTTTTTTTAGGGTTTTAAACCCAATGTGTTTTTGTTTCCATTTACGGATCATTCGCACCTTTTTGTTTAAGTTTGTGCAAAAAACGTTTAAAACAGAATGATTTGTGGGGATTTTTTGTGTCTCAAACAAAAAGTTCACAGGTGGTTTTGTTTGTAGAGGGGAATCAATTTATGTAAATTTTTGAATAATAGGGACCCAAGATAGGGGCCTTGTGGGGGCCCCCTTTGGAAAGTGTTTGAGTGAAAAGAAGGGTTTTATTAATTTTTCACACTTTTTTGCCAAATTTTTGAGATATGAGTGAAAAAAGGTAAGAGGGTTTCCGGGATAAGCCATAAATTTTATTTTTTTAAGAAGAAGGGTTTTTTGGGGGCTATTTACAAACAAATGCTTTTTTTAAAACAAAAAATTTGGAAACCCCAATATTTGTTGGTTTTTGTGCTGTTTTTTCCGGAAACAAAAAGGTTGATTTGTGCTGTGTGGCTTTAATTTGGGTTTTGTCGGGGAAAAAGGGGCGTCTTGGTTTAAGCAAAAATTTTAGGGTTTTAAAGGGGGGTCGTAATTTTGTGTTTGGTTTTTGTTGTTTCCCAAAAAATTTGGAAAAGAGGGAAATGATTTGAAAATTGGTTTTGTTTGTTTGCAGGAAATTTTGGGTGTCCCTGCTTTGTAGTTTGGAATGAATTTTTCTTTTTTGAAAACTTTTGGGAAAAAGGGGTTTTTGTCGTTCCCCAGTTTTAAGAGTTTGTAAACGTATCGGGAATTGTTTGGGGCTGATAGTTTGAGTTTTTGCCCTCTTTGGCCTCCCCCCCCGAAAGGGGGCTTGGGCTGTTTTTGGTTTTTGGTTTGGTAGTGATTGGGCTTCTATTTTTGTTTTTGGTGGAATATAATGTTCGGGCGTGATGTTTTTATCATGGCAATATTGTTTCAGTTTTTGAAGGGTTCGTTTGATCTTGAAGAATCAGCCGTGACAACTTTATTGGCTACAGTGCAAAAGTGGGTGTTCAGTTGTTCGACAGAGATGTCTTTAATTATAGTTGATTTTGAAGAAGATTGATGTTTGTAAGCTTGTTAATAGCTCTCCATACCAATTTTGGGTTCTGATTTGATGAAATTAGTTTCTCGATAGTTTTCTTTTTTTCTCTGCGCTTCTGAGAGAGAGAGAGAGAGAGGAGAGAGAGAGAGGAGAGAGAGAGAGAGAGAGAGGAGAGAGAGAGATGAGAGAGGAGAATACGAATAAGTTATTCAGTATAGACCAAATCCCCTATCTGAAGGAGGTAACACATAAAGCAGAGGAATCAAAAGTATTATAAGAATAGACGGGTGGACGGACGGACAGGACATACAGAGATGTGCGGATGTAGGTCGAGTTCTCACGTTTTTTACACACGCACTTGCCTTTTACGTTTACTCAAACGCACGCGTGCATGCACCAGCACACACACACACACACACACACACACACACACATCAGGAGCAGCAGCGGCACACATATTTGACCCTGCCGTTCGCCTGTGGTCGCTTGTCCACCACTCAGCGCACAAGGGGGCTTGTTTCTCTCCACTCTACCGTGTCTCTAGCTCGTTACCCCCCGCACTCACCTGCGGCGCGCAGGAGGACGGAAGGAGGACGGGGGGAGGGGGGGGGGTCCTGAACCGCTGAATGAAGGGAGACAGACGGACAGGGGAGAAGACGTGAGGATGTAGGAGGGAGAGGGATGGACGGATGGGGTAAAGGGAGCGGGATTGGTGACGGTGTGTGTGTGGTGTGTGTGTGTGGTGGGGGGGGGGGGGGGGGGGGGATGTGCCAGTTGGACTCGATCCAGTGTTGGACGGTACAAAGCGTGGCTGAGTGGTGTCCGTACCTGTGTGTGGCGCCAGCGTTGATATTCTGTTTCAGCTGCGGTGGTGGTAGTGGTGGGGGTTACCAGTTACTTCACCCGCGTGGGCGTTTTGTGGCGTAGTAGTAGTGGTAGTAGTAGTAGTAGGCCACAAAGTGGTGGCGTGCTGGGTTTTTGCCATCAGTGCTACATGATCCTCCCTCCGTCACCCTACCTCAGCTCGTCAAAACGGCTGTCTGACAGAAAACGTTCAAAGAATGAAAGAAAGAAAGGAAAAGAATGTCAGTGAAGTCCAACAAGTTATTGTTTTTCGTGAGTTTGTTGTGGGTCTTCGCGGAATCATCAACACATATCGATATCGTTGAAGGTTCGATTTAGTTTAAACTGTTAATGGTCTGGGGAGAATTTCCTTCAAGCAAACTTGATCCCAAAAGAGTCAACCTACTGCACGTGTGCGTGCCTCTTTTCAACGATGCTTTCGTGTGGCAGACACCATCCAAAGCACATCGTCAAGGATAGTGCCAGAGACTGGAGCAGCTTATGAATCACTAAGCCGTTGTAAACCAAAACATCGTGTTTCTGTGTAGTAGAGTGGTATCGAGTGCTGTCAATTCTGTTCTGTGAATTCTCACCCGTCTGAAGGTATACCAGGATACGAGAAGTTACTGATTATTAACCAATCACGTGCTTGCGGGTGTCGCATGAGATGGACATTTTTCGTTTATCGGTGAATATTTAACGAGTTTGAAGTTCCGAAATTGTAGTTGGTGTTAGCCGATCTTTCGAATTAGTTTCATATTATGTAGAAATTTAAATCATGACTGTCTTCTACTATTTTCCATTCAACATTTGCTGAGCGGGGAGAAAAAAAAAAAGA
>CM031610.1:56539240-56544240 GCA_018398815.1 Conus ventricosus | reverse complement strand
TTCTCTCTCTCTCTCTCTCTCTCTCTCTGACGGCGAGGTCCATCTGTACGGTTTAAATCGGTTCGTAATCTCGGGGTACATTGAGAGGAAAGAAGAGATAGGGTGGGGTGAAGAATTGATGAAGCAGGCACAGATCTTTCAGTCCTGCTCAGTTGTAATTACACTCTAAAAAAAGAGCCGCTGTAACGGTATCGGCACCTGGTAAACATCACTGGAATAGTCCCAGTCTTTCTCCAACCTCTGCTCTTCCACGCATTGCCCTTAGCGCGAGAGCTATCACAAAGTACTTTTGGTTGCGGGAAAAAAAACCCATCGATCCTGATTTGTCTGCGGACCTAAAACCTTTTTTTCCCAGACGCTAAAGAAGAAAACAAAAAAACAGAAGCCACATAGATAGAGCACGAATTGATCGTCATCCGAGAACGAATTGCTTGCCGTCCAATTTACTCAACGAGCTATCGAGCCTTGAGAGGGGAGATCATTTTTATGCGATCCACAGTAGCTTCTCTTTGTTGAACTGGCGAAAAACAGCCATTCTTGCCTGAAGTGCCGTCATGCGGGTGAGTTACAACCAAGACAGTGACTGCCCACCCTTCCTCCAGAAAGATCGTGAACAGGCACCGGAAAACAATGTTTTTGTGTGAAAATGGTTTGTGCGTGGAGACGATAAAGATCCACGCACCAAAATGAACACTGTACATTATGGAGTGTCATCACGAGTGTCAGTCGCTGCGAAAAGGTTAAAACGAAAGTTGAAGTGTACATACCTATTCCTTCTTTTTTTCCCCACATGTCTTACGTATCAATCACTGAACAAGACACAAGATGTTTTCTTCGTTTTCTTTACGAAAACAGAAGTCATCACGCCTCCAGTACTTGCTGAACTATAGAGAACCATTGAGGCTGTTCACACGTCAATGGACAACGCTTTGGTTCTGGACAGTAGTACAGATCATGAGGGTCTTGGCATTTTGACAGTGTTTTGGTACTAAGCATCAGAACAGAACACAGGGCTGGTGGCACACCGACGGACGATGTTTTGGTTTCTAACCATCAGAACGGGCGATCTAGGCTGTTGGCAAGTTGACGGTTAATGTTTTGGATTCAAAATATCAGACGGACAATTGAGGCTGTTTGCACATTGACGGACAGCCTTCCGGTTTCTGAACACACAAGTGGACATTTAGGGCTGTTGAGGAATTCAGATCATTGCGTCGCTTTGGATCATTACACACGACGCGAGGCCCCAAATTGGCTTTTTGATTATTTGTTGGGACCGGAATGGGGGGGGCATTTCTTTATGTGTTTTACTTTCTGTTTTCCTGTTCACACTTCACTGATCACGTGGTAAGACCAGTTGACTGTGATATTCCACCCATGGTGGCGAAAAATACCACAGAGTGATGCCTGTAGCATGTCTCTGTCAGGTTACGGATGAAACCACCGCAGCCTATGTCACAGTGACTCCTGTACCATACCTCAGCCTTGTCACAGTGACACCTGTACCATACCTCAGCCTTTGTCACAGTGACACCTGTACCATACATCAGCCTTTGTCATAGTGACACCTGTCCATACCTCAGCCTTGTCATAGTGACACCTGTACCATACCTCAGCCTTTGTCACAGTGACACCTGTACCATACCTCAGCCTTTGTCATAGTGACACCTGTACCATGCCTCAGCCTTTGTCACAGTGACACCTGTACCATACCTCAGCCTTTGTCATAGTGACACCTGTGCCATACCTCAGCCTTTGTCACAGTGACACCTGTACCATACCTCAGCCTTTGTCACAGTGACACCTGTACCATACCTCAGCCTTTGTCACAGTGACACCTGTACCATACCTCAGCCTTTGTCATAGTGACACCTGTACCCTACCTCAGCCTTTGTCACAGTGACACCTGTGCCATACCTCAGCCTTTGTCACAGTGACACCTGTACCATACCTCAGCCTTTGTCACAGTGACACCTGTACCCTACCTCAGCCTTTGTCACAGTGACACCTGTACCCTACCTCAGCCTTTGTCACAGTGACACCTGTACCATGCCTCAGCCTTTGTCATAGTAACACCTGTACCATACCTCAGCCTTTGTCATAGTGACATCTGTACCATACCTCAGCCTTTGTCACAGTGACACCTGTATTATACCTCAGCCTTTGTCGCAGTGACACCTGTACCATGCCTCTGTCAGATCGTGGATGGACCACCACAGCCTTTGTCACAGTGACACTTGTATACCTCGTCTCGGTCAGATCATGCGTTGACCACCACAGCCGTTGCCGCAGCTTACTGATGAATTTCATGCAGGAGACTAAAATCGAAGATCAGCAACCAGGGGCAACAACTGGTTCTATCCGCCGGACAGATTTCAAGCAGCGTGAGGTGCTCTCAATAAGGGATTTGATCTCAGTCAACGCCCACTTTATTCCTCGCCCCCTCCCCCCCCCCCCTCCCCTCCCCCTTCCCACCCCCACCCTTTTTTTCTTTTTCTTCTTTTTTTTTGTTTGTTACTATTGTTGTCTTTCAATCTTTGGTAAGTTACTTTCGTAACGACGGAAGAATCGTTTGATCCCCTTTGTCTTCCGATATTACTTATACGTGCATTGATAAAGAGAGGCAGCTTTAGGTAAGCGTGTAACCAATCCACGTACATATATGTCATGGTGATGGTAATACCGCAGATGTTTTATATGGTTTATCTGTATGAGACAGATGCGTGCGTGATCTACCACAACCAAGCAAGGTGCACTCGACGGTAAACTGGCGTAACGAACGAGTTTGTCCACAAGATGGAATTCAGGGGTTCCCATAAAGTTCTGCTCTCAGCGAACGTTTGATATAGTTTGACACTTCGACGCCTTCTTCCTCTTCTCTTCTTATACAGGCATGGTTTTTTTAACGTGGTGACAGCCCCGATATGGCGCTCTCTCTCTCTCTCTCTCCTCTCTCTCTCTCTCTCTCTCTCTCTCTCTCTCTCCTCTCTCTCTCTCTCTCTCTCTACGTCTGTCTGTCTATCTGCCTCTCTCTCTGTCTCTCTTATAAATCCTGTCTCTCTTTCTTTCTGTCTCTCTCACTCACTCTCTCTCTCTCCCTCACATAAATCCTCTCTCTCTCTCTCTCTCTCTCTCTCTCTCTCTCTCTCTCTCTCTCTCTCTCTCTCTCTCGCACACATACACATATGCACGTGCGCATGCACGCACGCATGAACGCACGCACGCGCACACGCATACACACTCTGCCTCCCTCCCCCCCTCTCTCTCTCTCTCTCTCTCTCTCTCTCTCCTCTCTCTCTCTCTCTCTCTCTCTCAAACACACAGACACACACACACACACACACACACACACACACACACACACAACACACACACACACACACGCGCGCGCACACACACACACACACACACACACACACACACAACACACACACACACACACACACACACCTTTGCTGAGTCATTGTCCTAATGACGGATGGATAGTAGGCTAGCATTTTTCGCTCCCACTAGACAGATAGACGAACAGAGAGAGAGAGAGAGACAGACAGACAGGCAGACAGACAGACAGATAGAAAACAGACAGACAGACAGATAGAAAAATGGATGGATAGACAGACAAACTAGGATGACTCGGTGTGTTTCTGGGTCATACAATGATCATCGTTAGCGTGGGCGTTGTGCGACCAACCGTAGACTCCATGACTTTGCGTATAACGCCCGTTTGGTGCAAGATTGGCATTGCGAAACACTGACATTGAACGTAATTAGGGACCCCAGCATGTGTCCAACAGGTTCATTTCACCCGATAAAGGGTCACTGTGTGGGTGTGTGTGTGTGTGTGTGTGTGTGTGTGTGTGTTTGTGTGTGTATGTGTGTGTGTGAGGGAGCGAGCGAGTGTGTGCGAATGTGTGTGTGTGTTTGTGTGTGTGTGCGTGCGTGCGTATGTGTGTGCGCGTGTGTATGTGTGTGCGCGTGCGTGTGTGTGTGTGTGCGCGCTTGCTTGTATGTGCATGCGTTAGTGAGTGAGTGAGTAAGTGAGAGTGTGTGTTTGTGCGTGTGAGAGAGAGAGTGTGTGTGTGTGGGTGTGGGTGTGTGTGTGTGTGTGTGTGTGTGTGTGAGGAAAGAAAAGTACGGAGGATGTTTTGCAAGTGAAACGACAGGTTTCTGCTCCGCTCAAAATTTAGTTACGGAATGTGTTGAGTAGGAAGACTGCTCCGAGAGAAGATGAGAGTTTAGAGGAGGGAAATAGACGGATGTAAGGTGGTGGAGGCAGTGGTGGTGGTGGAAGATTACCATAGTTTGTCTTCAAACCCAAACATTTCTACCCATGTCAAGACACTGCTAGAGTTATTCCAGAAGCCCCTCACACTCACAGGAGTTTCAGAAGGTAAACATGAGGTGCTGCTACGACACAGGGCTTAAACTGCACTGAGGTCACAAGTGATGTGGAGGGGGCTGGGTCGAAATCTTCAGTTCTGGAACATCTTCAGTCTTGATAAGGTTTCTTGCCCCTTTTTCTCAGCGCTTCCTAGTTTCCTGGTTTATAGTCTGTCTCACTGTCTGTCTCTCGCTCTCTTTCTCTGTTTCTCCTTGTCTGTCTGTCTGTCTGTCTGTCTGTCTGTCTGTCTGTCTCTCTCATACATATGTTACAGAGATATAAGTCTCTTTTTTGGAAAAGAAAGATATCTTTTGTATACGAATACGTACTGTTTCCGCGTTGCCATTTCACGAACAAGGTTTAATCTGTTTGCAGTGAATGACAACCTGCATCGCTACAGTAAAACAGAAAAGGACAAAGCGTGCCCATTTTGCCGTGATCATCAGGTAGAGAATGAGCAACATTTTTTTGTTTATATCAATGCTGCCTATATCAACACCTTAGGAATAAAATTTGTTGAAGAATTCGCCAGTTGTCCCTTTGATTTGCTTCTTAAAGTATCCAGTGATTCACACAGACATAGCCGATCGAGGTATATTTTTCATGCGATCAACAGAAG
>CM031610.1:56486605-56521605 GCA_018398815.1 Conus ventricosus | reverse complement strand
GATTAGCATTACTGTAGAATCCGGGGAATCAGGCAAAATGATCACCTGACAGCACAGAAATGCTGGTCGTATCCTCTCCGTCGTTGTATGCAGCGTGTATTCTATTCAGTAGCTTGAAGGTTGAAAATCGAGAAGAATCGATGACGTGTTATGACGTCAGTACACCTATGATCACCCGTTATCTCTTCTCCTACCTCGCCCCCCCCTCCCCCCACCACCCACCTCCCCTCCCCCCCCCCCCCCCTTTCTCGCACACATTCTTCCTTTTCCTACCTCCAATGTTTGCCCACTTTCCACTCTGACAGAAGAATGAAAGAAAGAAAGAAAGAAAGAAAGAAAGAAGAAATGAAGAAAGACGGAAAGAAAAAAAAAAGAAGGAAAGAAAGTAGGAAGGGATCATAGAAAGAAGGCAGGAAAGAAAGGAGAAAGGAAGGAAAGGAAAGAAGAAAGGAAGGGGGAAAACAAATGAGAAAGAAAGGAATGTAGAAAAAAAAGGAAACAATGAAAGAAGAAAAGGAAAGAACAGAAGGAAGAAACCAGAAGAAAATCTAAAGGAAGAAGGTGGCGTAGGTAGAAAGAGGGGAGAGGGAAAAAAGACAGAAAGAAAAGACAGAAAGAAAAGTTGCAAATGAGTTAGGGATCAAGAAAGTACATACAGAAAGAAACAGACAGACAGAAGGAACAAGAGAATAACAAAGTCAGAAAGTAAAGAAAACACAAAGAAAACGAACAAAGGATGGAAGGACGGAAGACGGAAGAAAGAAATAAAGTTATAAAGAAGGAAGAAAGAGACAAAGATGGGAAGAAGCAAAGAAGAGAAAAAAAAAAAGAGAAGCAATGAAAAGAAATATGGAAACAAAGTTAGAAAAAGAAGAGAAAGATAAACAAGACAGAAAGATACAGGTAGGCAGGCAAACAGATAGACAGACAGATAAAGAGGGAGAAAGTAAGAAAGAAAAAGAAAAAAAAGAAAGAAAACAAAAACAAGAATGAAAGAGGTACAATGAAAGGAAAAAAAAAGGCCAAAAGCGCCAGGCTGTGTCAGCAAGATCGAGTTCCGTAAGACAGAAGTACACAGCTTTCCAAAGTGGTCTTTGTTCTCCCCCCCCCCCCCCCCACCCCCCCTCCGGTTCTTGCCATCCAACCGCCCCTCTTTTCTCCTCTCCTTTCCCTCCGCTGACATTTATCTGAAAGGCTACCTCTCGTAGACTGTATCATCACACAACCTCTGCGATGATGGAAGGTAGATTGAAACACCGAGCCATTAACGTAAAACAGTTAACGGGGGGGGAAAAAGTCCCTTGGTGTTTCCAGACAGTAATAGCAGTCTGGGTCCTTAAGCACAGATAACGAAGCCACATGATCGGGCTTTCTTAGCTAACAGTCACGGCCCGTTATTCGCTTATTTTTGTTTCATGATCAAGTTGAAGAGGGGAGGATGGGGGTTGGGGGGAGTGATTTACGTGTTTGGGGGTAGGAGAGGAACGGGAGGCGACGGGATGAGGGGGGGGGGGGGGGGCGAGTTGAGAGCCGATTTAAAAGGGCGTTCTTGAAGTTTCTGGAACCGATTGACCGATAATTAACTGGACGGTTAGCTGGCCTTTATGACAGGGTGTACACGAAAACGAAGAGGCCACGTAGTTGATTGATCCGGTGCAAGTGTCTCCTTACATCTTTGTCAGACTTTCAGTTCATTTTGATTGCCTTGATGTACAGACGCCGCCCGAACCTCTTGCTCTCTACATCTCTCTGTCTGCTTGCCTTTGTCTGTCCCTCTGTCTGTCTGTCTGTCCCCTGTGTCTGTCTGTACCCCTCTGTTTGTCTTTCCCTCCTCTCTCTCTCTCTCTCTCTCTCTCTCTCTGCCCAGATATATTTGTAAGTCTGTAAGTATGTTCTCTCTCTCTCTCTCTCTCTCTTCTCTCTCTCTCTCTCCTCTCTCTCTCTTCTCTCTCTCTCTCTCTGCCAAATTCTTTATATTGTCTGTCTGTCTGTTGACCGTCCGTCGTCTGCCATACTCTCTTCTCCTCTCTCTCTCTCTCTCTCTCTCTCCTCTCTCCTCTCTCTTCTCTCTCTCTCTTCTCTCTCTCTGTCTCTCTCTCTCTCTGATTCTTTACATTTGATCTGTTCGTCCGTTTCTCTGTCCGTCTGTCTTTCTGGTTGTCCGTCCGTCCGTCCGTCTGTGAGTCCGTGTGAGTCCGTGTGAGTCTGTGTGTGTGTGTGTGTGTGTGTGTGTGTGTGTGGTGTGTGTGGTGTGTGTTGTGTGTGTGCCTGCCTAAGTCTTTGTGTGTGTGTGTGTGTGTGTGCGCCTAAGTCTTTCTCTTTGTCTGTCTGTCTCTCTACTTGCCTACCTGCTCTCTCTTTCTCTCTCTTCCTCCTCCCTCTCCCCCTCCCTCTCTCTCTCTCTCTCTCTCTCTCTCTCTCTCTCTCTCTCTCTCTCTCTCCACTCACATAAAAAAATGATACAAAGGAAGGAAAGACAACGAGAGAGATAGAATGACTCACACATTCATTTGAGCCTCTCCATTGCCACACTACATCATAACTGGCAAAAGAACAGAAAACAGATGAAGGGGAAACAAGACAGACATCTCAAATGTCATTGGAATATCTTTTATCTCTCGTCCACAAATAGAAGATTCATATTTAGCGACAGTGTATTGCTCGGTAAATACATTGATACGCAGCGTTGTTCAAAGTCGAAACGAATCTTGGTGGAACGTAGAATGTGCGGAAGTTTCATATATACGTTGACAGTCTCTCATTAGATAGGAAAGAAAGATTTAATTACATATTGGATGTCCCCCCCCCCCCCCCCCCCCCCACCTTCCCCTCTCTCTCCCCCCTGCGTGACGGAGACACGTGAGAGTATTCACTGAAGGAAAGGAAATGTCAGAGATGAACGAACTGGATGAGAGAGAAGTGATGAGAGAGAAAGAAGAGAGAGAGAGAGGGAAGAGAGGGGTGGTGTGGAGGTGGTGTGTAGGGGATTGACTTAACGAGTTTTTTAAATTCATAACAATTTTTACAGATGAAAAGAACTATAAAAGGACATTACCTTCTTTGAGGTGATATCTGTCTACCCAAGGGACGTCGAGTGCTCTGTCTCACTCTGTGTGTCTCTGCCTGTCTGTCTGTCTGTCTGTCTGTCTGTCTGTCTGTCTTCTCTCTCTCTCTCTCTCTCTCTCATCTCCTCTCCTCCTCTCTCTCTCTCTCTCTCATCTCTCTCCCTCTCTCTCTCTCTCTCTCTCTCATCAGCACTAGGGAATATGATTTTGTTAATAATCAATATCCCGTAGTGTGATCCGATTAGAGAGCCATATAATTAAATGTCACTGCTGACAACAAAACTCGGATGATAAATTGTTTATCGAGGGAATAGCAAGTCAAACTCAGAAAAAAAAGCAACAAACTCCTAGTCGCTGGTTTAAGAATAAGACAGAACTTTATTGACAACATGAACTTGCGAAAAACATTATCATGACAATGTTAGTATTTAGCTATGATGTACGTTAGAATGATATACACGGCTAAACTTTCAGTTAATCTGTATAAGTTTCTGTGTGCAGTCAATTTCATATCGGAAGTTATAGCTTCCTTCTCCCTCCCTACCCCATCTCCCATTAAAGAGGGTGTTGGATTGTGGTAATGAAATGACCCAAGTTCCTCTCCCCCTCCATCCCCCGCCCCTCTTCTCTCTCCCCTCTCTCTCTCTCTCTCTCTCTCTCTCTCCCCTCTCTCTCTCTCTCTCCTCTCTCTCTCTCTCTCTCTCTCTCTCGTCACAAAGTAGGAACGTCTTCATGTATTCCCCCCTCTCTCTCTCTCTCTCTCTCTCTCTCTCTCTCGTCACAACGTATGAGCTTCTTTACAGGACTTTTCATATATTTTTGTGTCCAGTGTATAACATCATAACCGACGATGTTCGAAAATATACGAGGGAGGTAATCTCTTTCAGAGCTCGTGTTCAGCGAGAGTGATCCCGCCATTTTCATTGGACAATGCCGCTGGTGGGCACGCCCCAAAGACAGGCGTTATCTTTCTCTGATTATTTTTCCAGGAACAAATCTATCTGGCAGTCTCCACTCCTCCTTCTCCTCCCCACTTCTCCCCCCCCCCCCCCCCCCCCACCCCCCCCACCACCCCGTTCTTCGTTGTTTGACGCTTGATTTCCAATTATGTGTAGCCTCCAATTGTGTGTGTTTTGTGTGTGTGTGTGTGTGTGTGTGTGTGTGTGTGTGTGTGTGTGTGTGTGTGTGCGTGCGTTTCGTGCGTGCGTGTGCGTGCGTGCGTGCGTGCGTGCGTGCGTGCGTGCGTGCGTGCGTGCGTGCGTTTCGTGCGTGCGTGCGTGCGTGCGTGCGTGCGTGTGTGTGTGTGTGTGTGTGTGGTGTGTGGTGTTGTGTGTGTGTGTGTGTGTGTGTGTTCCGATACGCCGTAACTAGTAATGTCGTCACACGTATAGGAAGAGGCGCCGGAATTTCGTAGGCCCGTTGTACACATTTCCAAGTGTGCCACACAGATTCTGCACACACCCCTCCCCCTCCCACATCCCCAGCCCCCGTCCCTGGCCACTCCCAACCCCCCACCCCCTCTCTCTCTCCATCAAACATAGGCATAAATACATTCACGGACGCCCACACACACACACACACACACACACACACACCCCACACACACACACACACACACACACACACACACACACACACAGACGCACACACAAACACTCACACACACACACACACACACACACACACACACACACACACCACACACACACACACACACACACACACACACTCCTTCATCAGGCACGCAGACCCTGACCTCATCAAACCATTTTCCCCTCACCCCCAACCCCTGTCCATGCTATAACCAGCAATACCTCCATTAAAGCTAGTTCCACCCCCACTAGTCCCTATCCGCATTCCCCCCCCCACCCGACCGCTAAACCCCTGACCCCCGTGTCAGTTGGTTCTCTTCTTACAAGATACAGATCAAACATTCCTGCCCTCTCCTTTCAGCTGGGAATCTTTAACCAGCGCTCGTCGCTGGGTCCTATCTAAGCAACCAGTCCTATGAAGGAAAACGAAAGGCTAACAAGATGTGTGGACCAGCCCAGTGAGTAAGTTTCCGTATTTGCGAAGGCTTAAAATCCCCGCTTTTCATTCTGTTCCTTAGCAGCAAAGATACGATAATCGATGCGGAGTCCCCTCAAAAGAAAGTGGTCATTTCAAAGCTAACCCCCCCCCCCCCCCCGTCCCCACCCTCCCCCCCCAGCGAATTTTCCCAAAAAAAAGGAAAACCAGGAGTTTCCCTTTTTACAGGGTTATGGCGTCAGGTTAATACTTGGTTTTTTTTTTAAATTCAATCTTTACCGTAAAAATGTTGTTTCGGGAATTAGGTTCCTTAAAGAATTTGAAAACGCTGCGCCCGTTTGAAAAAACAAACTCCCCACCCCTTTTTTCCCCCTACGCGGTCGCACGCTTTTGTCTCCTGTCGTCCCTTTCAACGAAAAAAACCCAAATGTCAAACACTAAATGGGGGAAACGTTTGAGTAAACAGTTTTCACTTCTTTGAACGGGTCTTCGAGGACGCTGGTTGGTTTAATTGTGATTGTTTCGGCAGCAACTTTACCATCATCATCTCATCCCATAAATTTCTCATCATCTATCATAGCTTCATTACCACTTGAATGTTACCCCAAAAAAATTACCCGTTAGTGTCGTTTTACAAAAACCACAACGCGTCAGGCCGTTGACGCTTTGGAATGCTTGGTGTCCCCTTTTTTGCGCGGGTTGAATAGCATGGTTGTCGTTCGTCACATTTTGAGCGGGTTTTCCGTGCGTGGCCAAAGCAGAGTTGAAAAGAAGGTTAGGGGGAAAAGGTTTGCGTTGTTGGTTCCATGATCCCCCCCCCCCCCCCCCCCCCCCAGCCCCCCTCCAACCCCCCCTCCCCTGTGTGGTGAGGATCCGATTTTATTTTGAGCCCGTTGAGCAAAGAGTTTCCGTAAAAAGCCTATTGTTTTCGTTTAGGGGTAAAATGTTCTTTGAGGTAATTCTTTTATGACACCGGAGATTTTTTTTTTTTTTTTTGACGCTTTTCCGTTTGTAAAAGGAGAGAGACAGGATTCCCATCTACCCTCTGTGGCCTTATTGTCTCCCACACCCCCCACCCTCTCTCTCTCTTTCTCTCTCTCCTCTCTCTCTCTTCCTCTCTTCTCCTTTCTCCCCTCTTTCTCTCCTAATTCCCCTTTCCCCTTTCCCTTTTTCACTTTCTGTTTCTTTCTGCCCCTTTCCCTCACACTCCCATACTTGTTTTCTGTTCCCTCCCTATGGTGGCAGCTCCCTCTCTTTCTTTTTCCTTCTCTCTCTCTCTCTCCTTCTCTCTCTCTCTCTCTCTCTTTTCCCCTTCTCTCTCTTCTCTCTCCTGCTTTTATAAAGATACTTAGTGACCTGGGCAATATGAAACGTGTACTACAGTTGGGAAAAGCGCGGCCCCCTACTAAAAGCAGTTCGATCTCATGTCATTAGTTTGTAGGGCGGGGGGTCCCTTTGGTTTGGAGGCGACCTTCAGGTTTTTTTAATCATGGACCGAGGGTTTTGTGCTGAGGGATTTTATGAGCGGGGGGGGGGGAAGGGGGGCAAAACCCGAGACACGGGCGGTATTGTGTGTGGGGGAGGGGGAGAGGAAATGAGGGGGGAAGAAGAAAGGGGGAGGAGTGGGGGGGAAAGCGCGAACAAAAGACCGGCCGCGCCCCCCGGTTGTTTTTTTTTTTTTTTTTTGGTTGTTTTTTTTCTTTTTTTGTTTGGGTGGTATTTTTGGTTTTGTTTTTTTTGTTTTTTTTTTTTTCTTTTTTTTTTTTCTTTTGGGGGTTTTCTTTTTTTTAGTGTTTTTTTTTTTGGGTAGTGTTTGCCATCGTACCACTTTTTCCCTTTTTTTTTCCTTTTTGTTTTTTTACAGGCTTCGAATGATTTTTTTCCCTTGATGGTTTTTTTTTAAAAATTCATTTGGTAATTGTGAATTATAGGGGGTAAGCAAAAAGGTTACCTGAAACAAAAAAAAGGTTTGTTTTCTTCATTTTTTAAAAAAGAAGAGGACGGGAAACAGGTAAAAAAAGAGTGAATAAAATTACGAAAATACTCGAAAGTAGATTAGGTTAAGAGATTGTTTATATCAAGATCACCCGCCCAGTTGAATCAGTCAGTCAATTTTCCTATGAGTTAAAATGGGGGGACATTCCCCCAAGATTAATTAACTAATCAATTAATCAATCACCCCACAAGTCAATCACTGCATCTTTGTCCTAAAAGCTTGCGGCAAGTCTGTTGTCGGGTTCGTGTAAAATCCCTTTTAATCCTTAAAAAGTTTTTGAATTTTGGGACCGTTTTCTTGGACTAAAAACAAATACTTTGGGAAATTGCGTTAAAGCTTCTAAATACCTAAAAGTGCTTTAAAGTGCTTGGCATGAAGATGTTGATGGAAAAAGAGAATTAATCAATGAACAGGGAAAAATTTTAGTTCATTTTGAATCTGCCCCAAATGTTTCCCCTTCCCAAGGGCCCGGGTCAGTTATGTCGGGTGGGAGGGGGGGGGGGGGGGGGGTTAAAAAAAGGATTTGGGTCCCCTTTCTGTAGGAGTTTCAGGGGAAAATTAAAAAAAAATGCCGATTTTGCTGGCGGTTTGAAGAGGAGGTGCTTTCAGGGTTTCATACCCCTTTTCCCCCCCTCCTAAAACCCGCCCTTTACTATAAGGATTCTGCTGAAAGTATGAAGAAAGCCGAATTTGTTTTTAAAGGTTTTATTTCCCGTACTTGTCCTTGAAGTATCAACCAGTAAAAACCCTTTAAAAGTCTTAAGAAATCCTTTTTTTCTTCAAAACCGCATGAACAAGGCTGTGTTTCAGACTTCCCCAAACCCAAAAGAAGAACAGAATCGACGATGCTTGATTTCCACAGTCTGCAAAAACACGCGGTAAAGCACGACCCCACCAAGGGCAAACGGTCTGGATTCGTCCCCTTTTTCCCAGCCGCACCAAAATTTATTTGGCCCTTTTTTCTTTTGGGGCCCCACCCCAAAACCCGCCAAATTTGTTACGTAGTTTTTGTGTTTTTTGCTGAAGACGGGGGAAAAAAAAACAAAGGAAAAGAACAAACCAACAAACCCGCAGTGCGAGTGAAGATAAACTCCCCGGGCGGAAGTAAAAAAACCAACAAAAATCCGGGCGCTGCTTGGCAACCGTATGCTTTTCTTCTTTGCTGCAGCCCCCGTAGATAACATTATGGAAGTTCTAGCCAAGAATGTGAGGGTTTCTTTCTTTCTTTCTTTTTTCTTTCTTTCTTTCTTTCTTTTTTGTCGTGGTAAAAGTTACGAGGGAAAACATCTGTTGGACATAGCTGTCATCTCGTTTTTCCGTTTCCCCCTTTTTCTGTCGCTGTCTGTGTTTCTCCCCCCCCCCCTCTCCCCCCCCCCCTCTCTCTCTCCTCCTCTTTCTCTCTCTCTCTCTCTGTCTTTTGTCACCCCCCCGCTGTCTGTCTGTTGTCTGTTGCTGCGTCTGTTTTCTGTCTGTCTGTCTGTCTCTCTTCTTCTTCTCTCTCTCTCTTCTCTCTTCTCTCTCTCGCTCTCTCTCTCGCTCTTCCGCCTCTCTCTTCTCTTCTCTTTCTCTCTCTCTCTCTCTCTCGCTCGCTCGCCTCCATACCCCCTTGGGGTTTTCTCCGTTCCATGTCCCGTTTCATAAAAACGAAGACACTGTGAGAGGAAAAAACCCCCCAAAAAAATAGAAATGGTCAGAGGGGTTTGCGAAAATGAACAAAGTTGGGCATCTCTTCTCCTTCCTCTCGACTGCCTGCCCCCCCTCCCCCTGCTCCTCTTCCTCTCTTCCTTGTGCTTTCCTTTTTTTCCCTACTGTGTTCTTTCTTTTGTTTGGTATTTTGTCCTTCCCGTTTCAAAGGGTTCCTCATTTGGGGGCTTTTCTTTTTCCCCCACATCCCCTCCCGTCCACTCAGACGAACCTTGTCTTCCCCTACTTTTCCCCATTTTTCAGTCTGTCGGCTCTGTCGCTTGATTTTCTGTCTGTCTGTCTGTCTGTCTGATCTCTTTCTTCTTTCTTTTTTTTTGTCTCTGCCTCTGTCGTCTGTCTGTTTTTTCCCCCCCCTTTCCCCCCCTCCCTCCTCTTCTCTGTCTCTGTCTGTCTGTCTTGTCTCGTCTTGCCCCTTTTCTCGTCTCTGTTTTAAAACTCTCTCCTCTCTTCTCTCTCTCTTCTCTCTCCTTCTTCCTCTCCTCTCCGCTCGCTCGCTCTCTTCTCTACCCCCTTCTTTTCTCTTTTCTGCCTCTACCCTCTCTCTCTCTTCTCTCTCTCCTCCTCTTCTCTCTTCTCTTCTTCTCCTTTTCTCTCTCTCCTCTCTGTTCCCCCCTTTCCGTCTCTGGGCCTTCTCCCCTTTTTCCCCCGTTCTGTTCTCCCATGCTTCTTCATTCGGTTTTTCGCGAAAGCACAGGACCCTGTCTGTTTTGGGGTCCAAAGAACGAGTGTTTTGTCGGGAGCCAGCTGCAAAAAATGGGGGGGAAATTGAGGCATGCGCCAGACAAAGATGGCTTAAAAAGGTCTGCACTGGGTTGTGCCGGTAAAAGATTGTAAGAGTGACAAAATTTATAATAAAAGTTCTCAAAAGGAACTGTGCCAACAAAAATCATCACTCTGAGGTCAACGACAATAATTAAAACGGAGTAAATTTTAACATCGATGGAGTACCATTTCCCATTACGGGAAAAATTTGATGAAAGTTGAAAAGGTAAGGTCATGTGTTGTAGTTCTCGATCAGTGTCAGTAATTTTTTCTCGATGGGTAAGGGGTTTCCATTCCATAATTTACAAGATTAGACAAAAGACTTGAACCGGGAGGGGAGCGTTCCTTGTTCACAATCAACGTCAGTAATTGTTAACATCGATGGAGTACCGCTTCCCAATTGCACGAAAATCAGATAATTGAGAGAAAGAAAAAAAAAAGACTTTGAACCGCTAAGATCATACGGCAATAATTTTTGACATCGATGGAGTATCACTTCCCATTTACAAGAAAATCATACGAAATTCTTCGAACCGGAACGACCGTACGTTACTAGTTCACAGTCAAGGTCAGTCAGGGAATTGAAGAGAAGACTGACTGTGCTCAGCGTTGTGATGTCGTAAATCAAACACTGGTAGTCACTGTCTGCTAAGTTTATCAGACCCACAAAATAAAGGAAAATGGTACATTACTTTATACCTAAATACTTGCAACACCATCCGAATGTGGTCAGTGTAGACCGTCCAACAACATTACCAAAGTGAAGTAATCATGACCAGGGTGAGCTGTCACGTTTCTAATCTAGGAATAATATTGTTGTTATTTTTGACGATGGTGCTTTGTTTGCCATGGACATAACTGATTGACATACAGAACGTTTGGTAACGACCATGATTGACAGAATGGGCTGGAGGTTCATATTATGCTGTTGTTGTTGTTGTTGTTGTTGTTGTTGCTGTTATTGTCGTCGTCGTTGCTATTTTCAAAGATAGGCCGGCCGGGTCGTTCTTTGAACCTTCTAACTGACTTTGTTGTGTTCCGTATAATACGTTTACATTGCGTCTTCCATATGTATAATATATATTTCAGCTTTAAAGCCCGTTGGATAGATGTTTGGAGCCTTGTTTAAAATCTAGTGTATACTTATGGTAGTTTTGTATGGGTCGGTGTTTGAATGCATTAATCGTTGTCGCCGTCTGTCTGAATTTACGAGCTGAGTGAATGACTACTGTGTGCTACGAGTGGTGTTTTGTTGAAAGCAGGAACACAACATTGTATTTTGGTCTCTAACTGGTGTAAAAACACCAGGCCAGGAAAGATGATCTGTCGTAATGCACAGCCTAGAATGCTATCTCTCTTTGCAGGGAAACTCGAAATTGGTACGTGTTCTCTATATTATATACTGTTCAAAAAAAGTTATGGACCAACATTTCACTGACTTATAAAAAAGAAAATTGGGAAGTGATCAATCTCCAAGTGTAACATGAATTTATTGAAAATGTGAAAAGTGTGTAAAGACAATGACAAGTCCGAGTAATCAACAAACTGGAATCGAGCGCAGTACAAACACCCCCACTCCCAAATTTGAAGGTCACAGGAAGAGTGTTCGTTCAATGTCATGGTTAATAACGTGTGTGTCCCCGGTTATTGGCAAGGCATTCAAGGCAGCGTTGTCGCATGCAGTTCACCAGTGTGCGCAGAAAGGCCTGGAGGACAGCAGCCCACTCCTGCTGGAGTGACTCAAACAGCTTACCAGATTAGCAGGAGGACGACGCTGCTGCAGTCTCCGGCCCAGCTCATCCCAAAGATGTTTGGTGTGGTTCAGGTCTGGGCTGTTTGCGGGCCACTGCATTCTGTTGACAGCAGCAGCTTGGAGAAACGTGTTTACTGTTCTGGTGCGATGGGGCCGTGCATTGTCGTCTTGAAAGACTGCCTGAGGTCCAAACTGTTGAAGGGCTGGCAGCACCACGGGTTGCAAAATCTCTGTTTGGTAGCGAACACCATTCAAGTTCCCTGCCACATTGTAGAGAACCGTTCTGTAGCGTGTGCTTATGCCGCCCCAAATCATAACGGATCCCCCACCATAGCGGTTCCTTTCCAGGACAGCTTCTTCTGCAAAACGCTCCCCACGGCGTCTCCACACCCTGTTCTGTCTATCGGTGGGATCCAGGCAGAACCGCGACTCGTCTGTAAATATCACGTTAGCCCACTGTTCATGTGTCCATCTCACGTGCTGCGTGCACCATACTCGGCGTGTTGCTCTGTGGGCATCAGTCAAACGAGGTCTTATGGCTGGTCGTCGAGCACGGAGGTTAGCGGCGTGTAGGCGGTTTCGTATGGTCTGATCACTGACAACAATGTTGGTGGCATCTCTAAGGCGACGTCTGATGTTGTTTGCACTTGCTGTTCTTTCTTGTGTGGCCTGCCTTTCAATGTATCGGTCCTCTCGTGGTGTTGTTATTCTGGGTCGACCAGAGCGTGGTCGTTCTTGCACTCTTCCTGTGTCTTGAAAGCGTTGTCCGAGTCTGATATCAACAGAGTGTGATACTCCAAGTCTCCGTGCCACTTCCCGGACTGCAACTCCTTCTTTCTTGGAGCCATCCTATTGCTCTTCCTCGATCCAGCTCGTTCAGTCTTCGACGTGGAGGCATGCTGTTGCATTGCATTTTTCGCCAGTACAGTGGCTTTTAAAGACATTTGGTTGAGGATACTTTATGACCTACTGCCTGATTTAGCTCGTGCTTCACATGATTTTGATTCAGCACATGCTCCTCGGATCCCAAGCACATCAGAAATTCACCCCAATTTGTTCCAAAAATGACAAGTTGCGACACGTGTTTTTCAAGGCGCGTGAGAAATGTGTGCCACAAAATTGCAGTTGCCGCATTCACTATCAATTTGTGCGTGTGGTTCAATTTGTTTGGACCACAAAGGCGGTACAATTGAATTTTTGTGATATTTTAAAAGTTCTTGTGCATTCTCAATGTTCGTCCTTCACTTTTTTTGAACAATATAGTATCTTTCTTAGGTTACAAATTATTTTTAAGATATTCCTTTAAAATCGTTCATTTGTGTGCGTGTGTGTGTGTGTGTGTATGTGTGTTTGTCTGTCTGTCTACCTGTATGTCTGTATCTCTGTGTGTGTTTAGCAAAAGCAAGAAACTATCGAGTTTTAATTCGGCTTCGCCCGGTTCATACACCCCCCCCCCCCCCCCCTCATTTTAACCCCCACACACTTTTTGCCCCACTCTGCCTCTACAATGCACAGCATCGCTTGTACTAATGGTCAGAGGGAAGTTACAGCAGAAGGAATCGGAGGAGTGGGAGTAACCCGTGGCCCGTTGAGAGAGAGAGAGGAGGGAGAGAGAGAGAGAGAGAGAGAGAGAGAGAGAGAGAGAGAGAGAGAGAGAGAGAGAGAGAGAGAGAGAAGAAGAAGAAGAAGAAGAAGAAGAAGAAGAAGAAGAAGAGGACGAGGAAGAAGAACTGGAAGTGTGTTAATTGTGACTAGGTTGAAGAGAGAGAGAGAAGAAGAAGAAGAAGAAGAAGAAGAAGAAGAAGAAGAAGAAGAGGAAGGAGGAGGAGGAGGAGAAGAGGAAGAAGAACTGGAAGTATGTTAATTGTGACTAGGTTGAACATATCTACGATCTAGGCCAGTCCACGACTCGGAAATCAATACAGAGGCAGGAAAGGAAAACTGGGAGGTGGATGCTCGAGGAAAGGCGTCGAGGTGGGGTGAGGGAGGGGACGTGGAGGCATGAGGAGTAGGGGAACACTGCGACAACACGGGGTTCCGTGCACGCGAGAAGCCAACCAGTTTACTCGCAGGGGTGTGTCATTCAGCTGACCAAATTGTAATGTGTCAGCCTGAACTGAAAATTGGCTGTAATCGATCAGGACAAACCCGTTACTTAGAAAGTATCCACGAAAGTTCTCTTCTGATCTAAGGCGGGTTCTGAAGATCATACGTACTTAATTGCAGGCGATTAGCACAGCCATTTCGACGCAAGTTGTTAGGAACCTTATAGGCCTGCCTATACGAAAAGACGATGAATCTCCCAACATTATCGGAACTTGGTCGTTTCCCTCTTAGTCTACAATTGATATGCCATACATTAGACTTCTGGCTACGCATAACACATACAGCAGCACGCTTCAAAATACAGAAATATCTACCAATCTCAGGCTAAAGCTTATCTGAAATGTTTTACATAAATTGGGAATGAATCATATCTCAGAAAATCAGTCAACCCTCAGCATTGGGAGAATGAAATACGCCCTTAAAAGAAATTAGAATGAAAAAAAAACAGGCATCTGGAAACAACAAAAATGTTCTTCAAAGACTATGCGTTTACACCAAAGGTGCTGAGAATTACCGATTGGAACCATACATAACTAACAGTTAAAGAAGAAAAAAATTGAACAGAGGCGTGATCTTCGCGTCACTGCTTACCTTCAAATAGAAAGGGACACATACACAAACACTTCAAAAGAAGGCAGAAAATGCGCAGCATGTGGTGTGGTCGAAGATGAAAGTGTTTGGACAGCTTCCCCAGCTACAAGCTGTTAAGACTGAAATTTACAGAACAGCTATCAAAAGATATTCCAGATCCATACGTGTGTCAACTGTGCCCGAGTGACGTTTTTGGCAATAACGAGCTGCAAATCCAACTCGCAAAATATGTTCACGATTGCATCGATATGAAAAGGCGATAATGACTCTCTATATGGGCACACATAAATTGTCTGAATATTAATCATGATTTGTCATAATACTTATTATTACTATGCTGTGTCCTTAGACCTATAAAACGTTCTCGTGACAATTGAAGTCTGAGTCTGAGTCGCTTACACACACGCTGTCACGTGGGCGCGCGCGCGCGCGCGCACACACACACACACACACACACACACACACACACACACACACACACACGCACGCACGCACGCACGCACGCACGCACGCACGCACGCACGCACGCACGCACACACACACACACACACACACAGAGTTTTTTTTCCCCCCGAGCGTACTTTATCTTCAGCATTAGAACCAAGTTCTGCTCTTATCGCTCCTAATAGCATACCTGCATTATGCTAGATGCGTGCAGACACAATTTGCGAATGGGTGGATCTACCCATAAAAGAAAACGAGTAGATCATGAAACGAGGATTCCTGGTAAATTCAGACCGCATGCGCTCGTGCCGGGCGTACGTCAGCATGGGATACATTACCTGAAAAACAAAACTTTGTTATAGACATTACCTGAAAAACAAAACTTTGTTATAGTAATGTAATATACTCCTCTGTTTCAATGATTCCTGATATAATGGGCTATGCATAGTATGCACGAGAAGCCCATGCTGCCGCACAACTTGCGTCAATAAGAGACAGATTGCTTGGTATAAACGAGGGCATGAGCAACATCATCTTTTTTTCTGGCTGTTAAAACGAAAATAGTACCAGCATCAGCGATTTCTTTGCTGTTCTTGCATTGAGATCATTTTCTTTACCTCCAGTCACATCGCAGCATCCACGCAGCCATTGTTTCCTGCGGTTTGTTCCTTCACAGCGAGAGGAAGATGATTCCTGCGGTTTGATCTTGGCAGTGGAAAGGAAGACGTTTCCTGCAGTTTGTCCATAGCCGTGGAAAGGAAGATGTTTCCTGCGATTTGTCCTTGACAGTGGAAAGGAAGATGCTTCCTGCGGTTTGTCCATGGCAGTGGAAAGGAAGATGTTTCCTGCGATTTGTCCATGACAGTGGAAAGGAAGATGCTTCCTGCGGTTTGTCCATGGCAGTGGAAAGGAAGATGTTTCCTGCGGTTTGCCCATGGCAGTGGAAAGGAAGATGATTCCTGTGGTTTGTCCATGGCAGTGGAAAGGAAGATGATTCCTGCGGTTTGTTCTTGGCAGTGGAAAGGATGATTCCTGCAGTTTGTTCTTGGCAGTGGAAAGGAAGATGTTTCCTGCGGTTTGTCCATGGCAGTAGAAAGGAAGATGTTTCTTACGCCTTGCTTCTGATGATAGAAGAGAGATGTTTCCTGCGGGTTGTCTGTGGCAGTGGGAGGTAAACGATTCTTGCACTTTGTTTCTGGCATCAGGAAGAAGGTCTTTTCTACAGTTTGTTCTCAGCACTGGGAGGAAGATGATTCCTGCAATTCGTTCGTAGACATGGAAGAAGAAGTTTCCTGCAGTGTGTTTCTGACAGTGGAAAAATATTTCTTGCACTTAGCTCCTGGCAGTGGGAGGCAGGTGTTTCGCGCAGGTTGTCACTGGTGGTGGAAGAGAAATGTTCCCTGCAATTTTTTTTTTTTTTTATGGCAGTTATAGGAGGTATTTCGTGGCAGTTTGTAACTTGCAGTGGGACGAACATCTTTCTGCAGTTTGTTCCTGGAAGTGATAGGAAGATACACTTTATAGTTTGTTTCAGCCAATGGGAGGAAGATGTTTCCCGCAGACTGTCGCTGACGGTGGAAAGGAAATGTTTCGTACGGTTTGTTTCTGGCAGTGGAAGCAAGATACGTTTCCTGCAGGGTAGCGTTTGTTTGTTTGGTCGTTTTGTTTTGGGTTTGGTTTTGGTTGTAGTTGTAGTACGTTTCCCACAGTTTGTTTCTTGCAGTAGTAGGAAGACGCATCCTGCAGTTTGTTAGTGGCGGTGGGAGGGAGATTTTTTTTTCCTGCAGGTTTTTTCTTTCTTTTTCTTTTCTTTCTTTTTCTTCTGAGTTGTAGTCGCAGGAAGATGTTTCCCACAGTTTGTTGCCGGCAGTGAAAGGTATATGTTTTCCTCCAGTTTTTCTGGCAGTTGTAGGAAGATGTTTCCTGCAGTTTGTTACTGGCAGTGAAAAATATATGTTTTCAAGCAGTTTTTTTCTGATAGTTGTGAGACGATGTTTCCTGCAGTTTATTACTGGCAGTGAAAGGAAGATATTTTCAAGCAGTGTGTCTGCTAATTAAAGGAAGATGTCTCGCAGCCAGTTTCTGGCCGCGATATGTAAAATTAACTCAGGCGTGAAGGAATGATGCTCACGCCGCTGTCATTTACTAAAATGTAGTGAAGAACGAAGAGCAGAATTTGGAGACAGACCGAGAGACGGATAGAGACAAAGAGACAAACATGAAGGGAAGACAAGAGGGAGGGAAGAGAGAGTTACAAAGAAAGGTAGGGAGAAGGAAAGGACTTTTTTAAAGGTGGGGGGAGAAGGTAACAAGAGAAAGGACCCCCTCCCCTTTTTTGGGGGGAAAGGAAGAAAGAAATAGAGAAGGAATGAAAAAAAAAAGATTTTGATTGAAAGAAAGAAAGAAAGAAAGAGGGTGAAAAAAAGATTACCCAGAAAGAGCTGAGAACTATGAAAGTTTTAATGCCCAGTGGCCTCGGGTGGTAATACAAGGACAGGGATAAAAGGCGGAAGAGAGGAAAGGAGGTTGGGAAGTGACGAAGAGAGGGACTAGTATTGACATCATGTGCTGCCACATATGAAAAAAGATTTATATGAATCTCAGAGAGACAGAGATAGAGAGAGAGAGAGAAAAAGAGAGAAGAAGAAGAAGAAGGAGAAGAAGAAGAAGAAGAAGGAGAAGAGAAGAAAGAGAAGAAGGAGAAGCGAAGAAGAAGAAGAAGAAGAAGAAGAAGAAGAAGAAGAAGAAGAAGAAGAAAGACAGGCAGACAGACAGACCGACCGACAGAACGAATACTGAAAGATAAGAAAGAAAGAAAGTGGAAATTGAAGGGGAGAGAAAGAAAGGAAGAGGGAGACAGAGAGAGACAGTGGGAGTAGGTATTGGGAGAGGGGGGGGGGGGGGCAGAAAGAGAGTGATGGAGGAGAAAGATACAGAAGGGGGGGGGGGGAGAAAGAGAGATAAAAAGTTGGAAAGAGAGAGGGAAAAAAAACAACTAAATATCGGAGTTGTTAATCTGTTTCTGCTGCAGACAGCGATGCAGCTACCTCAATGTTCCTACATCTATGCATGTCAACAGGAACGATAATCCGTCCAATGACCATCGAATGGTCGCCCATGAGTCTCAGAGAGGGTAGTGGGTGAAGGGAAAGTTCTGCAGCAGCATGGTAATGGCGACGTTATCTCCCTTCCCCCTACCCCTGCCTGTCCTTTATTGGGATGTTCTGTTTGTCTATTTGTCCGCCTTTTCTTCTTCTTCTTCTTCTTCTTCTTCTTCTGCTTCTTCCGCTTCGTTTCTCCGGTGACAACTGATCTCCATCTTCTCACGATGACTCGTTTACTAGTCAACAACCGTCTGTCTGACGGTGTTTCTGAGTGTTTATGACTAGATCTCTCTCTCTCTCTCTCTCTCTCTCTCTCTCTCTGTCTATCTGTCTATCTGTCTCTCTCTCTTATATACATATATATGATGCTATATTTGTCAAGCCTTTGCATACAAGGTGTGTGTGTGTGTGTGTGTGTGTGTGTGTGTGTGTGTGTGTGTGTGTGTGTGAAAATCATGTATTGTATAATCCTGTGTGCCTCTCACATTTTTCGTCTCTCCCATTCTTTGTTTGTTTGGTTGGTTGGTTTTTGTTTGCTTAATTTCATTACACAATAATATTTAGCTTAGCATGGACAGATTGGAAGAAAGGGGCTCTGCCTAAAATCTGAGTCCTTGATCGAATCAAGGTTTTCTCGGTTCTGAGATCTGAGCTCTCTCTCTCTCTCTCTCTCTCTCTCTCTCTCTCTCTCTCTCTCTCTCTCTCTCTCTTTCACGTGCGCATGCGCAGTCCTCATTTTGCTGCCCCTCTGCCCCTTCCTCTCTCGCTGTATTTAGATAGCGCTTGTTTTCAAACCCAGACCGGAGTGGTATCGATTGCTTGACAATGGAAGCCCGCCATTTCCCCAGCTAATGCCGATTCCTCTTTTGAAAAACCCTAATGTAGACGACGAGAATTCGGAGACGCGGAGGCCAAGGGGGAAAGGGGGGGGAGGGGGGGGGGAAGAGGGCGGGATCGGAGCAAGAGAAGGGAAAGATGGGAGAGGTGGTGGTGTACGAAATATGGAGTGACAACTAAATAAAGATACAAATCGTTCGTTGATTTCATGGTGTGTGACCCATGTGTCAAGTCCATTTCGTGTGGAATCCTCGCTTCCCGTTTCCCTTATTTATTTGCCTGTTTGTTTGTTTTTTGCTTGTTTGTTTACGTTTCATGTTAAAGGATGGATGGATGGAGGGGGGGGGGGGGGGGGGCTAGATGTATGGATGTATGAATGAATGGATGGATAGTGTATGTATTTATTACGTATGTATGTAAATATGTATGCCTGTCTGTATGTTTATTTGTATGTATGCATGTACCTGTATGCATGCATGTATGTATTATGTATGTATGCATATATTTATGTATGTATATATGTGTAATTTATGTATATATGTTTATATGTATGTATCTGTTCACCTATCTATCCACCCATCCATCCATCCACCCATCCATCCATCTATTTCTCTAATCTATCTATCTATCAAATACACATACGCATACATACTTACATACATACGAGAGAGAGAGAGAGAGAGAGAGAGAGAGAGAGAGAGAGAGAGAGAGAGAGAGAGAGAGAGATATTTGTCTCTCTCTCTCTTTCTCTCTCTCTGTCTCTGTCTCTCTCTCTCTCTCTCTCTCTCTCTCTCTCTCTCTCTCTCTCTCTCTCTCTCTCTCTCTCTCTCTCCATTATCATTATCAGCGGTAGCAGAAGTAGTATTTGTAGTATCAGCAGCAATAGCATCAACAGCAGTGGTAGTAGTAGTTATAGGATGATGATGATGATGATGATGATGATGATGATGATGATGATGATGACGGCGACGACGACGAGGAGGAGGAGGAGGAGGAGGAGGAGGAGGAGGAGGAAGAAGAGGAGGAGGAGGAGGATCTCAATGTATGTAAGCCGAGTAATGCATTTGTTTCTGTCCGTTCTGTCTGTCTACCTGTCTGGACAAAAGCTCATTCCTCCTGAAAAGAAGTAACATTCTCAGAAGATAAACTGTGGCTACCTGCATGGTGAAGTGATCGAAAACGTCTGTAAAATACAGTTCTGGTCACCCTTTAGAAAACAATACATGACCAACACTTTCTAGGTATACTTGGGTATCTCCTCGCCCCCCCCCCCCCCCCCCCCCTCCATCCCTTCCCTCTCCGCACCTCATTTACACACATCCTCATCCACCACCACCACCACCCGCCCCGCCCTGTCTCCCATGGTTCAAATGGGGAACAAACACGAACAACCACCAAAATTAACTACTGCTCTGTGTGTGTGTGTGTGTGTGTGTGTGTGTGTGTGTGTGTGTGTGTGTGTGTGTTTGTGTGTGTGTGTGTGTGTGTGTGTGTGTGTGTTGTGTGTATGTATGTGTGTGTGTGTGTGTGTGTGTGTGTGTGTGTGTGTGTGTGTGTGTGTGTGTATGTGTGTGTGTGTGTATGTGTGTGTGTGTGTGAGTGTGTGTGTGTGTGTGTGTGTGTGTGTGTGTGTGTGTGTGTGTGTATGTGTGTGTGTGTGTGAGTGTGTGTGTGTGTGTGTGTGTGTGTGTGTGTGTGTGTGTGTGTGTGTCTGTTTGTGTGTGTGTGTGTGTGTGTGTGTGTGTGTGTGTGCGTGTGTGTGTGTGTGTGTGTGTGTGTGTGCGTGTGTGTGTGTGTGTGTGTGTGTGTGTGTGTGTGTCTGTGTGTGTCTGTGTCTGTGTGTGTGTGTGTGTCTGTGTGTGTGTGTGTGTGTCTGTGTGTATGTGTGTGTGTTGGATTGTATGGAATATGATTCATGTTTGTGTTGCCTCGTTCGTTTCATGCGTGTAAACATTTACAAGTCTGCATCGTTGTTGTTGTTGTTGCGGTGAGTGTCCTCTGTTGTTCTATTAGATTTTTGTCCTGATGTGTTTGTCACGACTCATTCCTTGGCACGGTCCATTCGTATTGTTCTTTGTCAATCAAGAACTGGCTGCCTCAGCCAAGGGAGTTGTGATTCAGTGCAACTGGTGGTCTGTTTGTTTGTTTGTCTGTTTGTTTGTCAGCGAGATTAAGGGAAAACTTGTGAATCTATTTTCACAAAAATTCGGTGAAAAGATGACTAAGGGTATGGATCTTGATCCAGGTTTGGGGGCCATATAGGATGGAATCTGAGTTATGGGTTGAAGTGAAGAGGGCTGTTTAACATCGGCAGAGGTCGTCGCTCTCCCTACTTCCGTAATAGCACGCTTTTCTTTTTTTTTAATGTTTATTTCTTCATTTTCATTTCTTAATATTTCCTTTTTCGTTCTTTCTCTCTTTCTTTCTCTCTTTGCCTTTCTTTTTCTATTTTTCTAGCACCTTACGTACAGGAAAAGACTACTAGGTCTAGGAAGCATACAGTTTTGTCACTCAGATTTCCGTCGAGATTATGAATCATAAGAGAGAGCGTGTGTCATAAGTCTTTATCGGGACAATCATTCCTAAACCGGATAAGAATGTTGAGAAGCGTAGACGACTGTACTGTCTTTGGTTCTTTGACAAAATCTGAATTTTTCTGTGCCAATCGAAACTCATTCTATCTGTGTAAACAGTGGGTCAGTAAGGATGTAACAAACGGACGATTTTGTCTTTGATGCTCAAACGGAGATCGGCACCGGAGAGTGTGATGTGTGTGGTTTTACCGCCTTCCGACCTCCTTCACCCTCACGTCTTCACGTGATCTGCTTTTAATAAATTCTGTCACTGTTCTCAGTTAAACCAAAGATGCAATGCAATCGTAGACTGACAGATGCAAAAGCGTGAAAACTGTCTTCTGACGTGTCAGTGGGAATGTAGCCAGCTGACGTCAGCAGAAATGCATTGGCTCCTCTGGTGGGTTGCCTTGTATCGACCTCATGTTGACTGCTTTCAGTAGATTGTCGGTGCGTGGGAAGCGACAGGGAGAGGATGGGTGTGGCTGTGTGGGAGCAGCACCATTACGAGAGCAGGTAAGATGAGACAGGGGGAAAAGTAGGCAAAGAATGTCTGCGACATTAAAACAGTGAGCTGGCAAAAAAAAAGGTAAGAAAAAAGGGATGGAGGGACGGGTGGAAAGAAAATGAGGATGGACAAAAGTACTTTAAGGTATCAGTGTTACACTCTTCACTAGAATATAGCGATCGTCGAAAACAGACTTTAGAGACTTTCGACTCTTTGTCGGCTTTTCCGCCAAAGCAGTGTCGACTTTCGCCTCTAGGCTGAGACTGGTATGTGTGGAACTTCTTGTTGTGGTTCATCCTTCGTATCAAGTGAAAATATACCACCTTTAGTATTCTCACCATCAAAGGGAAGCAAACAAAATCAAACAGCCTTCCAGATCAGCAGCGACGGGCAGAACATAGAAATAGGGGGGGGGGGGGGGGGGGGGGGGGGGAAGTACTTTAAAGAAATGTTTCATATTAGTAATTGAATGGGTGCATAAAGAACTCAGTTGATGGATTTTGTACATAAATACGTCGTTCTTAGTAGAATTGTATGGATGGGGGACAATTGTAACAAGCTGGCGTCAAAACGACCGCGTGCCTCGACATGTGATTAAGTACACATGATCTTCAGTGCTAGATCCGAATTTTCTGAGAGTGAACTGTGAACGAATTTTCTGAGAGTTAACTGTGAACGAACTGGAATTTAAAGAAAAAAAGGGGAAAAAATGCTTAAAGTTCCATAATCTTTCAACACAGGGGCGGTGAGCTATCAGAGGTTCACCGTGTCTAGGGCACGGCATCATAGAAGGTTGAGCCCATCCTGTCCTTCCACCGCCTTTAACCTCACCTGAGCTGAATCAGGTACCCATTTACTGCTAGGTGGGCAACAACGGCTTTCAAGACAGAAAATTAAAAAATTCGACCCCGCGTGTAGTCGAACTCACGACCGTCAGCTTCCCAGACAAATGGTCAAACCATTTGACTACTGGCCTCTCTTGATTCGGGAGTGGGGGTGAGGATGTTATGGACTGGGCAATGCCGGGTTTAAATGCTAGTCAAGAAATAAATGACCGACGTTTATACAGCAAAGGAAGGGAAACACCATTCATCGAGGAGAGCATCTCTCTCTCTCTCTCTCTTTTCTCTCTCTTTTCTCTCTCTCTCTCTCTCTCTGTCTCTCTCTCTCTCTCTCTCTCTCTCTCTCTCTCTCTCTCTCTCTCTTCCTGTCAGGTCTGGTCATGTTCTGAATCGTTTTACTTTGCGTTCGGCTCGGAAACCAAATCTGCAATCGGTTTCCTTTGCACTCATGTTGACCTTTTCCTGCGTATTGTGTAGGCCTAGCAGCTGATTCTATCGATGATGCGGAGATCGAAGTAGACTGGAATGATAGGTCGATCATAAACAGCGCCTGGGCCGAAGTGGTCTGAAAGCTACTTTCCAAGGGGGCGTGCCAATAAACGGGCTGGCGAAATGGATCCTGAATTGCTGTTCCGTGATAGCTTTTTATATCCGGAAGTTCGCCAGCAAAACGGAATCTCTCTCTCTCTCTCTCTCTCTCTCTCTCTCTCTCTCTCTCTCTCTCTCTCTCTCTCTCTGTCTCTCTCTGTCTCTCTCTCTCTCTCTCTCTCTCTCTCTCTCTCTCTCTCTCTCTCTCTCTTCTCTTTTCTCTCTCTCTCTCTCTGTGCCCAGAATCAGGTTTTTTTTTTTTTTGGGTTTTTTTGTTTTTGTTTTTTTTTCAAATCGGCACCGGAACAACATAACGTACATAAACAATCGGAATTCTAATATCGTTTCTGTTTCATATATTCATACATACACACCGTCATAAATATTCTCATATTTGCAAATATTATGGTAATCTATACGATTTGCACATGCGTGCATGCGTATGCGTATGTGAATATATGCACGTACATGTGTTAGTCAACGTTATTGTGCATCTGTGAAGTGTGTGTCCGGTTTGCGTATACATATATACGAATGTATTGATATTTTGTTTTCTTTTTCTTTTTTTTTCAAGTTAGTTGCATTTCCCTTATTTTGAAGTGATCCCACCTCCATGACATGGGCATATGGCCTAGTTCATTAAATGTTCTGAGTTCTGAGTTCTCTCTCTCTCTCTCTCTCTCTCTCTCTCTCTCTCTCTCTCTCTCTCTTTCTCTTTCTCTCTTTCATGTGTTATGAAACTTTTGTTAATACTGCTGTTGCTACTGCTACTATCACTGTTTTGCTGCTGCTCTTGCTAATTCTGCTATAGTTGCTGCTGTTACTTTTTACTGTGCTACTATGACTGCTCCTGTTACTGTTGCTGTTAATGCTGCTGCTGCTGCTGCTTTCACTATCATATGTATTGCTACTGTTTTTATTACTACTACTAATCGCGGATTGGCCCCGTGATGTTTAGTGTGTGAGAATGCTTCTGTGGTCACAAAGATAGCTAACTCGCCTGTCTATACTACACATACTGAGCTTTAATGTCCACTCCGATTTCGCATGATAAGGTCGACGGGGATGACGTCCTCTGAAAGTGCCGACAAAGCACTTAACTCAACTACACCGTCACCGTTGGAACATTAAAGGGGAACAGCGAGAATGCCAGAGTGTTTACGAGAAAACTGAATCATATATGATTTTATATTTCTACACTTTGCCTTCGCAGGGTAGCTGTAACAATGTCTGAATGTGGAAATAGTATACATAATGTTGGAGATGTAATGGTCTGATTGGATCTGTGATATTACTCCTTTTCTTCCCCTTTTCTCTCTCTCCCTCCACCCCCTCCTCCCCCCTCCACCCACTCTACCTTCCAATCGAAAGTGCACTTTACACGCTGTAAAATAGACTGTTTTTTTTTGTCCTTGTTCTTTCGTTGTCGTTCTTATAACAACAGTAAGATTCTTCTTCACACACTTTCAGGTATACCACACGATTGCACCGCCAGTTTGGCTAATCAGGCTCCTACAGTTAATCATCCTGAGTGGTGAGATTAACGTCCTTTTCAGCCACCGTCTTTTACATGTTGGGCCTAGACTACATGATCGGCGCCTGAATTCTTCAGCAGGTCACAGCACAGAGTTTGAATTCACAAGGTGAAGGGTTCGAACCCCGTCACGTAAGTTGAAAAAAAAAAAAAGAAAAGAGGTTGCCAGTATTGGTATGCGTTGAGGTGGTGAGGGTACAGTTTATAAATCCCTTTTCTACTGAGGTCGTCCCCGTCCGGTCTGTCACCTGGCACGGTGATCGTTATAAACTCCAGTTCACCAGCCAGCCAACCGACTGGCCGGGTGTAAACGCCTCCGTTTACAGCTATGTCAACCGTTGCACGCTCCGTGGTCCTGACGCCATCCACCCGGCCTGCCCTGCACACTGACGTTCTAAAGACCCGGCTGCTCCGAGGCCACAAAGACACGGGTCAGCTGTGGGTCACGCCTCTGGGCTTCAATAGGAACCGCCCGCTGCTGCTGCTACTGCCAGGACTGTGTCCCCGTCCGGCTTCTATGACCCTGGCCTTGTCCCACAACATTCCACCCTCCCCCTTTACACACTACCTTCCACCCCCTACCCCTCCAACCCGATCAAAGTCACGGTAATGGGACATTCAAGGTTCAGAACTCCGTTTTCGTTGTAACGGTGTGTTATGTTTCTATACACACACAACACACACACAAACACACACACACACACACACACACACACCAACACACACTCACACCCCACACACACACACATATGTTACACTCACGCAGGCGACACCATACAATGATATCAGTGGCGCAGACTGTGTTAGGTAGATACCCAAGGTCTGACCAGCGAGCTGGGCTAATTGCGTAGCTCAGACATCTGCAAGTCGTATCCATGGACCACGTCTAAAATTCTCTTATCTTAGTCATTCATGCATTTATCCATCAACTGTAAATTGTGCGCAGTGTGGTCTGAATTAGTTTATGGTGTAACGTATAGGATTAGTCCACTCGCGTGGACGCTCCTTCATGCAACTGAAGCTGGAAACAGTGTTTTCTTACAACCAAACAGGAATGAAATGTACTCTCGGTACTAATTACTCTTGCGTTGTTAGTCATAAGTGCTCGGCCTAAAAGGTTACAGTTTCCCTGTTCCGTTGCTGGTGGTGATCAGTTTGCCCGTCGTTCGAAGATGGCATCGAACTGCTGAAACCAGTTTTAGCCAAATCGGCGAAAAAGACGGAATGTGGCCCATGGATGAACTCGTTCAATTTGGGCGGGTCTCCCATTTGAAGTCACCATGTACGAATCACTTTCAAAGTGGGGTATTTTCAGACGTGAAATTGAAAGGAGAACAAAACAAAACAAAAAAACAACAAAAAAAACATGAGTTACTACTACACCGCGAAGTGTTTGTTTTGTAATTGTTTGTTGCTTCATTTGGCGGCGCGAGTAATTTACTTTTGCTCGTGTACGAATCGACAACTATCAATAAAGTAATGTATCTTTATTGAATAGTAAACCTTTCTGTTTGATATGAGCTTTCACATTTTGTGCTATTTATATTCTATCCGAAAAATGGGAAATAACTCTTTCACCCGTACCTATTATTACTTTCCCTGGCGCCGATCAAGGGCATATTCTTGATGCATGCGATCTTGGCGAAAGTATGCGCTCTCTCAAGCGCCCTGTAGTTACTCTGGCTTTTAGGTCAGCAGTGATTTGTGAATGCTAAAGCCCTTTACATCTGACTGAGTTGTAGAAGTGTACCGACGTCATATCGAGTCATTGAATGTCCACATCCGAACCTTAAAAACGGAGCAACAGCTAACAAAACGGCACACGCAAGCATGTACAGTCACACACACACACACAACACACACACACACACACACACACACACACACACTCTCTCTCTCTCTCTCTCTCTCTCTCTCTCTCTCTCTCGCACGCGCGCGCCCGCACACACACACACCACACACACACACACACACACCACACACAGACACACTACGAAAATAAAAAGCGGCGGTTGTATCAAACGAGCTAACAAAGCTGGAGAAACACACCACACACCACACACACACACACACACACACCATACGAAAAATAAAAAAGCGGCGGTTGTATCAAACGAGCTAACAAAGTGGAGAAACACACACACACACACACACACACACACACAATTCTCTAGCGGGCAGTGAATTAAGGCATCGCAGCTTTACGCTCCGACCCTCTCAGGCCCTCTTTATGCTTGTCGCCGCCATTGTCAGCTGCAGAATAGGAAGAGTCGTCGCAGCAGCTCTCTGCTCTCGACACTAACGCAGAAATGATACGACGACGGTCGTTGCCTTTTATGGCTCACGTGTTTTGCCGATGCTTTTATGGTGGAGCGTTGGACAGAGCTGCTGCGTCGAGGGCTCAGGTTTACCGGGTTTTGTGTTGGGTTTGAGGTATGCCTTGCTCCGGAATTCTGTTACTTCCCACCTTCTCGTCTTGTCTGTTTTCCTTGTCTGTCTTACTTTCTGTCATTCTCCTCTCCCTTCTCTTTCTTTTTCTGTGTCTCTGTCTCAGTTCGGTCATTCTTCTTCGGTTGTCTGTTGCTTTCTTTCTGTCTCCTTTATTCATTGTTTCCCCTCCCCCCCCCCCCCCCCCCCCCCCACCCCCCCTCCCCGTCCCCTCTTCTGTTTCCTGTCTTTTCCTTGTGTTTCATTCGCACTCCCTCTGCCTCTATTGCCTCCCTCTCCCTCCGTCTTCTGTTGCTATACTCTTTTTCTTAATCTCCTGCCTTGCGTCTGTCTCTGTGTGTGCTGTTCTCACACTTTCGTTTGAGCCGATATTTGCATTCTTCTCTCTCTCTTCTCTCTCTCTCTCTCTCTCTCTCTCTCTCTCTCTCTTCTCAACACCACACACACACACACACACACACACACACACACACACATACACACACACACACACACACAAACACATACGCATACACGCGCGTGTAACATCGGCGTGATCACTGTGATTTACAGGATCTTCCAGGTCAAGGCAGTTTATTTTTTTAATGATCTAATGCATTCTTTGTTTTATTGGTTGGTTGGTTGGTTTTTGTTTCAATGTTTTGATTTTTTTTCATGAGAAAGATTTAAACTTCCCAAAATTAGTCGAGCACTCATCGTTGTGCTTGCTTACTTTTGCAGTCACACCTGTCTGGTGCCAAGAGCACAAGAGCGTTCATGTGTAAAGTTAAAACTCTTTTTCTTTCCTTGCAGTGTTTGTGATGCTTGTGAACACACCATTGAACATATGCTCTATTACTGTCGTGTGTGTGTGTGTGTGTGTGTGTGTGTGTGTGTGTGTGTGTGGTGCGTGCGTGCGTGCGTGCGTGCGTGCGTGCGTGCGTGCGTGCGTGCGTGTGTGTGTGTGTGTGTGTGCGTGCGTGCGTGTGAATGGTCCTCAGAATAACATGGGTGGGTCTGAGTCTTCGCAGACAGACGGTTTCTCTTACAAAGAGAAATGGACAGCGGCTGTGTCTCCTCTTCATACCCCGGAGGGCACCACAGTCATGCAGAAGGGTGCCCGAGGTCCGGTCTTGCTTCTCTTTGGGAGAAGAGAGGGGCGGCTCCAAGGAAAAAGCGTCTGCTCAAGTGACTTCTTCCTCCTGGCTCTTCTTTGATCTTGTGTTTGTATGCCTGTGTCTTCCGGTTTTGTGGTCAGTTTGATCGAGAGCCTTGAGGTTGGGTGGTTAAACCTTGTCTTCTGTTGTGTTTATCAGGACCATTGATCCGTGGAGAGATGTTTTCTTTAAGTGGCTGGATCGTTTTCAGTGCGTCTTAAACCGATGAAGGCGCACTGTTCTTGTTGTTGTTGTTGTGTTGTTGTTGTTGTTCTTCTTCTTCTTCTTCTTCTTCTTCTTCTTCTTCTTCTTCTTCTTCTTCTTCTTCTTCTTCTTCTTCACTACCTCCTTTTCCTCCTTGATCTCCCCTCCTTCTCCTGCTCCTCTTTATCCCCATCTGTGTCCCTGTCTTCGTTTTCGTCGTTGCTTTCCTTTTCTTCCTTTTTCTCCTCTCCCTCCTCCTTTTCTCGTCCTCCTCCTTTTTATTTCTTTCTCCACCATCTTATCCTTTTCCTCCTTCCCCATTTTCTTTCTCTGTCTCTCTTTTTCTTCTTTTCTTCTTTAACGTTGATCATGTTCGTGTTCGGTTTCGTCAAGGATCTGTTTTTGACTGTTTACAGGCTTCCGAAATGGCTTCCATTATCGCATGGCCTATAAACAACTTGGTTAGACGATTAATTCCTGGGACACGTCACATGAAGCGTTTTTTTTAACTGTTTGAAAGCATTTTGGTGTAAAAGGATTGAAGTGATTAAGATCCATAGAGATGAGTCGCGTTAGGCGGACGTGGTGGACTTTTTTTTTCCTCCTATGCAAGGTCACATTTGCATGTTGATTTGCATGGATTTCAACTACAGGTTTAATACCTATTGTCTACAGCCTTCCACTCAAACAGGAAATATAATCATGTGTGTGTGTGTGTGTGTGTGTGTGTGTGTGGTGTGTGTGTGTGTGTGTGTGTGTGTGTCCGTATGTGTGTGTCCGTATGTGTGTGTATTTGTGTGTGTGTGTGTGTGTGTGTTGTGTGTGTGTGTGTGTGTGTGTGTGTGTGTGTGTGTGTGTACGTGTGTGTGTGTGTCTGTGTGCGTGTGTGTGTGTGAACGCGCACGCGTACACGCGTACGTGTGTGTGTGTGTGTGTGTGTGTGTGTGTGTGTGTGTGTGTGTGTGTGCGTGCGTGCGTGCGTGCGTGCGTGCGTGCGTGCGTGCGTGCGTGCGTGCGTGCGTGTGTGTGTGTGTGTGTGTGTGTTGTGTGTGTTTTTGTTGTTGTTCTTCGATTTAACGTCTTTTCACTTTAAAGTGATATTAGACAGGAAGTGAGCGTTTACTTGTATATGTGTATGAATTTGTAGTATGCATGCGTGCTTGCGTGTGTGTGTGTGTGTGTGTGTATGTGTGTGTGTGTGTGTGTGTGTGTGTGTGTGTGTGTGTGTGTGTGTGTGTGTGTGTGTGTGTGCGCGCGTGTGTGTGTGCGCACTTGTGTATGTGCGCCTGTGTGTGTTAAATATTAGTGGAAATGCTACATAAGAACAATCCTTAGCAAAAAGCAACATTAACAAATCAAACTGCAACAGTCAAAACAAAACAGTCTAAAATATGCAGAAATCATAAAAACGAGCTGACTGGACTTATCATTAAGTTCTGAACAAAGTTCAAAAGAAATACAGGTTCTTGGAAAATGCATTTAGATTCATCTTTTCTGAATTTTGATAGAGCTGATTCAAAATAAGGACAAAAGTACAAAATATGTGTTGTTGTACAACTATCAACAGCCCCGCATACACATTGAATGTTTTTTATGAACTGGGTTTTGAAAGCGTTTAACCTAAGTCTGTAAAACAGTGAAACAATTTTGTTGCGGTGTTTTGGGTGTTTATTGATATTTTTTTTATAAAATGTATAATCTATTAATGAATTCTTTTTTGAAAAATTTTGTGATCGAGCGTTTAGACAACACTTTATTGAAGAGTTAGGGTTTTTGTATTTTGGGAAGCATCTAGTCTTTATATATCTTTTCAAAATTTTCAAAAGAAAAATTTTTGTAATAGAGAGTAACCTTCTTGTAACTTAAAAGAATGGGAATATCTTGGATTTAAAGGATTTTTTTTGCACCTGCCCGAGCAGTACGATCAGCCCATTCATTTCCAGATATTGAACAATGAGATGGGATCCAACAAAAATCAACTGCGATACCCCTTGATATAAGAACATGAATAAGTATTTTAATTTCTGTGACGATTTCAGCCCGGTTTTTCGGATTTGTTGATTCTAAAGCTTGGAGAACTGATTTAGAGTCTACACAAAAGAGTGCACCATAGAAATTGAATGGTGTATCAATGACATACCGAATAGCCATTAAAATTGCTATTAATTCAGCTGTGAAAATGGAGAAGTCCTTACCAAGGTAAAAAGATTTCTCAATTTTTAAAGTGGGGATGACAAAACCACAGCCTGCCTGATTGTCTAATAAAGAACCATCAGTGAAGATTTTTTAGATGATTGGGATAAAAATCATTCATATGGGATCTAGCTTCATATGCAAGAACATTGATGTTATCAAATTTGGACAATTGTGTATAGTTATAATCAAACTTTGCCTTAAAAAGCTCCAGTTTGGGATGGACTTATTGGAAAACGCACAGCTAATTTCTTTTGATTAGTGTTTAATTTTGTCAATAGTTTAGAAGAAAATGTAAGAATAGTTTTATTAGATCGGATACGTTTTGCACGCTTAGGAAAATGAATATCGGACCTAATTTCAAGTTCCATTTGGTTTGAATTTTGAATGGTAGAGCATCTTAAAATGTATTTAGCACAGGCTAAATTTTCGCTGATCATCAAGAGGCAAAACACCTGCTTCATGGTAAGATCCTATGATGGAACCATGAAATGGAACACCAAGGGCTATTCTATATGCTTTACAATCTATGCTCCGCAGTTTTTTCAATAGATATTTTGGAGCACTAAAGAATACCTCTTGTGCATACGACAATTTAGATCTAACTAAAGTGTGTGTGTGTGTGTGTGTGTGGTGTGTGTGTGTGTGTGTGTGTGTGTGTGTGTGTGTGTGTTTGTATGTGTGTGTGGTCGAGTGCATAGAAATGTAGAGATAAACATGCATGTAAAAAACATGTTTTCTCTGTGCACCATAATCTGCACCAGTGCCCAAAACAAAGTTCTCACCTGTAATACTAAGCATCAGTCCATTAGAATGTGCTATAATCCGATTAAAAATACAGAATAGGGGTTCTGAAAACGAAGATCTGCCACACTAATCTTTCCTACTGAAGTCAGAGCAGACTTTACCCCCTCCCCCCCCCCCCCCTCCCCCCCCCCCCCCCACCCCCCCCCCCCCCCCCCCCCCCCCCCCCTTGCAGTTTCTTCTTCTTCTTCTTCTTCTTCTTCTTCTTCTTCTCCTCCTCCTCCTCCTCCTCCTCCTCCTCCTCTCTTCTTCTTCTCCTCCTCCTCCTCCTCCTCCTCATCCTCCTCATCCTCCTCCTCCTCCACTTCCTCCTCCTCCTCCTTCCTGTTCGTCTTCTTCCTCTTCTTCTTCTTCTTCTTCTTCTTCGTTCATATCAGATGTTCCCCTTAGTACTGACTGACCTCCATACATATTCATAAAATTCGCGGTTTGTGAAGGACAGCAAACCTCCTTCCCCTATGTCATCGTCGACCCCCCCCCCCCCCCCTCCCCTCTTCAGTGATTCCCCAGTTCATTGTGACCGTGTTGTTCAATGCCTGGGTCCCACAAACCGCTAGTAATTCTCTACAAGAGAGCGAACATTGTTTGCCAAGTAGGTTCTCTTGGTTCGCCCTGGGGGCGGTGCATCTATTAGTATTCAACGCACACCCGTGTGTGTGTGTGTGTGTGTGTGTGGTGGTGTGTGTGTGTGTGTGTGTGCGTGTGAGTTGTGTGTGTGTGTGTGTGTGTGTGTGTGTGTGTGTGTGTGTGTGTGTGTGTGAGTGTGTGTTTGTTGTGTGTGTGTGTGTGTGTGTGTGTGTGTGTGTGTGTGTGTGTGTGTGTGTGCGTGAGTATGTGTATGTCTGTATGTGTGTGTATTTGTGTGTGTGAGTGTGTGTGTGTGTGTGTGTGTGTGTGTGTGTGTGTGTGTGTGTGTGTGTGGTGTGTGTGTGTGTGTGCGTGCACGCGTACACGCGTGCGTATGTGTGTGTGTTTCTATGTGTGTGGCCGAGTGCATTGAAGGGTCGAGATGTACTTGCAAGTAAATAACATATTTTCTCTGGCTTAATTCTCTGCACCAGTGCCAACATTAAGTTCTCACCTTTAATACTAAGTATCAGCCCATAAGAATGTGCTATCATCCGATAAGAATGTGCTATCATCCGATTATAAATACAGAATTGGGTTCTGAAAACAAAGATCTGCCACACTCATCTTTCCTACTGAAGTCGAGCAGACCTATCCCCTTGAAGTTTCTTCTTCTTCTTCTTCTTCTCCTCCTCCTCCTCCTCCTCCCCTCCTTCACCTCCTCCTCCTCCTCCTCCTCCTCCTCCTCCTCCTCCTTCTTCTCTTCCTCCTCCTTCTTCTTCTTCTTCTCTATTTCACGTCTGGTGTTCCCCTTAGTACTGACTGAGAAAAATGTGCGGTTTGTGGAGGACGACAAACCCTCCCTCCCCTATGTCATCGAAAAAACCGCAATTCAACCATTCCCCCCAGTTCATCGTGACCGTGTTGTTCAATGCCAAGGTGCCCTAAACTGCCAGTTATCCTTTCAAGAGAGCGAACATTGTTTGCCGAGCAGGTTCTTTTGGTTCAGCCTGGGGCTATTAGTATTCATACGTACAACCCTTGTGTGTGTGTGCGCGCGCGCGCGCGTGTGTGTTGTGTGTAGTGTTGTGTGTGTGTGTGCGTTCGCGCGTGGTGGTGCGTGCGTGCGTCGTGCGTGTGCGTGCGTGCGTGCGTGCGTGCGTGCGTGCGTGCGTGTGTGTGTTGTGGTGTGTGTGTGTGTTGGCTGTGTGTGGTGTGTGTGTGTGTGAGCGTGTGCGTGTGTGTGTGTGTGTGAGCGTGTGTGTGTGTGTGTGTGTGTGTGTGTGTGTGTGTGAGAGTCATGAGACGTGTGATGAGAGAGGAGCGTATGAATGTGTCGGAGCGTGTGCGTGGTGTGTGTGTGTGTGTGTGTGTGTGTGTGTGTGAGTGTGGTATGTGTGTGTGTGTGTGTGTATGTGTGTGTGTGTGGTGTGTGTGTTGTGTGTGTGTGTGTGTGTGTTGTGTGTATGTGTGGTGTTGTGTGTGGTGTGTGTGTGTGTGTGTGTGTGTGTTGTGTGTGCGTGTGAGTGTGTGTGTGTGTGTCTGTGTGTGTTGTGTGTGTGTGTGTGTGTGTGTGTGTGTGTGTGTGTGTGTGTGTGTGTGTGTGTCTGTTGTGTGTGTGTGTGTGTGTGTGTGTGTGTGTGTGTGTGTCTGTGTGTGTGTGTGTGTGGTGTGTGTGTGTGGTCTGTGTGTGTGTGTGTGTTGTGTGTGTGTGTGTCTGTGTGTGTGTGTGTGTGTGTGTGTGTGTGTGTCGTGTGTGTGTGTGTGTGTGTGTGTGTGTGTGTGTGTGCTAGAGGTCGAAGGATGTTTTGTTGTCACAAGATTGGTAGACAGGGAGAGGGGAGGAAGATAGACAGGGTGTCAGCGAGTAGAAGAGAAAAAGAATATGCGTATTGTGATTTATGGCTCATAATGATGTAGTTGTATAGGGTGTGTGTGTGTGTGTGTGTGTGTGTGTGTGTGTGGTGTGTGTGTGTGTGTGCGTCTATGGTTTGTGTATGTGTTGTCTGTGTGTGTACATATCCATATATGTATACTTAATGTCTGTATGCGTCTATTGTCTGTGTGTGTGTGTACACATGTGTGTGTGTGTGTTGTGTGTGTGTGTGTGTGTGTGTGTGTGTGTGTGTGTGTGTGTGTGCGCTAGGGTCTAATATCACGAATAGTGGATAGACGTTAAATGAAAGACACACACACACATTAACACTAACATGCACACTTATTATATGCACAGACAACACAAGAATACTCACACAAGCAGAGCATAAGCAGACATTCACACACACGGGCACATGCACACCACATATATAAGCACACACATATGCTATTTTCATACATATTTTAGGACGCAAAAAGCACACACACATACATACAAAACCATAAAATTTTGGACCGATTATTTACAACACGCATATTCTTTTCTCCTCCACCCACTCCCTGTCCCTCCTCTCTCCACGATTACTGATCTTGTGACAACAAAACACCCTACAAATACCATGACTTCAAACACACACATCTATACAAACACACCCACCCACCCACCCACCCTCCCACACACACACACAGATAGTGGGCCATAAGAAAATTATCACCACAGAAGGGGGTTCGCTCCTGAAATGAAAATCAAATAAAGGAAGTGAAAAGAAAGAAATCATAGGATTGTGCCGACAATGAAGACGAGATCAAGGTAAGGGGAGAGAGAAAGAGAGAGAGAGAGAGAGAGGAAGGCGGGGAGGGGGCAGGAAGGTTCGGAGAGAGAGGGAGAGAGAGAGAGAGAGGAGGAGGAGGAGGAAGAGAGGGAGAGTGAAGATATATATATATATATATATATATATATATATATATATATATATAATATATATATATAATAATTATATTTTCTACTTTTCACAAGAAAATGTAGCTTGTTTTGCTCTTTCATCATTTTCTTTTGCTTCTTAGGTGGCACCTTTGGTTGTTTTTTTTTTGAAAACTCAACAAACCTACTACGGTATTGCACACCAGCCTTTTTCTGGGATAGCATTTTTCTTAAAACCGTAAAGGCAGAGGAGTCAAATTACCACTTTCCGCGGTCACTGAGGAGAAATAATCAGGTTTCGAAATACCGGTATCTGACCAGAGTTTATATGTTAGTGAGTTTCCTCCCCATTGGAGATTGTCTCCCCCTTGGAAACTATAAGCTTACTGAAGGCTCATTTTGAGAAGCATTTTTTA
>CM031610.1:56469105-56474105 GCA_018398815.1 Conus ventricosus | reverse complement strand
GAGAGAGAGAGAGAGAGAGAGAGAGAGAGAGAGAGAGAGAGAGAGAGAGAGAGAGAGAGAGAGAACGATAGATAGAGAGATGGATTGAAGGACAGATGGATAGACAGACAGACAGACAGATTGAAAACGAAGTTGGTGTTGGAGCAGGTCTGTAAGCTTGTTGACATGAAGTCGGAGGAAAACACCGTTCCAGAGCCCTCAGTCATGTTTCTGTCAGGCTGTGTCCCATGTCAAGCATAGCATCCACAGCTGCTGATGGGATTCAAACTGTAAACCTTTCAGACAGAAGTCAAATACACAAACCGCCCGATCAATTTGATTTGACATCTGTCAGTAAAGATACATGCACTGACGTGATTTGGACGGCGAACAATCAAATGTTAACATAATTGAACTGTTGATTATTGACGAGGTAATTGATTTTACAAAGGTAGAATCCGAAAGAATGGTTGGCTTGTCGTTAAAACGGGGCGACGTACTTTTAAATTCCGAGCAGTCACGAAGTTAATGGCCGATATGTGAATGTTTGACCACAAGAACTCTGAACATTCTCACTACATTTAGGTCTCAAAGCAATAGACAGACAGATAGATAGATAGATAGATAGATAGATAGATAGATAGATAGATAGATAGATAGATAGATAGATAGATAGATAGATAGATTTTGTGTGTGTGTGTGTGTGTGTGTATGTGTGTGTGTGTGTGTGTGTGTGTGTGTGTGTGTGTGTGTGTGTGTGTGTGTGTGTGTGTGTGTGACTGTGTATGCATGAATTATTGTATATGATTATGCACACATTATGTGCGTCTTGTTCAGACGATAGGCTGACGGAAAAGATGGTTCATGTCCACTGTCTTTCATGTCGTCACAGGCCATCGACCAAAGTCATCAGAATTCGTCTCTTTTCGTCAGCTTTAATGATCGTGTTGCCGATGATGTTAAAAAAAAATCTATGAGAACCATGCTCCAGTTTAAGTCCAGTTGGCCAGTCTTTATAGGCAAAAACATCCATAAACTCGCCAAGTTTATGTCCGTGTAAGTGCTGTCCCCTGCGGTCTGTCAGACGTATGGTTTACCATGCTGTCAATCATAAACGTTTACAACCCTTTCTCGCCAACCACCCACAACGCCTGCTCGCACTCACTGCCCGCTGAAGCCAGATCTCAAATTCCCAGATAGCGCTCAGTTGGACCACACTCAGTATTAGAGAGGCAGTTTCAAACAGTGTACGATGTTTTTAAAGAAATTAACCTGATGGTGAACGAATGTTTCTCTCTTTATGGCGTGATGCATCATCTGCGAGTGTTTGTCTGCTTGGAATAAACGTTTTATTTGTTTATTGTGTGTGCCGTGTCTGTAACCGTTACAGTCTGGTGGGAATATTTTTTTTTTGGTATTTGTTTTGTTTTGTTTTGTTTTTTGCTTGCTGGCAGTAATGTGCAGTATTCGTGGGTGTTAGAGGTGTCTTTTTTTTTCCCAAATGGGACCCTGGTTGGCGAAACCATCAACACATATTAGCGCTTATAAAAGGCTGCCGAGAAAGACGTGTCAGCAGCTCTTCCATACTTTCGATTCCTTCCCAGAAATCACCGCGGTTTCAAAATTTTTCAGAACAATTCAAGCTTGCTCTTCATAACATGGGCTGTTCAGTATGCACATGGTCGCAGCATTTCCATAGCATTTGTTAAAGGGAAGAATATAGTAGTTTGCTTACTTCCCTCGTTATATGCTTGTGCTGTTTCTGTGTTTACAGCGTGGTGCAGTTTAGTCTGTCTGAAACAGATCATTCTCTCTCTCTCTCTCTCCTCTCTCTCTCTCTCTCTCTCTCTCTCTCTCTCTCTCTCTCTCTCTCTCTCTCTCTCTTCTCTCTCTCTCTCTCTCTCTCTCTCTCTCTTGCCCCTCTTCGCCTCCCTCCTCCCTTTCTTTCTCTGTCTGTCTCTCTCTTTCTCTTTCTATCCCACTCTCTGTCCTCTCTCCCTTCCTTTCTCTTCCCCTCTCTTACCTCTCTCTGTCTCTCTCTATCAGTATGTCTCTCTTTCCATCCCTCTCTCTCTTTCTCTCTTTCTGTCTCTCTGTCTCTCTCCTTCTCTCTCTCTCTCTCTCTCTCTCTCTCTCTCTCTCTCTCTCTCTCTTTCTCTTTCTATCCCACTCTCTGTCCTCTCTCTCTCCCTTACTTTCTCTCCCCTCTCTTACCTCTCTCTCTCTGTCTCTCTCTATCAGTATGTCTCTCTTTCCATCCCTCTCTCTCTTTCTCTCTGTCTCTGTCTGTCTGTCTCTCTCCTTCTCTCTCTCTCTCTCTCTCTCTCTCTCTCTCTCTCTCTCTCTCCTCTCTCCTCCTTCTCTCCCTCTCTGTCTTTCCGCTCTCTCCTCTCCCCCTCTCTCTGTCTCTTTCTTTCCCTCTCTCCCCATCTCTTCCTCTATGTCTTTCTCTCTCTCTCTTTCCTACCTCTCTCTCTCTCTCCCCCTCCCCCTCTCCCTTTCTCTCTCTCTCTCTCTCTCTCTCTCTCTCTCTCTCTCTCTCTCTCTCTCTCTCTCTCTCTCTCTCTCTCTCTCTTCTCTCATAACACAAGGGGACCGTTAACCGCGCGGTCAGCAGAACGTCCTTCAGGCCACCCTTCCCTGTTGCAGACCTGTGTGAGGACCGGGACATCCTTGGGGTCCGCTGACCCCTCGCCACCTGCTGACCGTTAGCGGTCCGCTTGGCTTGTCCACCCACCCGGGTCGTCAGCCTCCGTGTATGTCATGCCTCCCTGCCTCCCTGCCTCTGTCACTCTGCCCCCCCCCCCCCCCCCCCCCCCCCCCCCCCCCCTCTCGGGACCGTCTGTCCCCTGACAAAAAAGGCTGTGTTCAGGATTTACGTCCACAGCCGACAAACGTTATGGGAGGTAATCTTTACGTTATGGGGGGTAATCTTTACGTTATGGGGGGTAATCTTTACGTTATGGGGGGTAATCTTTACGTTATGGGGGGTAATCTTTACGTTATGGGAGGTAATCTTTACGTTATGGGAGGTAATCTTTACGTTATGGGAGGTAATCTTTACGTTATGGGGGGTAATCTTTACGTTATGGGGGGTAATCTTTACGTTATGGGAGGTAATCTTTACGTTATGGGAGGTAATCTTTACGTTATGGGGGGTAATCTTTACGTTATGGGAGGTAATCTTTACGTTATGAGAGGTAATCTTTACGTTATGGGGGGTAATCTTTACGTTATGGGGGGTAATCTTTACGTTATGGGAGGTAATCTTTACGTTATGGGAGGTAATCTTTACGTTATGGGAGGTAATCTTTACGTTATGGGGGGTTAATCTTTACGTTATGGGGGGGGGTAATCTTTACGTTATGGGGGGTAATCTTTACGTTATGGGAGGTAATCTTTACGTTATGGGAGGTAATCTTTACGTTATGGGGGGTAATCTTTACGTTATGGGGGGTAATCTTTACGTTATGGGAGGTAATCTTTACGTTATGGGAGGTAATCTTTACGTTATGGGAGGTAATCTTTACGTTATGGGGGGTAATCTTTACGTTATGGGAGGTAATCTTTACGTTATGGGAGGTAATCTTTACGTTATGGGAGGTAATCTTTACGTTATGGGGGGTAATCTTTACGTTATGGGGGGTAATCTTTACGTTATGGGGGGTAATCTTTATGTTATGGGAGGTAATCTTTACGTTATGGGAGGTAATCTTTACGTTATGGGAGGTAATCTTTACGTTATGGGAGGTAATCTTTACGTTATGGGGGGTAATCTTTACGTTATGGGGGGTAATCTTTACGTTATGGGAGGTAATCTTTACGTTATGGGAGGTAATCTTTACGTTATGGGAGGTAATCTTTACGTTATGGGGGTAATCTTTACGTTATGGGGGGTAATCTTTACGTTATGGGGGGTAATCTTTATGTTATGGGAGGTAATCTTTACGTTATGGGAGGTAATCTTTACGTTATGGGAGGTAATCTTTACGTTATGGGGGGTAATCTTTACGTTATGGGAGGTAATCTTTACGTTATGGGGGGTAATCTTTACGTTATGGGGGGTAATATTTACGTTATGGGGGGTAATCTTTACGTTATGGGGGGTAATCTTTGCGTTATGGGGGGTAATCTTTACGTTATGGGAGGTAATCTTTACGTTATGGGGGGTAATCGTTACGTTATGGGGGGTAATCTTAGGGGGGGGGAGCGGAAGAGAGGGACATGGACAGAGACACACAGAGAGCGAGAGAGTTAGAAAGAGAGAGAGACAGACAGACAGGTAGACAGACGGACAGAGAGAGAGAGAGAGAGGGGGGGGGGGAATGAGAGAGTGTGGGAAAGAGTGTAGAAGAGAGAGAGAGTGAGTGAATACGTGAGAGAGAGAGAGAGAGAGAGAGAGAGAGAGAGAGAGAGTGAGAGTGAAAGAGAGAGAGAGGACAGATATTAGAGTGCGAGAAGAAATGAAAGAAGAGAGAAAATGAGTTGATTTTCCAGAAAAGATATTTTGTTGGGTGTTTATTTAGGTTATGTTTCGCTCTTTCTCCATTTTTCATTTCTATTCTTTTGCTAATATTCTGTTTCACACACACACACACACACACACACACACACACAGATTCAGTCTAGAGGCCATATCTAAGTCTCTACAGAACGACCGCCAGATCGACATCATGTAAAGACAGGTAATTATTAAATGAAAAAATGTTGACATTCTGATCATAGTGTTTTGTTATATATCAGTACAACCATGGGTTAATCTGACAATAAATTGGTTTCAGTTAGTCAGGGAATTATTATAATGCTGGGTTTTTAGACCAAGCATCACAGGGATTCGAACTGGCAACCGTTCTCGGCGAACTCGGGGGTTTACCACTGAGCTGCCTTGGTTTTCCACGTTGGAGTGGCTCGTCATGTCTCTGGGGAAAGAATGGATCAATGATGGTAGAAATAAATTCACTGTTCAGAAAATTACTATCGTGAACTCTCTCTCTCTCTCTCTCTCTCTCTCTCTGGCATAA
>CM031610.1:56451605-56464105 GCA_018398815.1 Conus ventricosus | reverse complement strand
GGTAACGTGAGACGTACTGTCTTCGACTTAAGATCCAGACGTAACGGGATCAAACGTACCATGATCGGATTATGATGTTGAGGTAACGTGAGACGTACTGTCTTCGACTTAAGATCCAGACATAACGTGATCAAACGTACAAGGATGGGACGATCACCAGAACATTATACCAGACATTGATTGTGGAGTGATCCTGATATTAGACGTATTATGACCAGCATTCGATCCTGACATAGACATGCCATCAGATTGTGATACTGAGTACTACACTCGTTTGGATCGGATAATGGTCCTGACAAGACGTAGTACTAGATACGCTGTGATTTTAAGATGATCTGGACGTGATACCAAACATATCGGGATCGCGGTAAGATTCTTGAAAGGACATAATGATGTCCAAGGATTGGAGGATGATCCTGACAAATTATGATACACGGTGTGCTACGATGTATTACCATCTGACTGACACTCACGTAGTATACTTCTGTTCCAAGAACAGCACGCGTTGATAGATCGGCTGCAGCAGGGACAGTGTCCACCGTCGTCTAATCCAAACGAATCATATTTGTGTGTTTTTCTTTGTTTCGTTGTCGTTGTTGTTGTTGTTGTTGTTGTTTTTGGGTTGGTTTTTTTTAATGTAAGTGGACTTTTACGACGGTGGATAGAAGATATAAAACTTTAGAACTGAAAATCACTGTCGGAGGTTGTTTCCTCATGCTAACTGGATTAGGTACGAATCACGCTGGTGTGTGTGTGTGTGTGTGTGTGTGTGTGTGTGTGTGTGTGTGTGTGTGTGTGTGTGTGTGCGTGCGTGCGTGCGTGCGTGCGTGCGTGCGTGCGTGCGTGCGTGCGTGCGTGCGTGCGTGCGTGCGTGCGTGTGTGTATGTGTGTGTGTGTGTATGTGTGTGTGTGTGTGTGTGTGTGTGTGTGTGTATGTGTGTGTGTGTGTGTGTGTGTGTATGTGTGTGCGCGCGCAGAAGGAAGGGAATGGGGGGGGGGGGGTGGAGGAAAACGAGTGTAAAGAGAAAACCAGGAAGGGGGCCGGGCGGGGAGGAGGGGGGAGGAGGGGGGGGGAGGGAGGAGGGGGGAGCGAGAATCAGCTATGGGGTAAAAAAAAGTACAACGTCCGGTGCTAACTTAAACCTCAACCATAACTTTCATGTTCCTGTCTGTGATGCTTTATTGTCAAGTTCAGCTTGTTACTTACGCGTTCCTACACCCACGGCACCCAGATATTGGGGCAAATCCCAGTATTGTTGCGTGCGACACGAGCTGAAAACGAGTCTTCCGCTTGACCGCCTTTTTCTGTCTGTTGGCGTGTTGGGACGGGAGAGAGGAGGGGGAGGGGGGGGGGATAAGAAGGAGAGGAAATGCAATTCCGCAAGACCCATTCAAAAGAGTCGTGAGACTTGAAGCAGACTTTGTCCTCTTCTCTCTTCCTTTCAAACGACCATTGAAGAACTTCGTGTAATCATCTTGCAATATTAGGGAGTACCAAATAGATGTGGTTGAGAATGAAGCTTTGTGTGTGAGAATTGTGGGAAAGGGCGTGGGGGGGGGGGGGGGGGGGGGTTAGTATTGTGTCCTAGTTATTATATTGTATTGTAGTTGTCTTGTTGTGTTGTGTTGTGTTGTGTTGTGTTGTGTTGTGTTATACTGCATTCAGCGCTGCGTTGTTGTCTTTTAGTCTGGCATTGAGGTAAATGTTAAACTGCTTTGTAATGTATCAGATCCTATATTATTGCAGTACGTTAGATGTCATTGCATTGAATTGGATCAGACTGGATCGCATCGTATCGTATTGTGTTCTTTTGTGTTGCAGCATTTGTAGTGTATTGTGTTCTTTTGTATTGCAACGTATCGTCTTATTTTGTATCTCATCGTATCAGACTGTTTTCAGTTGTATTGCAACGTGTTGTATTCTGTTTCAATGTATTGCTTCGTGTCGTGGTGTTGTCTTGCATCTCATCGCATTACGTTATGTTGCATTGCATTGTAGTGTGTTGTATTGTATTGTACCTTATGGTATTTTGTCATATTGTGTTGCATCGTGTTGAGTTGTGTTGCCTTGTATTGTAATGTGATGTGCTGTGTTGCATTGTATTGTGTTGTATTGTGTTGTGATGTGGTGTGTTGCATTGTATTGTGATGTGATGTGCTGTATTGTGTTGTGTTGTGTTGTGTTGTCTTGTGTTGTGCTGTGTTGTGTTGCATTGTGTTGTGTTGTGTTGTGTCGTATTGTGTTGTGTTGTGATGTGCTGTGTCGCATTGTATTGTGTTGTGCTGTGTTCCATTGTGTTGTGATGTGCTGTGTCGCATTAATACTGTGTTGTGTTGTGTTGCATTGTGATGTAGTGTGCTGTGTCGCATTGTATTGTGTTGTGTTTTGTTGCATTGTATCGTGATGTGTTATGTTGCATTGTGTTGTGATGTGCTGTGTCGCATTGTTATTGTGTTGTGTTGTGTTGCATTGTGATGTAATGTGCTGTGTCGCATTGTATTGTGTTGTGTTGTGTTGCATTGTGATGTGATGTGCTGTGTCGCATTGTATTGTGTTGTGTTGTGTTGTGTTGTGTTGTGTTGTGTTGTGTTGTGTTGCATTGTGTTGTGATGTGCTGTGTCGCATTGTATTGTGTTGTGTTGTGTTGCATTGTATTGTGATGTGCTGTGTCGCATTGTATTGTGTTGTGTTGTGTTGTGTCGAATCGCATTGTATGTTGTATCGCGTTGTATTGCATCCGTGACGTTTCGCATCTTATTATACCGTATTGTGTCGTATTTCGTCCTAATTCATTGTGCCGAATTGCACTGTATTGTATTGTGTTGTATAGCGTTGTATGTGTATGTGTCGTACCGCATCGAATCGTATTGTGTCGCATTGTATCGCATCGCATCGTATCACACATCAAATTCTGTTATATCGCATCGTGTCGTGTTGTGGTGCACCACGCCCTGTGCATATTGCATTGCGTCGTATCATACTATGTTACGTATGTGTTTGTTTGCTTGTTTATCGCATCGTATTGTATTGCGTCATATTCCATCGTTTTGAGTCGTATCATATCATACTATGAGTGTGACCGAATTGTGTCGACTTTCCGGCGATTGGTTCCTTAACCGATAGAACAGTACTTGCTGCATGTGCGGGATATGCCATGAACACTTTACATGATGATGCAGTGGGACTAGATTTCAGGTCAGAGACACTGGTGATTTGATGCATTGTTTTGTCCTGTGCCACATATGGTCTCTCTGTGAATATTCTATGGCCTACATTCATCAAAGTAGAATCTGAGGTTAAGCTAAAAATCGAAAAACTATAGATTTTTCCTCCTGGAAAATGATGGTCTGATTAGTACAGGTCTGTGCTTTGTGACCATAATCGCTGAGAAAAAAAGGGGGGTCGTGCTCACTGAAGGAATATTCATTTTGTGTGTAAATCATATTTTGTTTGTGTTTCGGTCCGGGGTCAAAGCTTGGTGGGGATTTGTGGGAGGGACGTCCGGCTTAGAGTCCGTGACCTTGTGCTGCTGTCGGCCATCAGGGGAGCAGTGATCTGAGCATATGACGTATGTCATTTATGACGTCTGAACAAGACATACTCGTCTGTTTCCTGATGTGCGTCAGATGAGGGTTGCTTTGCACGCTGGTTTGAGTGTTTATTATGTTGTATCTTGCTTTGTTAGGAATAAAAGTGAGTTACATTTATTAACCGTCGTTATGATTCAAGTCTGGCTGATCACCCGAACTTATAAGTCTCCAGTCAGTCTGACCTCTACATCGGTGTGTGTGTGTGTGTGTGTGTGTGTGTGTGTGTGTGTGTGTGTGTGTGTGTGTGCTGTGAGCGTGCAGGCACGCGTGCGCGCGCGTGCGTGCGTACGTGCGTGGGTGTTTGTGTTTATCCTGGCGCTGATTCATCTTAGCAGGTCATCAAATCGACCTGCGCGGCCACAAACATTACCACGGGAATTTTACGAGCCTTTGCACAGAATTCCTGGCGCGTGCCTGAGCTTAATACCCATGCGACGATCTGGCATGTCTGTGGCGATGTCCTTGTCACCATCTGCATTGCAAATGAGGGAGGAAGACATTGGTAGAGTGGTCATGTGATGAGCGCTGAAATGAGGGAGAATTCAGACCCGTAGCTCTCACTGACGTCACGAGTCGTAACGACGGCGTTGCAGACAGCTGTCGAGGCACAATATGTCACCCGGTGACATTCTATACTTATGTTGCGGCACAAAATGTCGCCGGTGACATTCTATACTTATGTTGCGGCACAAAATGTCACCCGGTGACATTCTATACTTATGTTGCGGCACAAAATGTCACCCGGTGACATTCTATACTTATGTTGCGGCACAAAATGTCACCCGGTGACATTCTATACTTATGTTGCGGCACAAAATGTCACCCGGTGACATTCTATACTTATGTTGCGGCACAAAATGCCGCCCGTGACATTCTCTACTTATGTTGCGGCACAAAATGTCGCCCGGTGACATTCTATACTTATGTTGCGGCACAAAATGTCGCCCGGTGACATTCTATACTTATGTTGCGGCACAAAATGTCGCCCGGTGACATTCTATACTTACGTTGCGGCACAAAATGTCGCCCGGTGACATTCTATACTTATGTTGCGGCACAAAATGTCATTCGGTGACATTCTTTACTTATGTTGCGGCACAAAATGTCGCCCGGTGACATTCTATACTTATGTTGCGGCACAAAATGTCATTCGGTGACATTCTTTACTTATGTTGCGGCACAAAATGTCGCCCGGTGACATTCTATACTTATGTTGCGGCACAAAATGTCGACCGGTGACATTTTGAGCTTACGTTGCAGCATAAAATGTCACTCGATCTTTTACAGCATATCATCCTGGTAGCAGGAAGACACTTTATGCCGACAGGTGAAGTAGTTATGTTCACTGTGGCACAGATTATCGCTATATCTATATGAATATACATGGTTTTGTCTCGGTCCTGACCGAGAAAACCAGGGCCATCACGGAGATCACCAATGCCTACACCTAATTGGCAAGGACACCGCTAGTTTTGACGATGCGGCACAAAATGTCGCCGGTGACATTCTATACTTATGTTGCGGCACAAAATGTCACCCGGTGACATTCTATACTTATGTTGCGGCACAAAATGTCACACGGTGACATTCTATACTTATGTTGCGGCACAAAATGTCATTCGGTGACATTCTTTACTTATGTTGCGGCACAAATGTCGCCCGGTGACATTCTATACTTATGTTGCGGCACAAAATGTCACCGGTGACATTTTTATACTTACGTTGCAGCATAAATGTCACACGGTGACATTCTATACTTATGTTGCGGCACAAAATGTCATTCGGTGACATTCTTTACTTATGTTGCGGCACAAAATGTCGCCGGTGACATTCTATACTTATGTTGCGGCACAAAATGTCGACCGGTGACATTTTGAGCTTACGTTGCAGCATAAAATGTCACTCGATCTTTTACAGCATATCATCTGGTAGCAGGAAGACACTTTATGCCGACAGGTGAAGTAGTTATGTTCACTGTGGCACAGATTATCGCTATATCTATATGAATATACATGGTTTTGTCTCGGTCCTGACCGAGAAAACCAGGGCCATCACGGAGATCACCAATGCCTACACTTATTGGCAAGGACACCGCTAGTTTTGACGATGGTAGTGTTGGTGCTGCTGGTGATAGTGGTGTTTAAAAAAAAAAAAGAAAGAAAAAGAAAAAACGTAACCTAAGCCTTTCATATACCTGACTGTATAGTATTCTGAGGCTGATGAATGACGCCCGATTGACAATGACATCAACGATAAGGACAATAATGAGGACGAGGAGTAGGAGGATCTTGATGATGATCTTGTATGACGTTTCATTAATCCGAAAGACACGCCTATATAAACCTATGCCAGTCTTCCACTATTTTCATTACAACTTTTTTTTTCTTTTACTTGGCTCTGACAATTCTTGTTTATATCCAGAATCCAAATCCACTGATGGTTATACGTGCATACTGATCTTCTATGTTTTATTTTTGCATGCTCGGATCACGTGATATAAGTGACCAGTCAGACCCGCAAAAGCCGTGTGTTTAGAAATGGTGACAATGTTTCCTTTAGAGACATGCTTTCGTGATCTGCAGGTATAAAATGTCACATAGGGTGACATTTTGCAATGTGATGACATTTTGTGCCGCAACAGAAGTCTCTGTCTGTTGACTAGCGTGTCCAATCATAGTGACGGACAACCCTCACAATGTCCTCTTCAACTTCTTGGACAACCTGTTGCTGTTGTTGTCGTCGTCGTCGTCGTCGTCGTCGTCGTCGTTGTTGTTATCTTTGTTTGCAGCATAACCAGATCTCTATGCAGAAGATTGTTTCGTATGAAACTGGAGGTGTCTTATCAAAGTAAGAAAGACACAACATACAGACTTTCTTCTTCTTCTTCTTCTCTCTCTCTCTCTCTCTCTCTCTCTCTCTCTCTCTCTCTCTCTCTCTCTCTCTCTCTCTCTCTCTCTCTCTCTCTCTCTCTCTCTCTTCTTTTGTTGCAGACAGAAAGAGGCATAATCCAGACCTTTTCAACACAGTATAACATTTCTCTCTCTCTCTCTCTCTCTCTCTTCTGTCTGTCTCTCTCTCTCTCTCTCTCTCTCTCTCTCTCTCTCTCTCTCTCTCTCTCTCTCTCTCTCTTTCAATGTCTCTCTCTCTCTCTCTCTCTCTCTCTCTCTCTTTCAATGTCTCTCTCTCTCTCTCTTTCTTTCAATGTCTCTCTCTCTCTCTCTCTCTCTCTCTCTCTCTCTGTCTCTCTCTCTCTCTCTCTCTCTCTCTCTCTCTCTCTCTCTCTCTCTCTCTCTCTCTCTCTCTCTCTGTATGTCTGTCTGTCACTCAGCCTGTTTACACACTGGGATGTACTCAAGAAAAGCAGCCGTCCGTGCAGCCAGCAATGCTCAAATACAAATAAACACTTTACAGGAGGATTAGGAATAGAGTTTGTTTAGAACTTACCGCCAATGACATTGACAAACAAAGCACAAGACAAGACACGATGCATTTCAACCACTTGGGTCTTCTTCAGGCGAAAAAATAAATCACATTTAACATGTGGGACAGTACAAACAACGAAAAACGAAAAAAGAATGAAAATGACTTACATGCATACCTAGACTACTCATCCTCCCACAACCACACACTAAAGACAGCATCCCATACTCACAATTTCTCCGTCTTCGCAGACTCTGCTCCAGCGAGGAAGACTTCACTATACAAGCAGCCAAAATGTCACAATTTTTCACCAACCGCGGATACCCCAGTTCCATCATCAATGCAGCACTCCGCCGCACCATAGCTGTATCCAGAACATCTGCTCTGGACACCAGCATCCAACCAAGACAGACAGACCCACAGCCTACCTCCTCTACCACCCGCACACCCTCCCCATCTGTAGGATCCTCAAATCCAATTGGCACATTGTACATAACCACAAACCCGCCTTCCATACCAAACCCATGATCACATTCAAACGTGACAAAAACCTCAAAGACCTCCTCGTGCGGTCCAGTTTGAACAGAACCACAGCTACACCACCAGGTACTCACCCCTGCTCCAAACCCAACTGCAAAATCTGCCCCCTCACCAAACCAGACACCATCCTACAGGGCCCCAAAGACTCCTTCACAGTCAAACGCACATTCTCATGTCAGAGCCGCAACATTATATATGCCATCCACTGCCAGCTGTGTGGCAAGATCTACATAGGGGAAACGTCACGCACACTCGAAACACGCATCTCTGAACACCTGGCCGATATCCGCCACCACCGAACCAAACCCGTCGCCCTACACTTCAACCACACCCAACACAACATCGACCATGTCAAAGTCATGGCACTCTGGCAGTCACAGAGTGACAGCTTTGAACGCACAACTCAAGAATCCCATCTCATTGCCAAACTGGGCACACTACACCCCCAAGGCATCAATATCCAACAATAACCAAACACACATACTCACCTCTTCCACACCAGTTGGCAAAATCCCCTACCAACACACACACATACACACACACATACACACACACTTACATACACCACCACCACATCCCCTTCACTCACTTCATACAGTAGTTACAGCAACCCTCCATCTATTTAATCTTAGTTTTGTATTATCCTTCCCCTTAAATCCCCCCCCACCCCACCCCCACCCCCCCTTTTTTTTTTTTTTTCCATTATTATCAATCCACCATTACCACAACCATCACAAAGATATCACACCATCCCAATAAACTGGACACACAACCCTATCATATCACACACACACACCTCCCCTGACGCAAACCCCCCCCCCACCCTCCTTTTCCTCTCCCATAATCACCCTGGCCGCATGTCATTTCCGCCCACCAAACACATGGCCAAGAACGGATAAGTCATTTTCATTCTTTTTTCGTTTTTCGTTGTTTGTACTGTCCCACATGTTAAATGTGATTTATTTTTTCGCCTGAAGAAGACCCAAGTGGTTGAAATGCATCGTGTCTTGTCTTGTGCTTTGTTTGTCAATGTCATTGGCGGTAAGTTCTAAACAAACTCTATTCCTAATCTTGCTTCGTTCGCCGCCGTCAGTCACTCCATTTTGAAACTTTACAGGAGTTCACGGGCTGCTTTAAACAGCGTTACTCTGACATGATGTCCATGCAGTCTGATTACCGCGTCAGCTTATATCCCGATATAATTTGATCCCTCAACTCAGCTCGCCTCATTTTGCCTGTCCAAAACTGGCCACATTGTGGACGGGGAAGCGGGGAGAAGGAAGCTGTGGCGGAATGTACGTGGGCGGACACTGGGGAGGAGCCAGTTGTCTGTGACCCCGCAGGTGGCCAGTTCATCCCGGGTGCACAGGCACGCCCTTCTTCAGTTTCCGGACGACTGGCCACAGTTGCTGCCAGTGTCTCTGGACCTGTCTTCGTTCAGTTAGTTCTCTTTCTGCCGCGCGCGTCGTTCAGCCAGGCTTGCGGTGTTTTTTTTTTTTTTTTTTTTTTTTTTTTTTTTTTTTTTTTTGTGCTGTCTACGACATTTGTCGATCAGTCAGCGCTGCTTTTGCCTACATTTTTTTACTCAGCGTGTCGTTCGGTCAGTCTGACTATTTTCTACATGTGTCGTTCAGTTAGTCCGACTGTTTCCTGCCATCTTCTACATATGTCATTCAGTCAGTCTGACTGTTTTCTGCCATTTTCTACACGTGTCATTCAGTCAGTCTGACTGTTTTCTGCCATTTTCTACACGTGTCATTCAGTCAGTCTGACTGTTTTCTGCCATTTTCTACACGTGTCATTCAGTCAGTCTGACTGTTTTCTGCCATTTTCTACATGTGTCATTCAGTCAGTCTGACTGTTTCCTTCCATTTTCTACATGTGTCATTCAGTCAGTCTGACTGTTTCCCACCATGTTCTACATGTGTCATTCAGTCTGACTGTCTCCTACCATTTTGTGCCTGTATCATTCAGTCAGTCCAACTGTTTCCTACCATTTTATACCTGTATCGTTCAGTCAGTTCAACTGTTTCCTACCGTTATGTACCTGTATCGTTCAGTCAGTCTAATTGTTTCCTGCCATTTTCTACATGTGTCGTTCAGTCATCTCTACTTTGCATACTTTTTACTCCATGTGTCGTTCAGTCAGCTCTACTTTGCATACTTTTTGCTCCATGTGTCGTTCAGTCAATCTTACGTATTCTACTATTTTATTCCATACATGTCTTGTTCAGTCAGTGCTTCTTTTCCATACGTTTTACTGTGGGCAAAAGTGGCAGAAGGTGTGAAAAAAATAGGAAAAATGGTTAAATACCAAAAGTTAGTAAAGATGGTCGGAAAGCAGGCAAACAAAGATGTGAGTAAAATCGGGGGGGATGGGGGGGGGGGAGGGATTAAGATAGGAAAATATTGTTGAATAATGCGATAAAAAATATGTTTAAAAGGTATGGAAGGTTGTTAAAATGTCAGAAAAGTTTGGTTAAAAGAGTTCTAAAATCAGGTGAAAATGACGATTAAGAGAACGAAAGAAAGAAAACAAAGAGGAAAAGTGGGTAAAACTGGTGAAAAGGGCAGTTAACAACAGAATAGTAAAAGTGGGTTAAAATGCTGGGAAAAAAAATCAGGTATACATATGGCAAGGGGGGGGGGGAGGTGGGTTAAGAAAAGGAAAAGTAAGTGAAAGCTGAGGAAAAGCTAAGGATGGAGAATTGGAAAGCAGGTAAAAATAGAGGGGGGGGGGGGGGGGGGGGGCTAAAACAAAAAGAAAAGTCAGGGGAAATGGTAAAAGTGTAGGGAAAAATAATAAAAAGTGGATGAAAGTGGGAGGAATTGGATTTCTATGAAAAATAAAGGTCAAAATTTGGGTAAGACATAAAAAAAAGGGAAAAGTAAGAAGGAATGGAAGAAAAGGTGAGTTAGAAAAAGAAGAGTGAATGAGATTGATAGATAAGGTGACTTTTAAAAAAAGTAGATCAAATAGGGGAAAAGGCAGGTTAAATAAGGGAGAATCTGTATAAAAATGGGAGGAAATATGTTTCTAAAAAATTTAGACAATAAATGGTAAAACATTGGAGGAAAAGTAGGTTTAAAAAAGGCAATTGGGGGAGGAATAGGTTATCTTGAAATAAGAAAGATAGGTTTTTTTTTTAAAAAAAGAGAGAAGAGGGAAAGGAAAAGTAGGCAAAAAAATAGGAACAAGAAGATAGGAAGAGGAGGTTAAAAAAAAAAAGTAAATAAGAAAACAGATTTTTTTTTTAAGTAGGGAAAACAAGTTTTGAAATACAACGATTTTTGTAAAAAAAAAAAAAAATAAAAAAGAAGGGCGGTGTAATAAGATAGGAAAAGGAGATTAAAATAGCGACGGAAAGGGAGGTTAGTGAAACAAAAGGGATAGGGTCATCATCATCATCATCATCATCATCATCATCATCATCGCCTATTACCCCTCTGGGGTACAGGCCGCCAATCAAGGACCTCTAGGCATCCCTGTCCTGGGCTCTTTTCTCCAGCTGGTTCCAAGTCATCCCCATGCTCCTGATGTCTGCTTCCAGGTCCCTGCGCCAGGTGTACCAACACCTGGGATAGGGTGGTAAGTTTAAAAATTAAAAATAAAAAAAGCGGGCGAAGTGGACGATGCGTGGGCTGACCAATGCAGTCAGAGGTCTCGTCAACAATGCAATCCAGCAGACAATGAAATGTCATGGCTGGTCAGCCCTGTGCTCGCTCACCCGTGACAATGTCGGTCGGTGCCAGCTGACGTGGAAAACGCAGGACCACCCGCAAAATGAGGTGCACGCGCTCTTTGTTTCTTTGATTGGGCTGTTGTGGTGTGGCTTGCACACTGCAGGTTGTGTGTATGGTCTTTTTTTTCTCTCCTCCTTTCTTTCTACCTTTGTTTCTCTCGGTCTTTCCTTTCTGTCCGTCTTTCTTTCTCCTCATCTTTCGTGGATTCCCAGTTCCGGCCACCTAAAACATAGCCACACACACACACAAAGCCCTGTCCTGATGACAGTGCTTGCTTAGGCCTGTCTCACACGAGCGTCAGAGTCATGGTTCCGACGCACGGTGTCCAGCCCTGTCATAATGACAATGCTTACTTAGGCCTGTCTCACACGAGCGTCAGAGTCATGGTTCCGACGCACGGTGTCCAGGACTTGAAGGTCCGTATGTCCATGCTTTAGAGATCGGAACATCAGTAAGAAAGAAAACTGCAATTTTGGAAAACATCCCTCAAACTCAAACCTAAATCCTAATCTGATCCTAATCTAACATAATCCCATCCTTATCCCAAATCCGAACGGTATAAAACCCTGTTAAATAAGACAAAATTCATACATTGTGCTTCTTATGTGAGGGCAATGGGGTTGTCTTCTTTCTCCATCGATGAAGGAGAAAACGTCTGCCGAACGTTCGCCGTTGCGAATCGGTGTGACTCCATCTTCAGTTTGAGGAGAACGTCTGCCGAACGTTTGCCGTTGCGAAGTCGGTGTGACGACATCTTTGGTTTGAATGAGCCGTCATCGTCCAGTGAGCGCCATGAGAGCGAGAATGCCGAGGACTGCTCATACCAATCACAGAGTGTTACAACTGTTGGTGCACGGGAATAAACAAAATGGCGAAACATTTCTTTCAAAGTGACCTGTGGCTATTCAAATCGATATTAATCTCGTTCGTTTTAAAGATGAAGTGTGTTTTAAATGGAAAGAAACTGAATTAGACTATGCATTGTGTACACTTCATCTTTGTTTTCATCCCCGTCTCTTTTATTTATCAACATGGATGTATATGCCGGACGATGTGATTTGTCCAATTCTATTGACTGCCTTCTGATTGGAGAGAGGAGACCTCACCGTTTGGCACCATGTCGATTAAGTGACGTGTCCTCAGGAACCAGACTAACTTAACGTAAATTTCGCCATCTTCTCCTTCTGTCACAGGGCATTTGGCGG
>CM031610.1:56445005-56449005 GCA_018398815.1 Conus ventricosus | reverse complement strand
GTTTTTTTTGGTTGTTTTTTTTGGCTTGTTTTTTCCTCGTTTCTTTCTCGTTGTCATTGATAGTTCAAAGCCGTGACTTTGTAGTTTAATTATTCCTAATTCTTTTTCGTTTTCCTTCCTTAATTTTGTTCATGTGTGTCGATCAAGTCATGTCATTTTTCTGACACTGGGTACGACTAGTCCCAGACATCTGTGGCCATGGAAACAACCGCTAATTTCCATTGCGTTTTATAAGTCCTTTGATCTTAATTGTCATTTGCCATTCCCTGGTCCTCGATGGTTTTAATGCTCCATGTATCTTTTACCCCCCCCCCCCCCCCCCCTCTCCCCCAAACCCCTGATTCTTCTCCCCCCTCTCCCGTTTCGCCTTCTGTCGAGACCCCATATCATCATCACACACACTTTTTTTTTAAGTCTGTGTGCGTCAACTCACTGCTGAGAATGTAAACAGCGTAATACGAAAATACACATGAAAAGCCTGCAGAGCAAATGAGTATTCGAATTTGATTATGAAGTTTTTGTTTTTACAAAACAAAACAAAACAAAAATGTTGGTGGTATCATCCAATTTTGTGTATAGTATTTGTTCGTTTGTTTTGCTTGCTTGCTTGTTTTGATGGTGTTGGTATTGTTCCGGCCAGACAGCTAACAGTCTTCTTCTTTTTTAATTTTGCATTTAACTTTTAATTCTCTCTGTCTCTGTCAATGTCTGTCTTCTCTGCCTTTCTGTCTCCATTTCTGTATCTCCGTTTATCCGTTTTTAGTTTTGTTTTGTTTGTTTGTTTGTTTGTTTGTTTGTTTGTTTTTGTTTTGGGTTTTTTGCTTTTGTTTTTGTTTTGTTGTTGTTGTTTTGTTTTTTTTTGTTTTTGTTTTTTTTGCTTGCTTTTCCCCCTCGTTTCTTTCTGGTCACCATTTATAGTTCAAAGCCGAGATTTTTCAGTGTGATTATTGTCATTTGCTCTTCCCCAGTCCTCGTGGTCTGAATGCTCTGTGCATCTTTCACTCTCTCCCCTCACACCCACGCCTTCTGCTCTCCTCTCCCCACCCCCCACCCATCTCCCGCCCCCTGCTCAGACCTCATGTCATCATCACGCACTTTTTCTTTTTTTTTTCAAAGTCTGTGTGCGTCATACTCGCCACTGAGAATGTAGACAGCGTACACGAAAATGTACAGGGAGGGTTAATACAGAAAATGAATAGCAACTGACGAGACGAGATCGAAAGGCTGTCGTACCCAGTCTGTCCCACGTCTGATAACTCAGGATTCATGAAACGTGACTCTTAACTAGCGATGCTGAGCGTGTTTCACTCACTCTCAGGCTGTCTTTAGCTAAATGTCACGAATGTGAACATCGCTCCTTTCTTCAGTCAGTCAGTCATTCCCCTGACCGCTGGGGTCGTTGGGAGGACGTGATGAGGCTCTTCTGTTTGTAGCTGTCGTGAGGAGATCTGGCATGGTCATTTTGGTCCAGTCCCTTATGTTTTCGGACCAACTCTTCTCTGCCGTCCTCGTCTGCGCCCTCCTTCAAGGATGGTTTTGGAGAGGGTGTTGTGACGAATGACGTGCCAAACCATGCTATCTTCCGTCGTTTGACGGTTGCCAGAAGTGGTTCGTGGGCCCAACTAGGTTGGTGACCAGGTTCGGCACATAATCATTGGTCTTGTGTTCTTTGTAGGAGATGCGGAGTAGTTTCCTCAGGTACCTGGTCTCAAACGCCTGGATTCTTCTTTCTGTTTCGGCCATCAGTGTCCATGTCTCGCAGCCATGTAGCAGGATGGAGACCACTAGTGACTTGTAGAGCCGAATTTGTGTGGAATTTGGTGTTGCTTGAATTTGATCTTGTTATCCGTCTCAAAAGAAGTAAATATTAAAGTGCGTGAACGCCTGTGCGTGTGTGTGCGCACACTCATTTATCTTGTTTCCGTTGAATTAAGGTGATACCCAAACAGAAAGAAGACTTCAGATTTTTTTTAACCCAAGCTAATGTATATTCGAATATATTTATAAAGTTTTTATTTGCAATGCATTTGCCTTTCAAAAACAATGTGTTGGCAGTAGCATCTATTTGTGTGTAGTGTTTGTTTGTGGTGTGTGTGTGTGTGTATTGTTCTGAGCCAGACAGTGAAGCTAACAATGAAGCTTTTTTTTTTTAATTTCCCATTTGACTTTTGATTCTTTGTGTCTCTGTCTGTGTCTCTCTGTCTCGCTGCCTCTGTCTCTATTTCTGTAACCTCTGTCTGACCGTTTTTTGTTGTGCTTTGTTTCGTTTTGCTTTGTTTCGTTTTGCTTTGTTTCGTTTTACTTGTTTTTTTTCCCTCGTTTCTTTCTTGTTCTCATGTACAGTTCAAAGTTGAGATTTTTTTTAGTCTTATTATTCCATACTCTTTTTTGTTCTTTTTTGTTTCTTTCCATTTTTCTTCTTCTTCCTGTGTGTCGATCAATTCTTGTCATTTTTCTGGCACTGGATCGACCAGTCCCAGAGAGTTGTGGCAACGAAAACAACCACTAATTTCCATTGCGTTTTATTTGTCTTTGATCTTAATTGTCATTTGCTCTACCCCGATCCGTGTTGATCTTAATGCTCCATTTACCGTTTACTCCCCCCCCCCCCCCCCCCCCCGCCCCCCCCCCCCCCCCCCCCCCACACACACACACACACACCCTCTGTTCTCTCGTCCCTCTTCCCTTCCACCCCCTGTCCAGACCCCATGTCATCATCACACTTTTTTTGCTTAAGTCTGTGTGCGTCATACTCACCGCTGAGAATGTAAACAGCGTATACAAAAAAATACACATGAAAAGTCTACAGAGAAGATGAATAGACACTGATGAGACGAGATCGAAAGTGCTGTCGCTCCTAGTCTGTCAGACGTCTGGTAATCAGGATTCGGGAAACCTTGACTCATAATTAGCTATGCTAAGTGTGTTTCTCTCTCAGGCTGTCGTTTGCCAAATGACACGAATGTGAACATCGCCCTTTTCTTGCAACATGTTTATCAGTCTAGACAGAAGTAATATGGAAGTGCGTGAGTGCATGTACGTGGGTGTGTGTGCGCATATATTTTGTGTCCATCGAATTAAGGTGATTATCATATGGAAAGAGCATTCAGACTTTTTTTCCTAAGCTAATAAACATTTCAGTATAGTTATGAAGTTTTTGTTTATTTGCAATTCGTTTGCCTTTCAAAAATGATGTGTTAGTGGTAACATGTAATTGTGTGCATTATGTTTGTTTGTGTTAGTGGTAACATGTAATTGTGTGCATTATGTTTGTTTGTGTTGGTGGTAACATGTAATTGTGTGCATTATGTTTGTTTGTGTTAGTGGTAACATGTAATTGTGTGCATTATGTTTTGTTTGTGTTAGTGGTAACATGTAATTGTGTGCATTATGTTTGTTTGTGTTGGTGGTAACATGTAATTGTGTGCATTATGTTTGTTTGTTGGTTCGTTTGTTCGTTGGTTTGCTTCTTTGTTTGTTTGCATTTTTGTGGTGTTGGTAAACTTTCGGGCCAGACAGTTAACAACCAATATTTTTCTTATTTATTTCGGATTTGACTTTCAATTCTTTCCGTCTCTGTCTGTGTCTCTCTTCCTCTGTATTTCTGTGTCTGTCTCTGTTTCTCTATCTCTGTCTGTCCGTTTTTATTTTTATTTCTTGTATGTTTGTTTTTGTTTCTTGTTTTGTTGGTTGGTGTTTTTTTTTTTCTGTTTTATTTTCCTAGTGTTTTTTTTTTCCTCGTTTCTTTCTCATTGTCATTTATATTTCAAAGCCGAGTTTGCTTATTCCTTACTCTTTTTCGTTCCTTTTCGTTTCTTTCCATTAAATTCTTTTTGTGTGTTCATCAAGTCTTGTCATTTCCTGGCACAGGATCGATAAGTCCCAGACATCTCTGGGAACGAAAACAATCTTTAATTACTATTGCGTGTTATTGTTAGTCTTTGGTCTTCATTTTCATTTGCTTTACTCTGATCCTCGGTGATCTTATTGCCTCCTATAT
>CM031610.1:56420005-56442505 GCA_018398815.1 Conus ventricosus | reverse complement strand
CTGGTGTGCCTGAACCTTCGGTTCCAACATTGTCCTTTGAAAAAATTGAGTCAGAAAAGAAATCTTTTATTTCTGACTGCAAGGCATTCAGAAGAGCCTAGACCCTCCCCCTCCCCCCCCCCCCCCCCCCCCCCCACCTAGATTTCTCCTGTTCCACTTTTTTTTTAAATGAGGGTCGTCGCTGTCTGTCCACTGAGTGTCCTGAAAAATCGTTCTGTGCTTTATTATGCATCATGTCGCTCCATCAATCCTGGATCCGTCAGTTGATCCGGATCTGCGCCAGTGATCCCCACCAAAGGAAAATGGCTTCGTTCTTGGCCGTGTTCCATCTTTTCGCCAAGTTTGGTGAAGATCGGTTTTGTGCTTTTGGCGAAATGTTGAAGACAGACAAACAAAGAAACCAACAGATTCAGGTGAAAAAAAATAACCTCATCCGCGGAGAAAACAATGAACATTATTTTGTTGGTTATAGTTGCTGAAGTTTCTTTCCTTTTTTTTTTTTTTTTTTTTTTTGCTCCTGTTATTCAGTAAAACCAACTTTATGTCTAAGGCGACGAGAAAGAATAAACATTGCCATTGGTGCTTCGTAACACGTCCTCTGGTCGGTAGACAATGCTTGATGATCCAGAGTTCTGATTCCTAGAGTCAAACAAGGAGAAAGAAAACAGCAGCTAACAACGACAACGTTACTACTGTCTTGTCAGCGAGTGCGCGCTTTCGGCGGGCTTACTCGGGGATCGAGTCCACAGATACGGATTAGGCTCAAACCACTATTTCCCCATTCCCCATCACGTTCAGAGCTACAAATAGCCTCTGCCAGGAGATAAGATCGCAGCCAGACAGACTGCTGGCACCGTCAAGGTTTTTACATTCATTACGCTTGGATCTGAAGCTGTTTGAAGAGGTTTCGTTGTTGTTTTGTTTTGTTTTGTTACGTAAATACAATCTACACGCGCCTGGATGTTCCACACACACGCGTGCGGATGCACGCACGCACGCACGCGCACACACACGCACGAACACACACACACACACACACACACACACACACACACACACACACACACACACGTACGCACGCACGCACGCGCGCGCGCGCGCACACGCACCACACACACACACACGAACACACACTTATAACTCCTCAGTCCAAACTGGCGCAGGAGCACAATACTCCACAAAATCACCAGCCGCCGTGCTGTAGTGGTTGGCGTCGTGGACTCGAGGGCAGGAGGTCGTCAGTTCGGCTCCATCAGAGACATTTTACACCAGTTTATCAATAAAACATTTTCCTTCAGGCCGGATTCACAATCCCAGTCCAGCAAATCCAGGTCACGGCTCCATCCCACCCCCCCACCCCTTTCCCTAATCTCCTCCACCTCCCTCCCTCACCCACACCCTCATCCCTTATGCCCCTTGCCTCCGCCCCCCCCCCCCCCCCTTTCCCCACCTCTCCTCCGCCTCCCTCCCTCACCCACACCCTCATCCCCTTATGCCCCTTGCCTCCGCCCCCCCCCCCCCTTTCCCCACCTCTCCTCCGCCTCCCTCCCTCACCCACACCCTCATCCCCTTATGCCCCTTGCCTCCGCCCCCCCCCCCTTTCCCCACCTCTCCTCCGCCTCCCTCCCTCACCCACACCCTCATCCCCTTATGCCCCTTGCCTCCGCCCCCCCCCCCCTTTCCCCACCTCTCCTCCGCCTCCCTCCCTCACCCACACCCTCATCCCCTTATGCCCCTTGCCTCCGCCCCCCCCCCCCCTTTCCCCACCTCTCCTCCGCCTCCCTCCCTCACCCACACCCTCATCCCCTTATGCCCCTTGCCTCCGCCCCCCCCCCCTTTCCCACCTCTCCTCCGCCTCCTCCCTCCCTCACCTCACCACACCTCATCCCCTTATGCCCCTTGCCTCCGCCCCCCCCCCCCCCTTTCCCCACCTCTCCTCCGCCTCCCTCCCTCACCCACACCCTCATCCCCTTATGCCCCTTGCCTCCGCCCCCCCCCCCCCTTTCCCCACCTCTCCTCCGCCTCTACCCCACGCCTACGCAGCTGAAATGGACCTGATCACCACCCAGGCTGTTGGCGGTGATTATGGAAGGGTTGGAGTGGGCCAGGGAGAGATCCAAAGCTTTGGTGGGATCCCCCAGCAATCCATTTCAACTGCTGTGATCACTGAAGAGTGGGTGGTTTTAAATCCTTTCGGAAGATTTCGGGCCAAGCTGAAAATCCCCCCCACCCTCCTTACCCCCCCCCCCCCCCCCCCCCCGGCTACAGGGGAATAAGATTTAGGGTGGGGGATGGCGGGAGTGGAGATGAGGAAAGGGGGGGGAGAGCGGGGAATGGGGGTGGGGAATGGGGTGGTGGGGGCGGAGAGTGTGAGTGACAGACGGATCAATAGCTTCCCTGTAATTGTCATGGTCGTTGTCCCGAAGAACTGGCTGACCCGCTAGGACGGCGTGACCCCTCGCAACTGTAAAACTTAACGTGGTAGGAGGTGGGAAAGGGGAGGGGTTGGGGGAGGGAGGGGGGCTCGCAGCGAGAGAAAGGAGACAGGGGGTGGAAAAGACAGACAGACTGACGAAGACCGAGGCGGAGACAACGGGAGGCGCGCGCGCGCACATACACACACACACACACACACACACACACACACACACACACACACACAGAGAGAGAGAGAGAGAGAGAGAGAGAGAGAGAGAGAGAGAAGACAAAATTCTTTGTTTACGAGGATAATAGTTGAGCACTTGTGTGCTGTGTTACATCCAGTCCTCGCCTTGAATAGGGTCAACAATGCAAAATAAGAAGAGGCAGAAGTGTAGAAGTATAAAATTCAAAATTTAAAAAGCTGAGAGAAACACACAGAGAGAGAGAGAGAGAGAGAGAGAGAGAGAGAGAGAGAGAGAGGGGGGGGGGAGGAGAGAGAGAGAGAGAGAGAGAGAGAGAGAGAGAGAGAGAGAGAGAGAGGGGAGAGAGAGAGAGAGGCTGGGTGCAAGAACAGAGAGAAAGGAATTAAAAGTCCCAACACACTCATCAACTGATGACTCACGTTTTCGAATACTAACGCTACTTGACGAGTATACCTGTCAGTAAAAACTGCAGCCTGTTTGTGGTGGGATGGGACGGATAGATCGAATTACTAGGTACCACTCAGCACTGTCTGTCTTGTCTTCTTTCTTATAGATATTGAGAATGAAGTGAGGCAGGGAACAGTAAACAAGAAACAGTAAGCAAGTAGCGTATTACAAGTATTACTATGAGAACAGTTGAGTTGTTGGCCTGCGCTTGTTTTTCCCCCACTATTAGATTGTTCGTCTTTGTATTTGTCTGACTTTATTCAAGTTTAAAAGGCTGTGCCAGTCTTGAATAAAAGTTACTCTGTGTTAGGTTTCCTTATGGGAGCAAAACATACCCTACTTGTTTACTGTTTCTTTCTTATAGGACTAATCAAGTTTACCCAGGGAAGGAATACACTTTTAAAAAGTCAACATTCGAATCTGTACCACTGGTCAGTGTTTATTTAAGTTCAGCAGTCAAGGAGTTGACGTCACATCCACTCCTTGTCTTTAAAGCCACATCGATTCGTCAGATTTGAAGTCAGATTCATTCGCCATCTTTAAAATCTCATTAATTCATCTTTAAAGTCAAATACATTTTCATTTAACTTAGACCCATTCTTCTTCATCTTTAAAGTCCGATGCATTTTTCTAATCTTTAAGTCACATCCATTCTTCATCTTTAAAGTAAGATCTATAGATCTATTCCTCATCTTAAAACTCACATTTATTTATCATCTTGAAAGTCGCAGTTGGTATATACCTTTGAAGATAGATCCCTTCTCAGTCCTTTAGCCACATGTATTTATCTTTTAAATCACATTCATTCCTCATCTTTAGGGTCACATCCATTCTTTATCTTTAAAGTCACGTCTGTTCTTAATCTTTAAATTCATATTTATCCATCATTGAAATTTACATTTGTTACATATCGTTAAAGATACATCTACTCTTCATATTTAAGTCACGTGTATTTATCATCTTTTTAGTTACATCCATTCTTAACTTTAAAGTCATATCTAATTCTCATCTTTAAAGCGGCCTCCGTTTCTTATTTTAAAGTCACATCCATTCATATTCTTTAGTATCACGTCTAATTATCATGTTTAAAGTCGCACCCATTCTTTATTTCTAAACTAACTTCCTGTCACGAGTTTGTTACGAGGCCTATGACGATTGACCCATCTAGGGTGTGGAATTATTCATTTATTTATTGTCGTTGTTGTTGTCGTGTATCCGTCCCTTAATGTGGCTTGTGGTGTGGTTGCACCTTAATGTAGCTCAGCTCAGGTTAGGTTTACTTTCTCTCTCTCTCTCTCTAATTCCACTGCCCGTGCAATTCATCCTGCAGGTTCACGGGTGGCTGGTACCTTTCGCTTGAACTGCTGTCTCTATCGGCCTCTCACCTGTCTTTTTACCTGCCGCACGTGCAAGATTCCTCTTGGTTTGAGGTATTCTCACTGTGACGTAGGGTGGCATGTTGGCCGCCATCGCTTAGGCAGGTTTTCTCTTCACTCGAGCGGAAGATTTTCTCGGGGAGCGCCTGCTCCGGTCCTGGTTCTTCACCACTTCGTCGAAGGTACGGTCGGTACCTTCATTCCTACAGTCGGCCTGTAGGGGAGGGAAAATCATCTCTTTTCCGCATCTGCTCTGCTGGTCCTCTCGACTGGACAGAGGGCAGAGAGTCGCTTGACCCACCACTTCTGGGTCACCCACGGGTAGCTGGTAAGCATCAGTTTCGTGGTTTGTTTGTTTTTTTTGTTGTTAGCCGGCTAATTCTTCTCTTTTGCGCAATTTCTTTTTGTTTTAAAAATTATTAAAAGAAATATTGTTTGAGACCGCTTTTCTGGTTAATTCAATCTTTAACCTGGCCATTCTAAATTATATCCAAAATTCTTTCTCCTTTTTATGCATCTGGTGGATGCGGTAGTTGGTGGGGATGGGAGAGAACCTGGTGATTCAGGGTTGGTACTTGCTTGGTCTCGCTCGTCCGCCCCTGTCCACATTCGCCGGACTCTTATTCTTCGGCCACTGTCTGTTTGTGGGTGCAAGGAGAACGAGTTTTATGTTTGCGAGCGTGCGTACGCATGATTAGTCGTTTGGATGCGTGGTTGGAGATTTGTGTTATTTTGAAATGTTGCTATAAAATGTGGGGATAATTGTGCCATTGAATTATTATTTGCAAATGTGGTGGCAGTTATAAAGCAATGGTTGCTGTATTAGTTCAGTTCCTAAGAAAGGAAAATGTTGAACGTGAGTGAGAAAAGGATGAAAACATAATTTGCTATTTGTGTGTTTAGCCTGTGAATGTAATCTCTTACCTGCTTCGTGTGAGGAGACCTTTAGCGAACGTTCCTCAGTTGGTTTGTTTACTGTGTTATGCTCGGTCTGTGTTGGCTGGTGATATTGATGTGTTCGGCAAGCCTCCCCTCGCCCATCATGCGAGTGGCTGTTAGGATTTGACAGCATATGCCAGACTGTACTGACTGCGGGGTTCCAGTACCCTTTCTTCTTTCCTCCCAGTTCCGTTTTCCCTCCTCCCGGGGGCTTCACCCGGAGCCTGCACTGGTTGGGCCGTGCACTGGTTGGGGCCGCGCACTGGTTGGGGCCGCGCACTGGTTGGGGCCGCGCGCTGGTGGAGAAGCACGTGGGCTTTGCCGGACGGTCCTGATCCCTGTCCGGACCTCCAGCGACAACACCTCGTCCCACGGGATGCGCTCTCCACCGTCCTCGCACTTCAAACAGCCCATGTGACCGGTGTGGTAGCTCTGTGGCGTGCGATTTGGCGTATGTTGTGTGTGTCAGTGGTGTCGGCATCGAAGGACACTCCGTTCAAGAACCGACCCGGTTTGGGGCACCTGGTGTGTCAGGGTGCTCCCAGTGGACTTTGGAGAGGCAGGGTTGTGGGTGAACTACATGAGACACGGAAAGGGATGGATGCTGGAAATGCATATTTATAATCATGGTTATATTGTGGGTGCTGGGAATGCTTATTTATAATCATGGTTACGTTGTGTGTTTCTGGAAATGCTTATTTATGATTAAGGTTATGTCGTGTGTATTGAAAATGCTTAATTGTGTGTATGTCGTGTGTGTTGAAATGCTTGATTGTGATTGTGCATGTAGTGTGTGTTGGAATGCTTAATTGTGTGTGCGTCGTGTGTGTTGAAATGCTTGATTGTGATTGTGCATGTTGAGTGTGTTGGAATGCTTATTTGTGACTGTGTGTGTTGGTGTGAATAAATGGGGTGTTGTATCGTAATCTTTCTTGTGTGGTCTCTTGCGGGGCGTGTGAGGTCAGTCATTCCCTTCACTCCCATCTAGATCGATCCTGTCAGGGCAGACCTCCAGGGGTCGGTCGTGACATTTGTGGGGGCTCGTCCGGATGTGAAGGGCTCTGACTGTCTCTCTCTCGTTTCGCGGAATACCTGTTCAGTTCTGTCTGTTTTGTATATGTTTAGTCAGTTTGTCGGTGTTTGTTTGTGGGTGGTTGGCTGGGTGACTCTAGCGTGTAGGGAGTCTTGGTGGCCTGAAGGAACATCTGGTGTGGCTGGGGAGTCGAGGGGAGACCAGGGGAATCGACCGCGTCCAGACCTCCTTCCGCCAGGTGCCTCACGCAGATACGGCCGTAAGACTTTCCTTTTTGTTGCCACTCAGTCTGTCATTCCTGTTTGTAGTTAGCCAGTTTTTTCTACCGGGTGGTTATTGAGTACAGGTGGGTGTATCGGACGTTAGTGTCACTTTTCCTCTCTCCGGATTCCGTCTGCCATTTTTTTTTTTTTTTGTCGGTGAGCCCCACCGCACTGTTGCTCGTGCTGTGGAGCGCGGTGTTGCCAGAGTGGGAGCAGCCTGGACATTTTTTTTTTTTTTTTTTTTTTTTTTTCGGTGAGCCCCACCGCACTGTTGCTCGTGCTGTGGAGCGCGTGTTGCCAGAGTGGGAGCAGCCGGAACATATCCGCACATAACACACACACACCCACACACACACACACAACACACACACACACACAACACACACACAACACACACATCCCTAAAATATCTGCTTTTCAAGTGGAATTGTCTTTCCCCTGTATTTGAGAACCGTGGATATGTTGTCATGGCAACGTCCGGTGCTGGTGGTATGGCGACGCGTGCGTCAAAGAAGAAGGGTCTTCAGGATGTAGTCCCTACTATTAGTACCAGCACTTCGACTACAGTGACTTATACTTATTCCAGTGCTGTAGCCGATAGTCCAGCGAATACTTTCACCACTTCTTCGCTAGGGGATCTTCCTGTTGAGACCCCGACTGGGACTTCCTCTCGGAAGCGTCAGAGTATAGTGAAGCAACTGTGGGCTTCTGTTGGGTCGCAGAGACCGAAACCCTCTCCTCTCCATGCTTCCCCTCGTAAGGAGTACGCCCTGGGGGACTTTCCTCATGGGAAAGTCGAGACCCAAGGGACGGGTCAAACGGGTCATCCTCCCGTGTCGGGAGTGGTGAATCCTGCCCAGGAATCACCTCCGTCCTGATGTTTTTGGAGCGACAGCGACGAGAGGATGAGGCCCTCCGTAGGGAAGAGGCTGCTAGACAGGAAGCTCTGCGTAGGGAAGAGGCTGTCAGACAGGAAGCCCTCCGTCGGGAAGAGCTAGATAGGATGGAGGCTCTGCGCAGAGAGGAGACTGCTGGACAGGAAGCACAACGTAGGGAGGAGATGGAACAACTTCTTTCGCGGTCTCCCGCATCTGTAAATCAGGGGTTTTATCGACAGGCAAGTGATAGAGTTAGAGGCCCAAAGTTAAAGCTTCCAGAGTTCAGACCTAGTGAGGACATTGATATGTTCTTAGATGCATTTTGACAAGGTTGCTAGTTCATAAACCCAATTGTCTGAGGAACAAAAGGCCATGCACCTTTTTCTGGATTATCAGGTGCTGCAAGGGAGTGTGTGCTCACTCTAAATGAAGGTGCGTCTTATGCAGACATGCAATTTGGCTCTGCGTAAACGTTTCCACCTTACCCCAGAGACGTACAGGAGGAAGTTCAGGGCTATGAAAAAGAGTAGCGACGAGACCTTCGTACAGTTTGGAGATAGGCTGCGTAAAACGCTAGGGTATTGGCGTCAGTTGGCTAAGCTGGAGCTTGAGGATCTGATTCTCATCGAACAGCTGACCAACAAATGTGTCCCCCGAGTTGAGGATTCGTATAGGGGAAACAGCACCACAGGATTTCGCGGCTGCGATTCATACTGCTGAGGTGTTTGCTGAAGCCCGTAGAGCTTAATGGGCATCGCCCAGATACGGACAGGAAGACCCTCGCTGGGTCTAGTGGCAATAAGGCGCCGACGATGCTAGCGGGTCGAACAAGGCAGGGAGTTCATCGGGGGCCTCAGCGCCCCGACTGTGTTTCCTTTGTGGTCGTCCCGGCGACATTAGGAAAGTTGCCCTAAAGCGCTGGTAGTTATGGGGCTAGTCCTTTCCAGCGTCCTCGTGCCTCGGCTAACGTGGGGTCCATCCCAGCTTCTGGTGGTACAGAGTGCCCGTTTTCTTTCTGTTGTTGGTTCTTCCTTGGTCGACACCATCAGGGATTCGGGAGCATCAACGCTCTTTGTTGATAAGGATTTGGTCTCCCCTGAGGCTCAGCGAGGCGCCAGTTATGATGTGTGCGGGTTGGAGGCTGGTTTTACCTCCACCCGTCCTTCTGTACTCATTCCGATCTCCACCCCCTACTTCTGTGGCGAAGTATGGGCCATCGCGGTGGAGCGACCTCTGTATTCCCTTCTTATAGGGAATACCATCACCTTCGCAGACGACGCAGTCAGTCTGTGTCTACGGATCTGCCCGTACAGGCATGTGTGGGAGTTACCACGCGCGCCAAGGCCAAGAAGCAGGAGCAGGAATTGGTCCCATTCTTCAGCCGATCTCTGACGAGGTTCTTGCAAGGGCTGATCCTGCTACCATGGTTCGTCTTCAGGCCAGGGACTTGGATGTCCAACGCCTGCGACAACTGGTGGGTCGTTCCCGCTCAGTCGGCCCGACACGCCAAGGTGAGTTTTTAAGCTCCACAAGGGGATCCTCTTTAGGGTTTTCACTCAGGCAGATAGGGTGGCCAAGCAGCTAGTCGTTCCCCAAAGCTTGAGAGAATCTGTTTCCCGGCAGGCCCATGATTCACCCATGGCAGGTCATATGGGCTCAAAGCGGACTCTCGAGCGAGTTAGACAGGATTTCTTCTGGCCGGGAATGAATTCTCAGGTTAGGCAGTACTGCCGCAGTTGCGATACCTGCCAACGGACAACGCCTAAGGGGCGCTTGAGGCGTGTTCCCCTGGATCAGTTGCCACTGGTTGGGGAGCCATTCAGCAAGGTTGGTGTCGACCTGGTGGGACCCATTAATCCACCATCCGATCGCGGCCCACCGCTACATTTTGGTAGTGGTGGACCAAATGCGACTCGATACCCAGAGGCTGTCCCGCTTAGGACTATCGATGCCCCTACTGTTCCGAAGCTCTCTGGCAGATTTGGACGCGCATGGCGTGCCCAAGAAAAAGTACGGCCGGAAGTTTGTACTGGAGAGCGATCATCATCCTCTCCAGTGCCTAGACCGGATCCGGCCAGTCAGTTGTCGACTCATGAGTTAGGCAGTGGAACTGCAGATTTCACTTTTCGCCATATCAAGGGTTCCAGCAATACGGATGCTGACTATCTCAGCCGAGCTCCGTAGTCAGCACATTGGAGAAATCAGAGGAACACTTCCCCTCAACCAGGGTTATAATCCCCTTTTGGTCTCTGTATCAGGTGTAGGGACAGTTTTCACTTCAGTGATGTTAACGGTAGTGAATCTCCACTGTCTCGGATTGCACTTTTATTCTTGGAAGGTTTGCTTAGTTGTTTGATAAATGTAGTATTATGTATCTCCCTGTGTAATTCTATCGTGGAATGTTTGTACTGGATTTATCGTACTCTGTCGATCACAGAGGGTTGGGTTCGGTCCCATTGTTGTGAATTTGCACATGCGTCAAGGTTCAAAGGAGCACTGTATCTCAGAGAAACAGATGCTTTTAGAAGGGGGGTTTGTCACGAGTTGTCACGGGGGCCTATGACGATTGACCCATCTAGGGTGGTGGAATTATTCATTTATTTATTGTCGTTGTTGTTGTCGTGTATCCGTCCCTTAATGTGGCTTGGGGTGTGGTTCCCACCTTAATGTAGCTCAGCTCAGTTAGGTTTACTTTCTCTCTCTCTCTCTCTCTCTAATTCCACTGCCCGTGCAATTCACCTGCAGGTTCACGGGTGGCTGATACCTTTCGCTTGAACTGGCTGTCTCTATCGGCCTCTCACCTGTCTTTTTACCTGCCGCACGTGCAAGATTCCTCTTGGCTTGAGGTATTCTCACTGTGACGTAGGGTGGCATGTTGGCCGCCATCGCTTAGGCAGGTTTTCTCTTCACTCGAGCGGAAGATGTCTCTGGGAGCGCCTGCTCCGGTCCTGGTTCTTCACCACTTCGTCGAAGGTACGGTCGGTACCTTCATTCCTACAGTCGGCCTGTAGGGAGGGACATCATCTCTTTTCCGCATCTGCTCTGCTGGTCCTCTCGACTGGACAGAGGGCAGAGAGTCGCTTGACCACCACTTCTGGGTCACCCACGGATAGCTGGTAAGCATCAGTTTCGTGGTTTGTTTGTTTTTTTGTTGTTAGCCGGCTAATTCTTCTCTTTTGCGCAATTTCTTTTTGTTTTAAAAATTATAAAAGAAATATTGTTTGAGAAACCCCTTTTCTGGTTAATTCAATCTTTAACCTGGCCATTCTAAATTATATCCAAAATTCTTTCTCCTTTTTATGCATCTGGTGATGCGGTAGTCGGTGGGGATGGGAGAGAACCTGGTGATTCAGGGTTGGTACTTGCTTGGTCTCGCTCGTCCGCCCCTGTCACATTCGCCGGACTCTTATTCTTCGGCACTGTCTGTTTGTGGGTGCAAGGAGAACGAGTTTTTTTGTTTGCGAGCGTGCGTACGCATGATTAGTCGTTTGGATGCGTGGTTGGAGATTTGTGTTATTTTGAAATGTTGCTATAAAATGTGGGGATAATTGTGCCATTGAATTATTATTTGCAAATGTGGTGGCAGTTAATAAAGCAATGGTTGCTGTATTAGTTCAGTTCCTAAGAAAGGAAAATGTTGAACGTGAGTGAGAAAAGGATGAAAACATAATTTGCTATTTGTGTGTTAGCCTGTGAATGTAATCTCTTACCTGCTTCGTGTGAGGAGACCTTTAGCGAACGTTCCTCAGTTGGTTTGTTTACTGTGTTATGCTCGGGTCTGTGTTGGGCTGGTGATATTGATGTGTTCGGCAAGCCCCCCTCGCCCATCATGCGAGTGGCTGTTAGGATTTGACAGCATATGCCAGACTGTACTGACTGCGGGGTTTTCCCGTACCCTTTCTTCTTTTTCCCCCAGTTCCGTTTTCCCTCCTCCCGGGGGCTTCACCAGAGCCTGCACTGGTTGGGGCCGTGCACTGTTGGGGCCGCGCACTGGTTGGGGCCGCGCACTGGTTGGGGCGCGCGCGCTGGTGGAGAAGCACGTGGGCTTTGCCGGACGGTCCTGATCCCTGTCCGGGACCTCCAGCGACAACACCTCGTCCCACGGGATGCGCTCTCCACCGTCCTCGCACTTCAAACAGCCCATGTGACCGGTGTGGTAGCTCTGTGGCGTGCGATTTGGCGTATGTTGTGTGTGTCAGTGGTGTCGGCATCGAAGGACACTCGTTCAAGAACCGACCCGGTTTGGGGCACCTGGTGTGTCAGGTGCTCCCAGTGGACTTTGGAGAGGCAGGGGTGTGGGTGAAACTACATGAGACACGGGAAAGGGATGGATGCTGGAAATGCATATTTATAATCATGGTTATATGTGGGTGCTGGGAATGCTTATTTATAATCATGGTTACGTTGTGTGTGCTGGAAATGCTTTATTTATGATTAAGTTATGTCGTGTGTATTGAAAATGCTTAATTGTGTGTATGTCGTGTGTGTTGAAATGCTTGATTGTGATTGTGCATGTAGTGTGTGTTGGAATGCTTAATTGTGTGTGCGTCGTGTGTGTTGAAATGCTTGGGTTGTGATTGTGCATGTTGAGTGTGTTGGAATGCTTATTTGTGACTGTGTGTGTTGGTGTGAATAAATGGGGTGTTGTATCGTAATCTTTCTTGTGTGGTCTCTTGCGGGGCGTGTGATGGTCAGTCATTCCCTTCACTCCCATCTAGATCGATCCTGTCAGGGCAGACCTCCAGGGGTCGGTCGTGACACTTCCATTCATAGTTTTTGAAATCACATCCATTTGTGATCTTTAAAGTCATTCCATCTTTATCCTTGATGTCACATTCATTCCTCAGTTTTAATGTCACATCTTCATCCGTTAATTTCCATTTTCATGCTTACAACTATCTAGGAATGATGTGTGTGTGTGTGTGTGTGTGTGTGTGTGTGTGTGTGTGTGTGTGTGTGTGGTGTGTGATTCTGTTATTTGTGACGTCAGGCTAAGACATATTTGTCGAAAATTCACTGTTTTGCATCGCGTATTAAACAAGCATTACTTTAATACCGTGTTTTACCAGTTCAATTTGTATTTGGAGTTTGTTTTAAGTAACATCACGGACTGTTGCTGTCTTTTTTTTCTTAATTTTTTTTTCAAAACGTGAGATAAAAGAAGGGAAAAGGTTCTGCTACCGTAATGAAACCAAGCTAAGGTACATAACACCAAACCAATGATGATTTCGGGACGCATGCAGCTAAGCCACCCGCAAGAAAAACCAGGAAACCTCCCCACAGATAACAAGTCCCAAGCTTATCTATATAAGGATAGGAATACTCTCTCTCTCTCTCTTTCTCTCTCTCTCTCCCTCTCTCTCTCTCTCTCTCTATCTCTCTCTCTATCTCTCTCTCTATCTCTCTCTATCTATCTCTCTCTCTCTCGTGTGTGTGTGTGTGTATCCGTGTGTGTGTGTGTGTGTGTGTGTGTGTGTGTGTGTGTGTGTGAGTGTGTCTGTGTCTGTGTCAATGTGTCTGTGTGTGTGATTTCGGGCCGGATTTTTGCAGAAGTGTTCTCTTTATTGTGAGAGCTAGAATTTGGTCTTCAAACCAGGTCTAGAAACTTGGTTTACAAACTATAGGTCTAGAAAGAAAAATCTAACAGATCCAGATATAAATGGTTAACTCTGCATAGAGCTGTCTCCTTTGCCCCAGAGTCCCAAAGGAGCTTAGAATCATAATAAGCTGTAGACTTTAGAGTTTACTACCATTTAATCCCCTTACCAGTTCTTGATCTGTAGAGTTCAGTATCAACTGCTCTTTACTCCAGTTGTTAGTTCTTAGCCAGTATAGTTCATAATTATATGCTTTAATCTAATCATCAGTTCTTAGCCTGTAGAGTTTTTAATTAACTACTCTTTGCTCCAGCAGCCAGTTCTATCTCAGAATTATACGCTTTACGCGAGTTACCAGTTCCGGGACCGTAGAGTTCAGAATTAAGTACTGTTTACTCTAGTTGTCAGTTCTTGGCCTGAAAACTTCAGAATTAACTACTGTTTACTCTAGTTGCCAGGTCTTGACCTGTAAAATTCAGAATTAGGTATTCTTTACTCCAGTTACTGTTGGCCTGTGGAGTTCAGAATTATACGCTTTACTCCAGTTACCAGTTGTTGGCCTGTAGAATTCATAATTAACCTCTACTCACTCCAGTTACCAACTCTTTTCCGGTAGAATTTTGAAGTGGCTGCTAGAGAGAGAGAGAGAGTCAGAACTGGCCGCTTTTTATTCCAGTTGAGAGAGAGAGAGAGAAAGGGGGGGGGGGGGGGGGGTAGGACGCAGGAAGAAAGGGGCAGGTATGTGGAGCGGGGTTGAAGAAGTGGAAAGGGTTGGGGGGGGGGGGGGGGAAGGGTGAACAGGTGGTGAATTATGGTTGTGCGGGGTGACAGTTTAAGGAGGGTGGAAGCCATGTCGGCACTTATTGGCACATGTTGAGGCCCCCACACTTACAGCGACACGTCGTGTTCCGTGCGTCACGGGTGACGACAGACCGACCGGTGACGACAGCACGCCTTGCTTCCATCGTCGTCTTCGCTCAGTCGTGGGAACAGTGCGGCCGTGAACATTGCTCTCAGTGTTGTTGTTGTCGTCGTCGTTGTTGTTGTTGTTTGTTTTTGATGTTGTTGTCATTGTCGATGGTGTTGCTGGTGGTGGTGGTGTGGAATAATCGGTGTCAGTGAACGCGTTGTGTGTAGCAATTTTCTCTTTTCAGATTTTTCTTCAACAACAAAATAAGAAAAACCCTGTGCGCTTTTGTCTTATTAGGGTAAGGGTTGACGTGTGATAGTAATGATGGTGATTTATCTGTGTCTCTGTCTGTCTTTGTCTCAGCCTAATTGCCCCACCCTCCCTCTCTCTTGCTCTTTCTTCAAGCCTTTTTTCTCGTCTCTCTCCTTCTCTCTCTCTCTCTCTCTCTCTCTCTCTCTCTCTCTCTCTCTCTCTCTCTCTCTCTCTCCTATTTACAAATAACAAAATGCAAGCTGTATTTTGAATGATCCATGCGTCACTGATATTGCAGTGGTTATTGCTCAATCTGAGGGAGCTGAAATATTATAAAAAGCCTAAACACGAATGCAAGGGTCCGTGTTGCAAGTTCCGTGTATGTGTGTGAGAATATTGAGTAGAAGCGATTTCTCGTTTGTGTGCGGGAGGATGGGTACATGTGTGTGTGTTTTCGGTCCAGCCTCTCTAAAAATTCACTTCATTTTGCAAAGTTAGTGCTTATGCAGCAACACAGACTTTATTTTGTCAGTGGGTACTTTAGTTCCTTGTCATCTATTTTGGATGGAAATAGAGAAAACACTCTGGTCAACAGGATCGCCTCAAGTCAACAGCGAAAAACGTCACCACTGGCTTTCCTCCTGGAATTTCTCGTACATGGAAACAAAGGGGAACAACCTGATCTCCGTAGCCCACACATCCGCTCTGCTACCACACTGAGTGAAGAATTCTCTACCCTGGATTCCAGAGGCTACCGGCAACACCAATAAAACACTACTCCAGGGGACATAATCGCTCTTCGTCTGACAGACCTCCACTGGGGGAAAAAAAAGGTGAAGGAAATATTGTCCCCCAACAATCACATTCAGGGTTCACCTTTCCCTTAACGACGTGGTGGGACGCGAAAGCAACTCTGAGAACAGTGTGGCTCCATTCCCCCAGCCACTCCAACAGGCGATCAGACCCTCCGCCATCGCTTCACCGCACTGGCTTGATACGTGAAACATGGGAAGGGCAGGGGCGGAGAGGCTGACAGATTTGTGTGCTGTTGCTATTGTTGTCCGTCTCTGGTTTCCTACTGAGTAAGGAATGAATTACGAACGATTGTTTACGTTTCAGTTTCCTGATAGTGAAGGATGTTGTTGTACAACGAATGGATTACCGAGCTGCCTTATCGTCTTCCTGCCATCAGTCCAGGAAAGAACTTTAGCTGATCCAGTTGTTGTTGTTTTTCTTTTTAGAGGAGAATGGTGGTTTCATCTTGGAAACGTCTTTCGGGAAAGGAACGTAATCCCTGCGCATTAAAGCCATTCCCTGCACAGTCAGCTTTGCTCCCTGTGGGATTCTGGGCAGACTCATTTGCGAACAGTTCTCAACATTAATATTTACACAGTTTTGCACTTAAAGATCATCAAGTTGATTCCCCTCAAGACATAGACCATACCAATCACCTGTCTTCTTCTTCTTCTTTCACACAAAAAGGCAGGCAGTCAGGACCCCTTTCCAAAATTCTGCTCTTCATATATTCACCCATGCGCACGGTAATAGGTCTGTTTGCGTGTGAACATGTGTCTTGTAGGTGGGTTGGGACAGGGGTGGGGAAAAGGAGTTTGGGGTAGGGGTGGGGGTGGTTGCGATCATGACTGTGGTACATGTTCTGCCTCTCTCTCTCTCTCTCTCTCTCTCTCTCTCTCTCTCTCTCTCTCTCTCCCTCTCTTCCTCTCTCTCTCTCTCTCTCTCTCTCTCTCTCTCTCTCTCTCTCTCTCTCTCCCAATGTTACACTGTTTCTCCCTGTCTCTCTCTTTCTTAACATTTACACATTCTCATCGCTCTCTCCACCTACCATGGACACTCTTCGCCCACAGGGGAGTTAACCCATGGATCACTCAACACAGAGAGAGTAAGGCCACAGACCACGACTCCCCTCCAAACAAGCACCGTGTTGAACTTGACTCTGAACCTGAAGTTGGTGTGCTCATTAGGTTGGCTTTTGGACTAGGAGAATGTCGCGAAAGGGGTATATTCAATTATTCCCTACTCCACGTCCTCCTGTACTCTTCCTCCTCCTCTTTTTATACTCCTGCCCTCCTCCTTCCACCGACACTTTTTCTTCCTCTTCCCGCCATTTTCCGAATACTTTTGAAGAATTTTTAGCAGCTTTCAAATGGATGTTTAAATCACATTGAACAGATGTGTGCAGAGAACACCTTTAATACAGAGGAGAGAGAGAGAGAGAGAGAGAGAGAGAGAGAGAGAGAGAGAGAGAGCGAGAGAGATAGCGTGTGTGTGTATGCATGTGTGCATACATGCGTATGTGCATGCGTGTGTACGTGCAAGCATGCATGAGGGTCTGGAGAGATGTGTGCGCCCACGCGCACGATGCAGTACAAATTCTTGTAGAATGACAGCAAAAATGTCACCATAAGCCTGCTTGTAGAAACAAGAACGATTTCTTACAAGGACGTCTTCCGTACAAGACAATAGTACTGATAGCACAGCATTGACGTTCAACGACAGAGACAAACCAACAAAGGAAGGAACAAATAAAGGGTAAGAGGAAGAAAAAAAAGGATGAAAGAAGGGATGAAAAAGAAAGCAAAGACAATGAAAAATGCAAAGAAAAAAGAGAGAAGAGCAGAAAAAGACAACAGTAACACAAAAACAAAGACAGAAAGAAATGAACGATTGAAAGAAGAAACAAAGAAAAATACAAAAAGGAAGAAATGAAAAAGTTGAAAAAAACGAAAGGGGGAGGGGGGGGGCAGAGTACTGATGAAGACACGGATAAAGCCACTTCAGTATTGTGCATCAACAATTCGGATTTCTCTTCCTTCAGAAAGCTAGTCTTTGACCCATCAGCTATTCAAAATTAATGAGGTGTGCGAGTAGCGAACGCAGGCCAGACGGTATTTATAGTGCCGTCCATCGTTAGATATATTGCAAGCCAGAAAATGTGTACAGTACACAACTAGGCTATACTCATTATGACGTGTGCAAAACGGCCTTTAAACAATTGCAGTGCAAGCCAGACGGTGTATGTAAACAGACCTTTAGACGATTGTGATGAACGCTGGAAAACGTGTAGCGTGGCCTTCAGAGGACTGTGATGCGGTCTAGAAGGTGTGTGAAGGACGGCCTTTAGAGTATTGCAATGCAGGCTAGATTGTGTGTGGTGCACGTCAGGTGGTGTATGTGTGACGACATTTAGAGAACAGTGATACAGGTCAGAGGACGGGTGTAGGACGGCCTTTAGAGTATTGCAGTGCAGGCTAGATTGTGTGTGGTGCACGTCAGGTGGTGTATGTGTGACGACATTTAGAGGACAGTGATACAGGTCAGAGGACGGGTGTAGGACGGCCTTTAGAGAATTGTGATGCAAGTCAGAAAGTGTGCGTAGGACGACCTTTAGAGAATTGTGATGCAAGCCAGGAAGTGCATTGGTATTTTGATTCTCTGAGCCATCGTCACACTAGGTGAGTCTAAAATCAAGCGCAAGAAAAAGATCCTCTTCTAGTGCTTGCTCTTTTCCTTGCTCCCGCATTTTGTGGTCACGCTGAGCGTGTTTCCAGGAAAACATTGTTCAGACCAACTGGGCACATGACTTAGACAATGTATTCATTTCTCACTTCGGTTGTTCACGCCAAGTTGGTTTTTCAGCGCTCAACGGGGTGTTTTGGACTTCATTAAGTTAGCGAATAGGATAGCATAACAAGTACAATTACGCTTGACACTGAATCTCAAAGCGAGGACGGATTATTCGTCTTCCTAACGGAGATCCTAAAAAAGAAGAAAATTATTGTACCCAGAGGAGATGTGAAGTTGCAGAGCATATGACCATCACCTTGCCTCCATTTGGTTTATCACCTTGTTTGTGAGAGTAGCTCGCTAGAATAGTTGAACATGTTCAACTGCACAGACTATTTGCTCCTGCGCTGCTTTACCTTGGTGATCAGGCATTCGCGTATTAAAAAGCAAGCGCAAGAGCGAGGACTAGAGCAAAAGTTGCGACAAGTGTGACACAGACTTTAGAGGATTTTGATGCAGTTCGGAAGGTGTGGGACAGCCCTTTGAGGTTGTCACCTACTGACCTGAGGCACCTGCCCACACGTTACTATGTCAACACTTGATCAGTGGAGGGCGTGGGGCTTGAATGCCAGGGTGTTCCCCACTGCTGAGAGGGAGGATGAGGGAGGCAAAGGAGAGCATGGTGAATGGGAGAAAATGGAAGAGAGGGGGCAGAGTCAATATAAGGAGGGGCATAGGTGAAGGTTAGTCAGGATCCGGGTTTTGTGTTTGAGAGAGAATAAAGTACGAGTGGACAGCGAGGAAAACGAAAGAAAGGAAGGGAATACAGAAAACATAGAAAATACAGAAAAAAGAAAGAAATCAGGATGACAGAGAGACTAGAGGGAAAGCAGGACAGAAAGAAAGACAGAAAGAAAAAAGATTTGAAGGCAAAGGGAGTGATATACCTTAACGAGTGAATAGAATACTTTTTCTCACCCTTGCAGAGAATGTTGTTTTGGTACTGTTATTGTTCGTTGTTGTTGTTTTCTGTCAAATGAATATGGGGCTTGTGTGGGATGTGTATATATGGTGTGTTTTTGGCCCACTCTCTCTGATTACCCATTGTATTTTGCAAAGTTAGTGTGTAGCCACACTGACGTTCTTTCAGCATTGAACATTTTTCTTTCTTTTTTTTCTCGTCACCTCAAAGTAATGGAAATAGAGATAACAGTCTGATGAACAGGATAGCCTCAAGTTGACAACAAAAACGTCACCGCTGGCTTTCTTCCCAGAATTCCTCGAACATGGAAACAAACAAAGGGGAACAACCTGATCTTCATAGCCCACACATGTTTTGCTAGTAGGCCGGGTGAACAGTGCTCCACCCTGGATTATGGAGGCTACCGACGACACTAATAAAACACACCCCAGAGGACATGGTCGCAAAACATCTGACAGACCTGAATGGGGGGGAAAAAAGGTGAAGGAAATATTGTCCCCCAACAATCACATCCAGGGTTCAGGTAAGGTAAGGTAATGTTGCTTATAGCCCAGCCAACCGCAAAGGGCCATAACAGGGCTGTCATGGCGTTGAAGTCAACTCACAAGTCATTCATTCACACAACCCTTTAAAATACAACTTCTAAAAACACACCCGAAATTTTGTTAAAAATTTTGCCACTGTAAAATCTCAGATCAGATGAAAAATGTTGATATCTTTCAGAAATTCAAAGATCACATCAGGCTGAACATCTGAACAAGGTTTTTATGGAGTCTGCTGTTGAATGTTTATGTCTCACGTCATGCAAGTCCCAACACTCTAAAAGAATATGTTTCATTGTGAGTGGTACATGACATGGAATGCACCACGAAGCTTCTTCACTATATCCAGATAAGCCTCCGTCGACCTTTTTCACATCAGAAATCCACTTTGTTCTTGCTGCTTTTCACAAAGAAACAACCAGTTCTCAAGCATACAAGGCATTTTTTGCCGATCTCTGTACAAAATTCCCATCCTTTCAGAAAAAAATTTACTGATGGTTCAAAGTCCAAAGAGGGCTGGTGCAGCCTATTGCCAAGGTGCTCCTTCTCAAATATTATCAAAACATATTCCATCACATACTTCTGTTTAATCTGCTGAACTTACAGCTTGGGTTCTAACACTGAAGGTAATCTCTCAATCTACAAACAATGACTGTCTGATCTTGTCTGATTCGCTGTCAGCTATGGAGGTCATAGCCTCCATCATCCTGAACTTCTGTAATACAGGGTTCACCTTTCCCTTAACGACGTGGTGGGACGCGCAAGCAACTCTGAGAACAGTGTGGCTCCATTCCCCCAGCCACTCCAACAGGCGATCAGACCCTCCGCCATCGCTTCACCGCACTGGCTTGATACTCGTACGTGAAACATGGGAAGGGCAGGGGCGGAGAGGCTGACAGATTTGTGTGCTGTTGCTATTGTTGTCCGTCTCTGGTTTCCTACTGAGTAAGGAATGAATTACGAACGATTGTTTACGTTTCGGTTTCCTGATAGTGAAGGATGTTGTTGTACAATGAATGGATTATGTAGCCGCCTTATCGTCTTTCTGCCATCAGTCCAGGAGTGCACCTTAGCTGATCGAATTTTTTGTTAAAGAGAATGGTGGTTTAATCATGAAATCGTCTTTCGAGAAAGGAATGTAATCTGTGCGCGCTAAAGCCATTCCCTGCACAGTAAGTCTTGCTTCCTGCGGGACTCTGGTCAAACTCGTTTGTGAACAGTTCTGAATCTTGCATATTTACACAGTTTTGCTCTTAGAGACCACTGGTTGGTTCCTTTCGACACATAGACCATACCAATCACCATGTCTTCTTCTTCTTCTTCTTCTTCTTCTTCTTCTTCTTCTTCTTCTCCTCCTCCTCCTCCTCCTTTTCTTTTTCCTCCTCCTTCTCTTCATTTTCCTTCTTCTTCTTTCAAACAAAGAGGCAGACAGTCAGGACCCTTTCCCAAATTCTGCTCTTCATACATTCACCCACGCGCATGGTAATTGTCGACCTGACAAGAGGGCTGTTTGTGTGTGAATATTTGTCTGGTAGGTGGAGTGGGACAGGGGTGAGGGAAAGGACCTTTGGGGATCGGGGTGGGGTGTGATTATTACTGTGGTACAGGTTCTGCTCTCTCTCTCTCTCTCCTCTCTCTCTCTCTCTCTCTCTCTCTCTCTCTCTCTCTCTCTCTTACTCTCTCTCCCCACCCCCTCCCCCCTCGCCTAAGTTTCGCTGTTTGTCTGTCGCTTTCTCTCTCTCAACATTTACTCATTCTGGTCACTCTCTCCACCTACCATGGACCCCTACACCTGCAGGGGAGTTAAGCGGTGGATCACTCAACAGAGAGAGAGAGGGGCCACACGCCACGACTCCCCACCAAACAAACACCGTGTTGGAACTTGGCTCTGGACCCGTAGTTGGTGTGCTCGTTAGGTTCGCCTTTTGGACTGGGAGAATTTCCCCAAAAGAGTATATTCAATTATTTCCCTCCTCCCCCTTCTTCCATCTCCTCCTTCTCCAACTCCTCCTTCTGTTCCTCCTTCTTCCCTCCCCAGCCCTTCCTCTCCTTCCTCCCCCCCCCCCCCCCCCCCCCCCCCCCCCCCCCCTCTTTTCGATTCCTTTTGAAGAATGTTTCGCTGCTTTCAAATGAATATTTACATCACATTGAACAGACGTGTGTCAGAGAACTACTTTAAAACGGGTGTGCGTGTGGGTGTGTGTGGTGTGTGTGTGTGTGTGTGTGTGTGTGTGTGTGTGTGTGGTGTGTCTGTCTGTCTGTCTGTCTGTCTGTCTGTCTGTCTGTCTGTGTGTGTGTGTGTGTGTGAGAGAGAGAGAGAGAGAGAGAGAGAGAGAGAGAGAGAGAGAGAGATCGTGTGCGTGCATGCTTGCATGCATGTGTGTGTCCAGAGTAGGTCAGACAAGGGGTGCATACGCAAACAAACCCATACAACGACAGAAAAATGTCGTTAAAGCTTACTTACTGAAACAATGACGTTTACCCACAATGATGTCTTTAGCACAATGCAAATCCAAGAGAACAACAATGACTTTCAACAGAATCGACAGAACCAACAAAGGAGGGAAGTAAGAAAGGATGGGAAGAAGAAAAAAAGAGAGAAACAAACAAAGATGAAAGAAAAAGAATATGACAGAGAGTAAAAAAGAAAAAAGAAAGAAGTAAGATTTGAGACACTAAGGAAAAGGTAGGAAAAGAAGAAAATGATGGCACTTCAACAGACACAAAGATGAAAAGACAAAGAGACAGAAATGAAGGAAAGAAGTGAAGGAAAGAGAAGTAAGGAAGAAGAGTACAGACACAGAAAAATGAAAAAGTTAGAAGGGAACAGCATATCGAGGAAAACGAAATACCCACTTTTTTTCCAAAGTGAGTGATTTTGTAGCGACACGTTCATTTGTCAACAGGTACCTTTTTTATCGTTGCCTGAATCTGCTAAAATGAAGATGACGCTGTGATGAACAGAATAGCTTCAACAACAAAAACGTCACTGCCGGTTTTCTTCCCAGAATTCCTTGTACCGGAAACAAGTAAAGGGCAACAACTTGATCTTCGTAGCCCTCACATCCACTCTTCTATCAGGCTGGGTGAAGACTACATGACCCTGATTTACAGAGGCTACAGACAACACCA
>CM031610.1:56412505-56415005 GCA_018398815.1 Conus ventricosus | reverse complement strand
GGAGGTACGTGTTGGACGGCGTTTAGAAGATTTTATACAGGATGTGTGTGGGACTGCTTTTAAAGAATTGTGTATGGCAGCCTTCACAAAATAGTGATGCAATGCGTATGTAGGGGGTCCCTAGAAGAGTTTTAAGCAGGCCGGGTGTGTATAAGGGCCTAGAGGATTGTGGGCGTTGAATGGGGAGCTCAGAGGAAGGTGAAGGTTAGGTTGGATCCGGGTTTTGTGTATCAAAAGAGGAAAAGAAAGAGCTGTTAGGAGAAGAGAGAGACAGAAAGGATGGGGAGAAAGAATCTAAATAAGGTAAAGAAAAAATGATAGGAAAAGTAGTAGAGAGAGAGACAAGAGGGTAAGCATGACAGAAAGAAAGAAAGAAAGGAAAGACTTTTGAAGGCAAAAGAGTGGTATACGTTGAAGAAGTGAACAGAAGACTCTCACTCTTGCAAAGAATGGTCTTCTCTTATTGCTGTTTGTTATTTGGAGTTTTTCTTTCAAATCATCGTTTACAGGTACATGTATCCAAACCATGATAAAGTGCACGGATCGTTTTGTTCAGAACTTACTATGTCTTTATAGTGCCAGAACACAATGCAAGCTGCATTTTCTAACAGATGTTGGTTCGATTTCATTGTTCTTCACACACACAAAAATGGAATACAAACTGTAGATTTTTTAGGATGATATTTTACATGACAGTCTTGGCCTTGTTTTTTTTTAAACAAATCTTTATTTGTACGTTTCATTTTGACAAAGAAAGTATACACTTAAATGGATATTGATACTGCAACGTTTCATGAGCAAACGAAATGCAATGCAGTCCCCAAGCATAGGAAAAGCATACAAACTCAAATCGTAATGTTCTCAAACCTAGCTGATGCATTTGTACCATAGTGTTCAAGTACTTCGGCTGTTCGGGTGATCCCTGGAGTCTTTTAGCCAGGGTACGACAACAACAACAACAAATCAAATCCAACTTCTTCATATCAGAAGGGAAACTATAGTCTCACACTTAGCCTATTTATCAAAGACTATCTAAACTGGCCATGAAAATGGGAAAACGTCAAGTGGAAACAACATGAATGCAAAATTCATGTACATCATGTGACGAGCAAATAGTATAGTAGCACTTGCTTTAAGCTCAAATAAATCCACACACACACACACACACACACACACACACACACACCACACACACACACACACACACACCACGGCCCGCGCTGCCTGCCCCCCCCCCCCCCCCCCCCCCCCCCCCCCCCCCTTCCACTTAACACTTCCACGGGCGGCATTTATGTTTGAGATGTTGATATTTTGAGAAACGTTAAAGAATGTAAATGATCGAAATGATTTGAGATTCCACACTTCTACAGACAGAGGGTGTCCTGTACTTTATGTCCTTGGCGGTAACTAACCCCCTCTCTTTCTAAATTTTGCTTCATTTTCCGCCCTCTGTGACTCCGTTTTGAAACTTAAGAATTCTAAAGTTATGAAGTGAAACGTTTTAAAAGGTGAATTTCTGCATTTTTTGTAATATAGTTTTCACTTATGGGTTCTTGTGATACAATCTTCTCTCGACGAACCTTGAATGGTCATGAAGGAAAATCCACTACTAGGACGGGGGGGGGGGGGGGGGGGGGGGGGGGAGAAAGAGGGAAATTGTCCCAGAACTGCACTTCTCTGGATTCTCTGACTGGATAGCGGCCAGAGGATCGCAGTTTACAACCTGTCCTTTGCCTCCTACACTCCGCTTTTCAGACACGACCTGAAGAACAACGTAGTTGTTAAATAGCATACGGGAATCTGAAAGAACGAGAACATATTGTGGATTGTATTGCACAAGAGTGCATACAATTCTGATTCTGAAACGTTTTACTTTAAAACTTTCACATTTTCTGTACTCCAACGTGCAGTAGATTTAAGCTGTGAGTGACTGTACACTTGTGATACATCAATCAAAATTCGGAGCATCGTTGTTCAAAAACGCACCAGATCAAATCAGCCATGCGGCCTGACGACATCAAGCAAGCCACTCTTACCGAACAGCAAGCAAAGGCTTGGGAACCGAGCCAGAGGTTATGGAAGAGTACAGCTGTGACAGCTGGTCCACACACTGAGGGTCATTCTTCCCTCCTCGTTTCGTCAACACTCCATGGTCGTGGGGTCCAGCAAGGAGGGCATGGTCAGGACACGTGGATCTGCTGACAGCGTACGAGTGGCTGTCAGAGTAGGTACCCGGTGAGGCGAACAGGGAGAGAAGTGGAGAGCTGAGGAGCGTCAGTTTATGTGTGTGTGTGTGTGCGTGCGTGCGTGCGTGCGTGCATGCGTGCGTGCGTGTGTGTTTGGGGGGGTTGCGTTGGTGTTTTGGGGTTGTTGTTGTTTTTTTTGGGTGGTGGGGTTTTTTGTTTGTTTTTGTTTTGTTTTGTTGTTTTGTTGTTGTTTTTTGTTTGTTTTTTTTAGGGCGTCGGTTTGCTGGTAACCGTGCTGGTTACATTTGGGAAGG
>CM031610.1:56395005-56407505 GCA_018398815.1 Conus ventricosus | reverse complement strand
AGTAGTAAAAATTTTGAATTAAAAATTAGAATTTTTCCAAAGATCATAAGGTTGAATTGTGAACAACATACCACCACTCCACACCCACTCTTTCTCGAAGTAGGTCTGGGTTTTGGGTTTCTTTTTTTATCTTACCAATAAAAGTGATATCAGACGAGAAAGGATCGCCATTTCAGAAAGTCGATGCAACAGCAATATAAAAAAAGGCCATAAACATAAAACTGTAATGTCACATACGTTGAAAATCGAGCGTTGTACAACTGACAGACAGTGGGTGACTGGATCGTTGAATCCCATCTCACGTCTCACCTCCTCCAAACCCTTGTCTGGAAACCCCATCCTTTCACGTTCTGGATCCATTGTCACTTGGTTGAGCATCAGATTGCAGGTTGTAAGTTCAATTCCCGGGTCGCGCAGCCTGAAATCACGGGTCTGTTCTAGCTGTGCGTCAGCGTAAATTCGTTCTAGTGGCGTCATTGTCTGGTCATGCTGCTGGATTGGTTCTGTCTTCCGGACGGCCCTGTACGGTTCCAACCATTGACCTTATCTCTGAGGATAGGTGTTCGAGGTAAATTGTAATGTAAGTAGGAACACAAAGAACACGAGGAAAAGGATAAGAAAAAAAAAGAAAAAGAGAAAACTAAACAGAAAGGGAGAAATACACAGGAATAAAAGGAAGGAAAAAAAAAGAATAAAAACAAGCAAGAAAGAAAGACAACAAAAAGAAAACAGAAAGAGACAGACAAACAGGTAGACAGAGGAGCAGATAGAGAGAAGAAGAAGAGGTAGAAGAAGAAGAAGAAGAAGAAGAAGAAGAAGAAGAAGAAGAAGGGCGAGGAGGAGAAGGAGGAGGAGAACAAGAACAAAACAGGGAAGAAGGAGGAGGAGGAGGAGAAGAAGAAGAAGAAGAAGAAGAAGAAGAAAGAAAGAAAAAAAGAAAAAAAGGAAGATAAAAGAAAGGATAAAAAGAACAAAAGAAAACCAGAAGGAAAGAGAAGAAAATGAAAAGGAGATATCAGAGAAAAAAAAAAGAAAGAAGAAAACAAAAAAAGAAAGAAAAGAAAGAAAGAAAGATTGGAGAAAAGCGGGAATAAAGAAAGGAAAGAAAGATGCAGTGAAAGAAAGAAAAACAGAAAGCAAGGATGAAGAAAGAGGGAAGGAAAGAAAAACGGAAAGACAGAAAGAAAGGAAGGAAGAAAAGAAGCAAAAAGAACAGGAAAAGAGACAGAAGAAAAGAAGGAAAGAGAGAAAGAAAAAAAATGGAGAGAAACAAACACCAAACTATCCAACAGCGCAGACGCAGAGCACCCTCATGTGCTTTGATAAGCACCCTTGATTCAGACCATGGAGGTAAACGACCTCCGCTTGTAAGTTTGCTTCTACCCTTTCCACCATCATCCCCCTCCCCCTCGCCCATTACTTCCACCCCTTCCTCTCCTCCCCCCCCCCCCCCCCCCCCCACCCTTTTCCAAGGATATGTCTCCACAGTCGGGGTCTTCATGATGAAGCAAACCCCTACAATCCTGATTAGTTCTTCTGTCACCCCACCAACCCTACCATCATCCATCCATGCCCCCTCCCCAACCCTGAGGGAGTCCCCGAGTGTCTAAACAAGGGTGGATGGGGTGGTGGTGTAGAGCGGAGACCACAGTGGAGGGTCTGGCTGTGAGATTTGTCGGAAGCAAGGGGGGAGAACGATCAGGTCCGAAGGGTCCTCACCACGCCCACCCCCAATCATCCTTTCTGTCCGACTCTGAATGAACTCGAAACGTTCCGAAGGGTAGGCCTCCCGTGGGGAAGCCCTCTGGTTAACCCTTTCAATACCGCTAATCTCAGCCCCCCCTGTCCCCACCCTCCCCACTCTTGACCCCTTTCCATCTACCTAACCATCTAGAAGAAAAAACAGAGAGAACAAGAACAGGACCACAACAGTACTCAGTGCTAAGGTAGATCCGTTTGGCAAAACAGAGAGAACAAGAACAGGACCACAACAGTACTCAGTGCTAAGGTAGATCCGTTTGGCAAAACAGAGAGAACAAGAACAGGACCACAACAGTACTCAGTGCTAAGGTAGATCCGTTTGGCAAAACAGAGAGAACAAGAACAGGACCACAACAGTACTCAGTGCTAAGGTAGATCCGTTTGGCAAAACAGAGAGAACAAGAACAGGACCACAACAGCACTCAGTGCTAAGGTAGATCCGTTTTGGCAAATCTCCCAGCATTTAACCTTTCCATGTCCTCTGTTCCCGAATCCTGCACTACACGGATGGTTCGCGCTGTGGCTCGTGCAACTTCATTTCTAGCAGCCGCCATGGCAAAGTGGTTAGTGTTGCGAGTTTCGGGCTGGGAGGTCGTGGGTTCGATTCCGTCAGAGCCGTGTATTGGTAAAATGTTTTTGGCCCTGACCGACTCCTATCCAGAGCTGAGTTTGCTTGCTCTCTTTCTTCCCAACTTGGAAGGCTGAAACCACACGTTCGACTTTCGTCCACTTAATGGATATGTCTTTGAGAGTGTTGCTTAAATTTTCTGACCAACGCCGCAGGTATCGGTATCTCTTGGACCTGGTTGACCCTGGTATATAATTATGAAAGAAAACATAGAGTACATATTTATCATGTAGTCTCTGACAGGAATCGAACTTTACAGCATCATCTTCAGCATCCTCATCGTCGCCGATCAGCTTTTTATTATTAAAAAAAATTCATTATTCGTGCTTTCATCTTGTGGCTACCCCAGCAGTTTCGGGTTCCTCTCCACGTGTGTCTCCCTGGTGAGTCCGTGTCGATGTGGTCGTCATCGGCGAGTTCATTGAGACTGTTAGCGGACAGACGTGGTGGCACCTTCTGGATGGAGGCGGTCACTCACACTGCCTCCGCGTCATTCTCGTCAGTGTGGAGTTCAGTGTGTGGTGTCCCACGTACGTTGCATCGGAACAGACACTGCTGAACACCACCTAAGTGACTCAGCAGCAGTGCAGTGTCTCCTCGAGTGGGTAGCCTCATGATGACGTGATATTGACAGCTCCCTGTGGATTGTGAGTGCCAGAGCTATGGTCTAACGAGCCAGGTCTTGCATATGAGCGTATGAGTAGCATCGGATTAATGCCACGGAGGTGGCATGGAAGATGGGAAGGGAGGGGGGAGGGAGGGGGGATCGTCATCTGTGAAACAGTTCTCTCAGCAGTGTTTGTGAAGCAAAGGAAAAATACTTAAATGTAAAATCTGGTATGGGCTCCCACGATCAAAAACAAAACACTGACTGTAACCTCAGGCGCTTTAATGGACACTAGTGCTAAACTTGACTGGTGGATTAGAGCTACAAATCTGAATGGCAGCTAATGGGATCTCTTAGTGTTTACAGCTGCCCCACACCGACCCCTGGGGGTCGGGGCCCCACAGATGGGTCTAGGTGGGTGAAGGGAGGGGCAAAACCTCACACGCCTCCGAAAGGGAGACCACACAATAAAAAATTACAAAAACCCCCAACCCCCCCTTTTATTCACCCACCAAAAATAAAAAAAAATTCCAACACACCCACCATGCCCATCACAATAAAGCACCCCCCCAAACCCAAACCACAAAAACCCACAATCACGATAAAGCACTCCAACGCACCCAAAAAGGAAACAATCACGTTTCAAGCGCTCCAACGCGCACAACATGCACAATACAATAAAGCCCCCCAACGCCCCACAACATGCACAATCGCAATAAAACCACTCCCACACCCACAACATGCACAATTAAAAATAAATATTTCACCATACGAGCGTACCCCAATCAAAATTTTAAAAGCTTTCCCCCAAGCACATATAAACATGTACCAATTATAAAAAAATATTTCCAGTATTGACCCCTTTCCCCTCACCCCAAAGGGAGTTTTTTCCACATCCCTCCCCCGGGCCCGGTCCCCAGGGAGAAACCCTTTCCGCACAAAGGTGCTCCACCGGGTTTTTTTTCCCCGCAGGGAGTCCCCCAAAAGGGGCCCAAAAACCCTCGATTTTCCCAAAGCGGAAAAGAGCGTGTCCCGGGGGGGGGGGGGGGGGGGGGGGGGGGGGGAAGTAGCTTTAAACTGTTTTTCCGGGAAGGGGGGGCCCAAAGGCCGGGCCCATCAGAGGGGCGGCTCTTCTAACATTTCCCAGGGTCCCACCAAGGCGGGGCCTCCCCAAACGCGTGGAAACCCACCCCCGGGTCCGTGGCCAGCCAAAAACGGGCCTCACCACCCAACGTGGCACCTCCAGTTCGTGCTCCAGTAACCCCCCCCGGGAGGGGGGGGGGAAACTACTGGGGGGAGAGTCGGAGGAGGAAAAGAAAAGGAAAAGGGGGAAGGGAAAAAGGGGCCCTGGAAACCCTGCCCGTCAGTACCGTCTGCCTTTCTGTCAATCTTAATCAGCCACTCGCATGATGGGAGGAATGTTTTAAACGCACCCATAACCCCATTGAATCAAGTTTTTCCTCCCCAACGATGCAGGTAAAAGACTCCCTTAAATAAACAGGTTAAAAAAACCAAATATAAATTTTATTTTTTTCACCCTTCCCCTCACTAACGCTTTAAACTTTTTCCTTCCTTAGGAAAAAAAAATCAACACAGCACCACCCGCTTAATAACCCCCACCACATTTGCAAATAGAAATTTAAAATTTGGCAAAATTTGGGCACATTTTAAAAACACATTTCAAATAAAAAAAAACCCTTAAACCCAAACGCTTTTCCCAAAACGACAAATCATGCGTACCCCACGCTCGTGAACAAAGGAAAAAACTCGTTCCCCTTTTCCCTTCACAAAAAAACAACGGGGCCCCAAAGGGAAAAAAAGTCCGGCAAATTTGTGACGGGGGCGGAGGGAGGGGGGGGAAGACCAAGAAATTTTCCCAAACCCAAATTTCACCCGGGTTTTCTCCCCCTTTCCCCCCAAAACGATTTAACCGAAATAAACCAATACTTTAAAACCGGGAGAAAGAATTTTGGAAATAATTAAAAGGCCAGGTTAAAGATTAATTTAACCCAGAAAAAGGTCTCACAAAAATATTTCTCTTAAAATTTTTCGAAAAAAAAGAAAATTGCGCAAAAGTGAAAACTAAGCCGCTAACAAAACAAAAAAAATAAAAAAAAAAAAACAGCCACGAAACTGATGCTTACCAGCTCCCCCGTGGGTGACCCCGAAGAGGGGGTCAAAGGCCCTCTCTCTACCCCTTTTTGGTCCAGTCGAGAGGACAGGGGCGAAAAATGGGGAAAAACAGAAGAAATGAGGGTCCCCTCCTACGGGCCGACTGCGGGAATTTGAAAGTATTTAAACGGGTACTTTTAACGAAAAAGGTAAAAAACCGGGAACGGAAAGCGGGGCGCCCCCAAGACATCTCCGCTCGAGTGAAGAGCAACCCCCTCCCTCACAAGGGCCCGGAAAAATGCCATGCTGCGTCACGGGATGAGCATACTTCAAACTAAAAAAACGAACACGGGCAAAAGGTAAAAAGCCCGGAAAAGGCCGATAAAACAAAAAGGGTTCGAGAAAAGGGGTTCCGGGCCACCCGTGAATTTTCCAGGATAATAGCCCCGGGCGGTAAATTAGAGAGAAAAAGAGAGAAAGAAAAACCGAATTTGGGCCCCTAAACCCAAAAACCAAGGTGCAACTGCACCACAACCCCCCAAGGGGACGGAAAACCACGACAACAAAAACGACAATAAACAAATAATAATTCCGCCACCAAAAGGTTGGGTCGAACGCCAAAAGGCCCTCGCAAAAACCCTCGTGACAAAACCCCCCCCTTCTAAAGCATCTTGTTTCTTTTTCCTTGAATACAGTGTTTCCCTTGCCCCTGGTCGAAATGTGAAACTTCACAACAAAGGGAAACCAAACCCCAACTCCCCTTGTTATCGACAGAGTACAAAAACCCAAATAAAAACTTTTCCACATAGAATCACACCGAGGAATACAAATATTTACTTTTTTATCAAACGACTAACCCAAACCTTCCAACCATAAATTTAAAAATAAAAACCCTTTGGTATTTCACAAACCCTTTTAACCCCCACTAAAGGGGAAAACCGGCCCATTATACCCCTTTGATACAGAAAAAAAAAAAGGGTTAAAACCCCGGGGGAAGGGGGAGGTGCCCCTCTAAACCTGTTTTTTCCCAATATCCTAACTACGGAGCTCGGCTAAGATAGTCACATCCTATTACAGAACCCCCTTGAAAATGAAAAAAGGGGAACGCATGACTCTCCCTTCCACTGCCTAAACCATGATCGACGCCCTACGGGGGATCCGCCCAAAACATTTGGAGGGGATAAATTGATCGCCTCCAGAAACAAACTTCCGGCCGTATTTTTTCCCTTGGGGCACCCCCCTTGCGCTTTAAAAAACTTGCCTGAGAGATTCACAACAGTGGGGGAAAAAACCGATAGCCCAAAGGGGGGCAGCCTCTGGGTGCCCGATTTCGCAACTTTCTAACCCATTTAAAACCGAATTGTAGCGGTGCCGCAAAGGGTGGAGGATTAAGGGGCCCCCAACCAGGTAAAAACCCCCCCTTTTGCTAAATGCCTCCCCAACCAGTGGGCAATGACCCTAGGGGAACACGCTTAAAGGGCGCCCCCTTTACGTTGCCCCGGTTGGCAGCCATCGCCCCCCTGGGGAAAAACCCGGGCCTAACCTGTGGTTTTACCCTTTTAAAAAAGGGAAAAATCTTGTCTTACTCGCTCGAGAGTCCGTTGGGGGGCCCAAAATAAACCTCCAGGGGGGAAATCGGGGGGCCGCCGAGGCCCAACCTCTCAGGCTTTGGGGAACCAAAAAGCGGGTTTTTGGCCAAAAACCAATTCTGCCTGAGTGGAAACCCAAAAGAGTTTCCCCTTTTGTGGAGCTTAAAGCCACCTTGGCGTGTGGGGCAGACGGCAGAAACCTCCCATTTTTGTCGCAGGCTTGGACTTTCCACGTCCCGGCCTAAAAAAGGGCGAGGGAAAAGCAGGATGGGGGGCCTTTCCCAAGAACCTCGTCAGAGATGGGCCCTGTAGAACAGGGCCAATTTCCTTTTCCGGCTTTCTTAGCTTTGGCGGGGGTGGTGACTCCCCACAACGCCTGTGGGGGCAGATCCTTAGACCCGGACTGACTGCTTCCCGGTCTGCGAAGGTGTTAGTTTTCCCCCATGAAAAAAAGGAAATTCAAAGGTCGCCCCCACCGCGAGGGCCCCCACACTTTCCCCCCAGAAGTAGGGGGGGGGTTTTTAAAAAACCGAGAACTGAAGGGGGGGGTGGAGGTAAAACCAGCCCCCCAACCCGCACAAAATCATAACTACGCCCTACCGGCCCTTGGGGGGAAAAATTTAAATCCTTATCCACAAAGATTGTTGTTGCCCCCAACCCCTGATGGTGTCAACCAAGGAAGACCCAAAACCCAACAAAAGAAACACTGGGCCACCTCCTGTCCCCAACCAAAACTTGGATGGCCCCCCAACGTTAGCCGGGGCGCGAGGTCTGGAAAGGACTACCCCCCAATGACACCAGCGGCCCTTTTTAAAATAAAAATCTTTCCTAATGTGGCCAAAAAACCCAAAAAAAAAAACACAGTCGGGGCGCTAAAAACCCCCCCGATAAACCCTCCCCTGCCTTTTTTTCCCCCCCCCTAGCATTGTGGGGAAAACCTTTTTTCCCTCCCAAAAACCTGTGGGGGGCTTCCCCCCCCGAAACCCTGGGCGATGCCCAAAAGGCCCCGCGATTTTCCAGCAAACACCTCAGCTGTGGAATCCCCCAAGCCGCAAAAATCCTGAGGGGCGGGGTTCTCGCCTATCCTTTTTCCCCCAAAACTCGGGGAAAACATTTTGGTGAGCTTGTTCAATGGGGAAATCAATCCTCCAGCTCCAACCTAGCAACTGACGCCAGAACCCTACCCTTTGCGCAGCCTATCCCCAAAAACTGCCAAAGGTTTTCACATTATTCCTTTTTCCCGGGACCTAAACTTCCCCCCCTTGGGGTCCGGGGGTAAGGGGGAAAAAACGCTTACGCAGAGCCAACCCCAAGCTGCATAAACCACCTTCATTTAGATGAGCACACCCCCTTCCCTTGCACCCAAAATAACCAGAAAAAAGGTCATACCCCTTTTGCTCCCTCAGACAATTGGTAGAAAAAAGGGCAACCTTGTCGAAATGCTCTAAAAAACTATCAATTCCTCACTAGGCCCCTGAACTCGGGAATTTTTTAAACTTTGGGGGCCTCAAACCCTCTATCACCGGGCCGGGTTGATTTAACCCCCCTTTGGTTTTTAAAAAAAAAGGGGGGAGGCCGCGAAAGAATTTTTCCCAAATCTCCTCCCTACCCAAAAAGCCTCCACCCTTTTCCCCAGTTTTTCCCCAAACGGAGGGCACCCCCTTTCCCTACGCCAGCCCCTGTCTGGCACCCTCCCCCCCTACCGAAAAACCTCTTCCTAAAATTTTTACCCTTTTTCCCCCTACCCAAAAATCTCCTGTCGGTCATCTCCTCTCTGCCAACACCTTTTCCCCCTACCTGGGCCCCCTGCCTACCAAATTTTCCCCCACCCTTTTTCCCTACGGGGGGCCTCTCCTCACGTCGTTTGGTCGCTCTAAAAACTTTCAAAACGGGGGGAAAGTAAATCCCTGGGGAAGGGTTTAAACCCCTCTCCCGAAAAACGGAAGGAGACCCCTCCTGACCCGCCCCCTTGGGTCTGGGATTTTTTTCCCCTTTAAGGGAAAAGGGTTTTTTCGGGGGCATGCCCCTTACAGGGGAAGCCTGGAAAAGGAAAGGTTTCCCCGGTCTCTGCACTCAACAGAAGCCCCACATTTTGCTTTCCTATACTCTGCCCCTTTCCGGCGGAATTTCCCAGCCCGGGGTCCCCGACAGGGAACCCCCCAGCAAGGGGAAAGAAAAAATACCCCCCACTGGGTTTAAAAAACCTCTAAAGCACGGGGAATTTGGTAAAAGTTACCGTGGGTCGAAGAAACTAGTACAAAAAATAGTGGGGGAAAATACAGAAACATTTGAAAAACCCTTCTTCCCCAGGGCCCCCGTCCCCATACCCCCAGCCGGCCGGGCCCTTCGCCATGACAACAATACCTACAGTTTTTCCAAATAAAAGGGGAAAAACAATTCCACAAAAAAAAAAAAAAAACAAAATTTTGGGGGCGGTGTATAGTTGTATGTGTTTTGGGGCGTGTGGCGCGTTTTTGTTGGGCGTTCGGGTGGGGGTTTTGGGGTTGAAAAAAAAAACAAAAATTTCCGGCTGCCCCACCTGGCAACACCCCCCTTTTACACACGAGAAACCATGCGGGGGGGGGCTCCCGGGAAAAAAAAAACAAAAAAAAAACCCAAAATTCCCGGAGGAAAAAAAAAACCACCCGATCAACCCCCTGAACTAACAACCCGGTTGGGGAAAAAAAAAAAACAAAACCCAAAAATACAAAACCAGAAGGAAAAAAAAAAAAACCTAGGGGCCGGGCCCCCCCCTTAAATAACCCACCAAAAAAAAAAAACCAAAACCAAACAAAACAAAACCACCCCCCCCCTGCCGGGCGTGAGGTCCCCGGGGGAAGGGGGTTCCTAAACGTCGATTTCCTCCGGGCCCTCACCTCGCCCCCCCCCCGATAAACCCCGGATGTTCCCTCACCACCAAAAAGACCAACCCCCTTCACTCTAGAGTCCCCCAACCCACCCAAACCCAACCACAACAAACAAAACAAACACAAAACCATATCCCAAACAGACAAAACTAAACAGAAATTTTCGAAACAAAGAAAAGAAAAGCCAAAACCCTTCACACCCCCAAAAAGGCCCCCACAATTTTCCACACCGACCCCTGGGGGTCTGCCCTGACAAAAATGGGCCCGGGGGTTTGGGGAGTGAAGGAGGGCTGACCCACACGTCCCAAAAACCACACAATAAAAAATTACGATACCAACCCCCCCCATTTATTTCCCCACCAAAAAAAAAACATTCCAACACAAACCCCATTTCAAAGAAACCCCCAATTAAAAAACACTCCCAAAGCACACAACATGCAAAATCACGATCCCAAACACCCCAACCCACACAACAGCACAATCACGATTTAAGCGCTCCAACGCGCACAACATGCACAATCCCCAATCAACACTCCAACCAAAACAAAATGCCCCAATCGCCAAAACAAGCCCCCTCCCACAACCCCCACATTTCAAAGATTAAAAAAAATTTCCCCCATAAACGACGTAAAAAACAATCACAATTACAGCATTCCAGCACAAATGGAAAATGTTTCACAATAAAAAAGAAATATTTTTCCCGTATTAAACCCTTTTTTTCACACCAACGGGAAATTCGTCCACATCCCGGCCCCTGTCAATTTCCCCCGGAGCACCCTGTCGCAAATAGGGGCTCCGAGCCGGGTTGGGGTTTTCGCAGGGGGTCGCCCCCAAAACCGACACCCTCGACTTCCCCAAACGGGCAAGGGAAAAAGCGTGTTTCCCGGGGGGGGGGGGGGGGGGGGGGGGGGGGGTAGCCGTTACCCGGGTTCCCCGGGCGGGGGGCCAGGGGCCCCCAGTCGAACGGGGGCTCTTCCCAGCAGTCCCCCGGGCCCGGGCCAAGGCGTGGCCCCCCGACCACGCCCTGGCACCACCCTCCGTGGTCCCCCCCACCAGAACCGGCCTCCCACCAGCACGTGTACCACCATTTTTCCTGCTTTCCCGTGAAGGGCCCCCCGGGGGGGGGGGAGGACGTAGCGGGGGAAGTGGAGAGGAGGAAAAGAAAAGGGAAAAGGAAGGAAAAAGGGTTTCGGAAAAACCCCCTTCCCCCATACCGTCTGACCATTGCCGTCAATTCCTTTTCAAAACCACTCGCATGAGGGGGAGGGGAAGGGTATTAAAAAGCACACAGAACAAACCCCAATTTAAACAAGTCTTCCCCCCACCTTTCAGGTTAAAAAACTTTCATTAAAAAATCAACAGGGTTAAAAAAAACAAATAGAATTATCTTTTAAACCCCTTTTCCCCACTCAAAGGGTTTAAATTTTCCTTTCCTTAGGAAAAAAAACAACACAAAGAAACCATCGTTTTTAAAAACTCCACCAACATTTTTCAAAAAAGTAATTCAATGGCAAATTTTTCACAATTTTAAACACATTTTTAAAATAACACAAATCTTTAAAAACCCCGCATCCGAACACCAAAAACCTTTGTAGCACGCTCCCTGAAAAAAAAAACTCGTTCCCCCTTCACACAAAAAAAGACGGGGGCCAAGGGTAAAATCCGGGGAATGTGACAGGGGGGAAAACGGGGAAACCCAAACAAGTTCCAAACCCCGAAAACCCCCAGTTCTCTCCCTTCCCCCACCGAATAAACCCATCCAACCCCGATACATAAACAGGAAAGAATTTTGGAAATAAATTAAAAAGGGCCCTGTTTTAAAAATTTTAATTAACCAAAAAAGGTCCCCACACAAAATTTCTCCCTTTCAATTTCAAAAAAAAAAAATTGGCAAAAGTTAAGAACCCAAGCCGGCCCAACAACAACCTACAAAAAAAACAACCACGAAACCCGAAACTTACCACTACCTGGGGTGGGCCCCCCCAAAGGGGCCAAGGGGCCTCTCTCTACCCTCTGTTCCCGTCGAGAGGACAAGGCGAAGATGCGGAAAAAAGAAAAATGATTCCCTCTCCCTACAAGGGCCCACCCGCAGGAAATTTTAAATTTCTACTGTACCCCCCGACATAAGGTAAAGAAAAAAACCCGGGGCTGGGGCCCGGGGCCCCCAGAGAAAAACTTCCGCTCGATGAAGAAACTAACCTCCCTCACAAAAGGCGGCCAAAATGCCAAACTGCTTTAAAAAGTGAGCATACTTTAAAAAAAGAAAACCCAAGCACGTCACAGGTAAAAAACAGGCGAGAGGGCCCATAGACAAAAATTCGAGAGAAAAAGGGAAACCCGGGCCCCCCGTGAACTTGCAAAATGAATTCACGGGGGGGGAATTAGAAAGAGAAAAGAGAAAAGCAAACCGGGAAATTGAGCCCGAACCACACCAAGGGGGCAACTGCACCACAACCAAACCCCAAAGGACGGGTACACGACAACACAACGACCCAAAAAACCCAAAAAATAATTCCGCCACCATAAAGGTTTGGGGCAAAAGTCCTAGGCCTCGCGACAAAAAACCCCCGTGACAACTGCCCCCCAAATTTTTCCCGTCCCGGGGCATAATAGGGAATAAACCCACTGTAAAACCAACGTTTTCCCCTTTTTGTTTTCCCCCTGCAAACCATTCGCAAAAGGGGAATAAATTCTTAAAGCAACAAAAAAAAAGGTAAAAAGTTAAAGGGAAATAAATGGGCCCCGAAGTAGTTTCACCCGTTCGGGACACCAAAACCTTTTTTGGGCCCTCATTTTGGGGTGAAACGTCAACAAGACACAAAAGCAAAACAAGAAAAAGTAACAGTTGGGGAAAAAAAATGGGCCAAATCAGGGGGTCATTGGCAATGAAGTAGAGCGTGAAAAAGTATCCTCAGTCAAGGGAGATAAAAAAAAGG
>CM031610.1:56382505-56385005 GCA_018398815.1 Conus ventricosus | reverse complement strand
GTAGTGGTGGTGCGCCGGATCCGGCCCGAGACTCGCTTGTTTTTCTTCCTTTCCGTAGCAATGAAAAGAGACGTGCACTTTTATGGCCGTGCTTTAGTGCACTTGGTAGGCAAAGAGAGGAACCAACAACAACTACAAAACTGCCATAGCATCTCCCCCCCCCCCCTCCCCCCCCCCTCTCTCCATTCTTTCACTGCAACTCCCCATCTCTCCTTCACCACCACCACCCTGCCCCACTCTCTCCATTCTTCACTGCACCTCTCCATCTCTCCTCCACCACCACCCTCTCCTACCCTCCCAATCCCAGCTCTCTCGCCTTCCTGTCCTTTCGAAACCCCACTCCCATCCCTCCCACCTACTCCACCCCCATCCCCGCACTGCCCCGCCCCTCCTCATCCCTCCATTTCCCGCTTACGGTGATGGCATGGCATGTTGGTAAGACCTTAACTGGATGAATTAATGTAAGCTAAAGTGAAGAAAAATATATTACCGCCAAATACAGGTAAGAAAATAATGTAAGCTAAAGTGGAAAAAAAAGCAGATTACCGTCAAATACAGGTAAGGGAATAATGTAAGCTAAAGTGAAGAAAGGTAGATTACCGCCAAATACAGGTAAGGGAATAATGTAAGCTAAAGTGAAGAAATGTAGATTACCGCCGAATACAGGTAAGGGAATAATGTAAGCTAAGTGAAGAAATGTAGATTACCGCCAAATACAGGTAAGGGAATAATGTAAGCTAAAGTGAAGAAAGGTAGATTACCGCCAAATACAGGTAAGGGAATAATGTAAGCTAAAGTGAAGAAAGGTAAATTACCGCCAAATACAGGTTAGGGAATAATGTAAGTTGAAGTGAAAAAAAGGTAGATTACCGTCAAACACATCGGAGTGAGTGGAAAAGGGCAGGTTGTTGTTTCTCCAATGTGCGGGTCGGATTCCTTCACCCGTAGGAGAAGTATCCCTTCTCCTGAGTGACAAATCACAATACAATTATAATGCTGTAATATTTAGTATGACGCGTTACAATGTAGTGCAATGTAAAACGAGACAAGGCAACGGAGCTCAACGCAATGTAAGGCAAAAGAATACAATGCAAAGACATACAGTTTATCCATGCAATGCAGGGCAGTGCGTGACAACTCAACACAAAACAAGGCAATGTAACACAGCACAAAGGCAATGCACTTCCATACAGTTTATCCATGCAATGCAGGGCAGTGCGTGACAACTCAACACAAAACAAGGCAATGTAACACAGCACAAAGGCAATGCACTTCAGTGAAATACAAGGCAGAACGGCAAGGCAAAGGCAAGCCAAGGCAATTCAACAGAATACAAAACGAGGCAAACAGTAATCCAATACAACACCAGACTATACAACTCAAGGTAGAACAACAAAATGTAGCCCAGTACAAAGCGAGACGATGCACTACAAGGCAATACAAGACGACACAAGGCAATACAACCAACTGCTACTACATTGGAATATAAAGGAACTTAAGGCATGATGATATAACACAACACACTCTGTAAACTGGCTGCCGTGCAGTCAAGACTCTTTGGAGAGTTTCTAGTGACAGCCGACACTCCTTTTGAATGTGTGCATTTTCTATTGATTTCATGGCAATTATTTTATTTATTTCAATCCAGTTCCAAAGAATTTTTTTTTTTTTTGAATAGGTCGTTCTTATTCACGATGTCAACCAATCCAATCTAGCTCACCCAGTCGATTTTCAGTTGTCCATTCAGTCTAGTAACAAAACGTGGCGAAGTGAACTGCATCTTAAAACCCCAACGTGTCTGACTGTTCTTGTCTGTGTCTCCTCTTTCTGGCCAGGTTCTCTCACCCGTACCCTGCAGACGCTAGAGAGCTACTCCTGTGAGGGCGGCACCATGGCCATCGCCTGTCCCCCCTCCACCCTCGTCAGCATCCAGTACGCCAAGTTCGGCCGCTCCGTCCCCTCCTCACAGATGTGTCCACGGGAAGCTTTTCCTGGCCGTGCACCGTCGTCGGAAGAGTACGCGTACGACGGGGACGCCTTCGACGTGGGGCCCGAAGGCGTCGTGACGGTCAGGGAGAATACCAACTGTCTGGCTATTCGTTCTTTGGAGGTAAGTTTGATTGTGGTGTGTGTGCGTGCGTGCGTGCGTGCGTGCGTGCGCGCGTGTGCGCGCGCGCGCGCGCGCGTGTGTGTGTGTGTGTGTGTGTGTGTGTGTGTGTGTGTGTGTGTGTGTGTGTGTGTGTGTGTGGTATGTGTGTGTATGTGTGTGTGCGTGTGAGTGTGTGTGTGTGTGTGTGTGTGTGTGTGTGTGTGTGTGTGTGAACCCACGTTTGTTTCTTGTCTTGCCTTTACCTGTCTCTGTGTATTCTCTGTTTGGGTCCCCCCCCCCCCCCTCTACCCCCCCCCCCCCCCCCCCCCCCCCCCCCCCTACCCCTCTCGTTCTTACTAGGTGTACTTTCCTCGCTTTCCCCTTTTGATTCGTCTGCATTTAGTCCTGTTC
>CM031610.1:56357505-56375005 GCA_018398815.1 Conus ventricosus | reverse complement strand
TTTGCTTTCAACTGTGCCGGTGCCCTTTAAAATATCAAAACTGCAATGATTTTCTTTGCTTTCAACTGTGCCGGTGCCCTTAAAATATCAAAACTGCAATGATTTTCTTTGCTTTCAACTGTGCCGGTGCCCTTAAAATATCAAAACTGCAATGATTTCTTTGCTTCAACTGTGCCGTGTGCCTTAAATATCAAAACTGCAATGATTTTCTTTGCTCTTCAACTGTGCCGGTTGCCCTTAAAATATCAAAACTGCAATGATTTTCTTTGCTTTCAACTGTGCCGGTGCCCTTAAAATATCAAAACTGCAATGATTTCTTTGCTTTCAACTGTGCCGGTGCCCTTAAATATCAAACTGCATGATTTTCTTTGCTTTCAACTGTGCCGGTGCCTTAAAATATCAAAACTGCAATGATTTTTCTTTGCTTTCACTGTGCCGGTTGCCCTTAAAATATCAAACTGCAATGATTTTCTTTGCTTTCAACTGTGCCGGTGCCCTTAAAATATCAAAACTGCAATGATTTTCTTTGCTTTTCAACTGTGCGGTTGCCTTAAAATATCAAAACTGCAATGATTTTTTTGCTTTCAACTGTGCCGGTGCCCTTAAAATATCAAAAACTGCAATGATTTTCTTTGCTTTCAACTGTGCCGGTGCCCTTAAAATATCAAAACTGCAATGTTTCTTTGCTTTCAAACTGTGCCGGTTGCGCCTTACAAATATCAAAACTGCAATGATTTTCTTTGCTTTCAACTGTGCCGGTTTGCCTTTAAATATCAAAACTGCAATGATTTCTTGCTTTCAACTGTGCCGGTGCCCTTAAAAATATCAAAAATGCAATGATTTCTTGCTTTCAACTGTTGGCCCGGGGCCCTTAAAAATATCAAAAAATGCAATGATTTCTTTGCTTTCAACTGTGCCGGTTGCCCTTAAAATATAAAACTGCAATGATTTTCTTTGCTTTCAACTGTGGCCGGTGCCCTTAAAATATCAAAAAATGCAATGATTTCTTTGCTTTCAACTGTGCCCGGTGCCCTTAAAATATCAAAAACTGCAATGATTTTCTTTGCTTTCAACTGTGCCCGGTGCCCTTAAAAATATCAAAACTGCAATGATTTTCTTTGCTTTAAAACTGTGCCGGTCCCCTAAAATATCAAAAATGAAATGATTTTTTTGTTTAACGTGCGGTTGCCTTAAAATCAACTGAAAGATTTTCTTTGCTTTCAACTGTCCCGGTGCCCTTAAAATATCAAAAACTGCAAGATTTTCTCTTTCTTTCTTTTTTCTGTTTTTTTTAAATTCCTTCCTTTTTTTCTTTTTTTTATGTTTTTTGGTTTCTTTTTGGTTTCTTTGTTTAAACCAACCACATTCACTATAGTCTAGACAGACAGACAGACAGACAGACGGGACAGGACAAAGTAGGTAGATAGATAGATAAAATAGGTAGGTAGATACACTAACACTACAGACAGATTCCATTCCATGTAAAATAAATAAATAAATAAATACATTTTTAAAGAAAATCACGATTCTATTCCATGTAAAAAAAATCTTTTTTTTTTTTTTTTTATCTGGAGACGTTCAAGAAGAATACTACTTGCATGTTTTTAGACTGTGTGACGTCACGCTGATGTGTACACTGTGTCAGTGATTTACAAACAATGCGACGCACTAGACGATTACAAACATGCAATATCAACCACATCAAGTTTTGTGGAGCAGATATTTGAATGTTCGGAACCAGGTGTAGGTCGGGTTTTCAGAAATGATCTTTACAACGTTCTCAGGCATGTGCGGCCGCGCGCGCGTGCGTGTGTGTGTGTGTGTGGCAGGGGAGGGGGGGGGGGGTGTTGGTGTTTGTCTGGTGCTTGATGATTTTCACGATGCGACTGAAAAAGCGTTGCGTATGAAACAGTCGTGAGTTCATGCGAAAACATCGTGTGGGGGCTACCACGTACAGAGATGTGTGTGTGTGTGTGTGTGTGTGTCACGGTCAAAAATAAACACAACCAAAGTCGTGGTCCGTCGCCAGCCAAGTTGGTTGGACATAAGCTCTAACTCAAATATCCTGGGCGTCAGGCAGACGGCCCCATGTGTCGGATCCAGCCAATTAAGCATAGGGAGAGGCTCCACGGAGACGGTCTGTCCAGCCAGACGGACTAAGTAGCTGACCGACGCCTCGATGTCTGGTCAAACGAGTCTCGACGCCCGGATCAGACTCATCCGGCCAATTTGAGCACAGCGAGAGGCTAATCCTAATCTTCCAGGGAGACAGCATCGACCACGTAGACAGTCAGAGTGGCTGACCAACGTCTCAACAGGTCTGGGCCAGACTGATCTAGCCAATTTACGACCAATGCCCACCCTTAGGTCGACGTCGCCGGAAAAGGGAGAGGGAGAAGGTAGTGTGTGGTGTGGGGTGAAATCAAGCTAATCAATTAAATGACCAATTGACCACCACAGAGAGTAAGGCGTGTAGGCGTGACTGTCGTGATTTGAATATCCAATGGAATTAGAGGGAGATAACTTCGGGTACGAGGCGGTAAAAATACTGACCAATGGTACTCGCCCTTGGACACGGAGTTAGGGGATAAAGTAATGCGTGAGTGAGAGAGAGAAAGAACGAACAGAGAGACAGAGAGAGAGAGAGGTTCTGAGTGTAAGCTCTGCAGGAGAGAGGGGCAGAGAGAGAGATGAGGAGAGAGGAGAGAACCAAGTTTGTAGCATTTAGCACCATAGATAGTCTGCAGAGGAGGGACTAAAGAGAGATGTGGAGAGAGAGAGTTGCTAACTAATGAAGAGAAAAAGAAAGAAAAGAAAAGGAAAAGAAAAGCAACCATGTCCATTTGATAGAGCAGACTAGGAGAAGAGAGAGAGTGCAATGCGTTAATGCAGGAAGAAAGAAAGGAGAACAGATCGATGTTGATAGTCACTGTTCCATCTGAACCGGGGTTCGACCTCATACTTGGCCAGCGCCACTTTCATCGGCAGTCCAACCTGACCAACGCCAGCGGTCTAACCTGACCAGTGCCAGCAGTCCAGCCTGACCGGTGCCAGCAGTCTAACCTGACCAGTGCCAGCAGTTGTGTCGTGTTGTGAAAGTGACAGTGAAAAGAGAAAAAAAGGAAAAGAAAAAGACAGTGATTCGTGAATAGTTAGATCACCTGGCCAGGTAAAGTAGAAATCTTATTTATACCCGGGTTAGTTAATGATGTTTTAGATAAATGATTTGTGAAGTTCAGGAAAGAGAGAATGTTTTATTTTGTTTGATTCCATATGCATTGATGTTTCGTTCTATGATCATGTGTAGTAAAGTTATAGACTTTACTAGTGGTTTGATGTGACGAATGCATGATATATGAATGAGATTGTAAGCAAGCTGTGAGTGTGTTTGGGCTGTGCGCTAGTCCTTCCTCCATCGACATCACCCGAGGTTGACAATTTATTGGCGAGCTTGCCAGGATATTCTGGCCCATTTATTATAATTGTTCAACTTCTCAGAGAGGAAGCTGGGTGGGATTCAAGTATTGTAATCCTAAGACAAGGGGTTGTCTTACTGTATGTTCCAAGATAGTTAAATACTAGGCTTGGGCATTGCTTCCAAGATAGTTAAATTTACTAGGCTTGGCATTTCAGCCCCAGAGTACTCATTTCGCACAGATTCCCTATAATTCGCTCTCATAGTTGGGTCAGGCGCTAGGCGTCTTATAAAAACTAATTACGTTGTCCCAAGCTAATATTATCATTCATAGGATTGTGCTATTACGTCACTCGTGTCGGAAACCACCAGTTTGGCTGTCGTAGTCATAAAATCTTGTTCAAAAAAAAAAAGAGATATAATGGCGGAAGAAAAGAACACCCCTATTGAACAACAATTAGAGTTGAGTGCTACGAAGAAGGAGTTCGCTGAATTGAAAGAGCTGGTTATGAAGGAACAATTTTGTCAGGTTGCGGCCCTGAGTTAACCATACATTTGAAAGAGAGACAGCCAGAGACAGCAGGGGAGTTGTTGAAGTTCGCAGAGGTGTATAGAGAGGCACGTCTGGGCACTAAGGTGCAGGAGAAACAGGTGCTAGGCACAGGCGAGAAGAGTGCAAGGAGACTAGGGGAGTTTTCTGCACAGTCTGCAAACCCAGTGGTGGGGCAGAAAGGAGGACAAAGGGACAATAGGTGTTTCATTTGTCACAAGAAGGGACATGTGGCGAGGGATTGTCGCATGAGGTTCCAGAAGGCAGCAGCCTTGCAGGAGGTGGATAAGGGTCGTCAAGGGAAACGACCTTCAGTGGAACCAACAGGGATCCAATCTGAAGAGGGTGGAGTGCAGCCTATGGCTAGCACTGGACAGCAGTCAGTGTCAGGGATGGAGGGCACTAGGCTGAGTGGTTCGTTACCAGTGGAAGAAGGGTGGATTGGCCAGCAGAGGGTGAAAGTGTTACGGACACTGGTTGCTCATGCGGTGTGGTGAGAACAACGCTGGTCGATGAAGGGGGATTTGACAGGGCAAATCCAGACCTGTACTCTAATCATGGCACTGTGAGGGATTTTTCCAGTTGCTAAGATAGAAGTACGTCCCCCTTACTTCTCAGGCGAGTTGTCTGCATTGGTTGAGGAGAAACCCCTTCATGATTTGATCATTGGAAATATTCCAGGGGCAAGGGATCCAGGGGATCCTGAGTTGTTGACAGCTACACGGGCAGCAGTTCAAACACGGAGCAAGAAGGAGGAAAAGGTTGATAAACCGTTAGTCGTTCCGGCAAGGAAGTCAGGCATAGATGTGTCGCCTGATGAGTTTAGGGCAGCGCAGGAACAAGACCCTTCGCTCGTGAAGTCTTGGAGTTGGCAAGAGGTGGAGAGAAACAGGAGGTTAGAGGAGGTGAGACAGAATTTCTTGTGAAAGGCGGGCTGTTGTACGAGTGTTCACCAAGGGGAAGACAGGTAAGATGACCACTCAGTTAGAGGTACCAGCAGGTTCTCGTGACACTGTCATGTCAGTGGGTCACGAGTCGCTCATGGCGGGTCATCTCGGCACCAGCAAAACAGCTGACCGAATCTTTGATGACTTTCATTGGCCAGGAGCAATAGCAGACATCAAGCGTTTCTGCATGTCATGTGACGTGTGTCAAAGGTCAGCCACAAGAGGGTGAAGGGGAAGGCGCCTCTTAAACAGCCTCCTTTAATTGACACTCCATTCAGGAGGGTGGCTGTTGATCTGATTGCCCAATCGCGCCTGTTCCAAAGGCGGGCACAGGTATGTGTTGACGCTCGTGGACTACGCGACCAGATACCCAGAAGCAGTTGCATTGAAAGACGTAGATACGCAACAGGTCGCTGAAGGGCTGGTAGACATCTTCTCTCGCGTGGGTGTGCCAGCACAAATTCTCAGTGACAGGGGGTCACAGTTCACCTCAGGCGTGATGAAGGAGGTCAACAGGCTGCTAGGGATCACACAGCTTCTCACTACCCCATACCACCCACAATGCAATGGCTTGGTGGAGAGATTCAATGGTGTGCTGAAGGGCATCTTAAAGAAGCTCTGTGGGGAAAAGGGCCCAGCAGATTGGGACCGCTACATTCTTGCGGCACTGTTCGCCTACAGGGGAAGCCCCTCAGGAAAGCACAGGCTTTTCGCCATTTGAGCTGCTGTATGGGCGGACAGTTCGGGGACCAGTGTGCATTCTCAAAGAGCTGTGGTCCGGAGAACAGGAGTCAGAAGAAGTCAAAACCACTTATCAGTATGTGGGGGACTTACGCAATAGGCTAGAGGAGACATGTAAGGTCGCAAGGGAGAGTTTGCAGGAGGCTAGGGTCGTTCAGAAAAAGCAATATGACAGGAAGGTGAGGAAGCAATTCCTCAAGGTGGGAGATCAAGTCCTGTTACTGCTTCCCACGGATCACAACAAGCTGCTGATGCATTGGAAAGGACCATTCACCATCATGAAAAGGTAGATCAGGACTACCGAATCGATGTGAATGGGAAATCAAACTTTTCCATGCAAACTTGCTCCGCAAATATATTCAGCGTGGAGACTCAGCACATAGGCGCAGCAGCAATCATTGATGGAGGTGAAGGAGACCCAGCAGAAGAAGGGGAGATTTTGTTGCCTGAGTTTCCAGGAGAAGAGTCATACAGGGATGTGTCACTGTATGAAGGGCTAGACAGTTGGAGACAGGAGGAAGTTAGGGGCTCCTAGAACAGTATAGGGCGTCCCTGACTGATAAACCAGGCAGGACAACTCTAGAGACATGTACGGTGGAGTTAACATCGCAAAAACCCATACATGTGAAAGCCTACCCGATCCATATGCCACCAAGCAAGTGATCGAGGAGGAGGTAGAAAAGATGTTGGACCTTGGGTGATTGAACCGTCCAAATCATCGTATAGTGCACCGTCGTCTTAGTGAGGAAAAAGTCAGGTGAGCATCGATTCTGTGTTGACTATAGACGTCTGAACAGTGTCACCAAGGTCGATGCAGAGGTCATACCGAACATGGAAGACCTGTTCGCTCAGATCGCCAAAAAGCAAGAGCCAGTATTTCACCAGGATAGATTGAGCAAGGGTTACTGGCAAATAGCCTTGAGTGAGGACTCAAAGGAAGTCACAGCATTCTCCACTCCTATGGGGCTATACCAGTGGCGAGTACTTCCTTTTGGTATGGTCAACGCACCTGCAGTCTTCTCTCGGTTTGATGAGGAAGTTATTGACGGGATTGGAAGGCGTTGTGAATTTCATGGATGACATTCTGATAGCATCCGAGACATGGGAGGAGCATATGAGGCAGCTAGGAGCAGTTTTAGAGAGGTTGAGACAAGCCAATCTCACAGCCAGACCAACAAAGTGCCAGGTTGGTTTTCCAAGCCTGGAGTTCCTAGGTTTTTTTTGTCGGAGGCGACACAAAGCAGCCAGAAAGGGGAAAGGTGGAGAAGATGATGAATTCAGAGAGACCAAAGACCAAAACAGAAGTCAGGAGTCTGCTAGGTTTTATTGGTTTCTACAGGGATTTGTTCCAAATTTCGCAGCAATCACGAGTCCTCTCAGTGATTTGGTCAAAGCAGGGAAACCGGCAGGGGGTCGAGTGGTCAGACGCTGCAGAGCAAGCACTGCAGACGGTGTTGGAAAGACTAGGTTCCCGTCCCATCTTGAGCTACCAGATATGTCCAAACCATTTTTGTTGTGGACAGATGCATCAGGTGGTGGGATAGGTGCAGTATTGTTGCAGGAGCATGAAGGGGTCGAGTTCCCTGTGAGGTATACTAGCAGGAAGTTGACAAAGTGTGAAGAAGGGTACGCAACTGTAGAGAAGGATGTGTTTAGCTGTCGTGTGGGCCGTGCAGAAGTTCCACAAATACTTGTATGGGAAAGAGTTCGTGATAGAGACAGATCATCAACCACTCAAATTCCTGCAGGAGGCGCAGCTGAAAAACAGCAGGGTTCTGCGTTGGGCAATGGCACTGCACCCCTACAGGTATCGAGTGCAGTACATTCCAGGTTGACAGAATGTCGGAGCTGACTATTTAAGTCGCGTAGTCTAGCAAGCTGCAACTCAGAGGAAGTCAGTCATATCCGGGGTGCTTTGTTGATAATATGTGTTGATTACAGTTATGTTGATTGGATATGGGTTCATTCCCAGTTGGCTATGGTTCATATTCTTTGTGTGAGACTTGTTCATATTTTCTTTGTGAGACTTGCTCATGTGAATGTAGTTATGCTTGGAGCATGCAGTCGCTTGTGTAGTGATGCATTATTTGCAATAAGTGAGGATGGAGATTCCTCAGTGAAGTGTCATGGATCGTGATCATACTATATTGTGCTTTTCATAGGAATTGTGAAGAGAAGATGTGGCAAATCCGCAGGTAGGGGAATTGCATAAGTGCGCACAGAGGTTGTTATAAAATGAGTTGAAATAACGCAAGAGCGCACGTCAATGATAACTCATTTGAGTGGTATTCACTAATGATATATTTTATAATTTATAAACCGTTGGTTGTAAAGTATTTTTCAAACTTTGCACGTGTAGCTGTGTGTCAGCAAATTCGGTTGTTGTTTTTTTTTGTACCGTTGTTTTGAGACAATGCGGTGCATAGTCTTTTGCAAGGGGGAAATTGTCACGGTCAAAAATAAACACAACCAAAGTCGTGGTCCGTCGCCAGCCAAGTTGGTTGGACATAAGCTCTAACTCAAATATCCTGGGCGTCAGGCAGACGGCCCCATGTGTCGGATCCAGCCAATTAAGCATAGGGAGAGGCTCCACGGAGACGGTCTGTCCAGCCAGACGGACTAAGTAGCTGACCGACGCCTCGATGTCTGGTCAAACGAGTCTCGACGCCCGGATCAGACTCATCCGGCCAATTTGAGCACAGCGAGAGGCTAATCCTAATCTTCCAGGGAGACAGCATCGCCACGTAGACAGTCAGAGTGGCTGACCAACGTCTCAACAGGTCCGGGCCAGAAATGATCTAGCCAATTTACGACCAATGCCCACCCTTAGGTCGACGTCGCCGGAAAGGGAGAGGGAGAAGGTAGTGTGTGGTGGGGTGAAATCAAGCTAATCAATTAAATGACCAATTGACCACCACAGAGAGTAAGGCGTGTAGGCGTGACTGTCGTGAAATTTTAATATCCAATGGAATTAGAGGGGGATAACTTCAGGTACGAGGCGGTAAAAATATCTGACCAATGGTACTCGCCCTTGGACACGGAGTTAGGGGATAAAGTAATGCGTGAGTGAGAGAGAGAAAGAACGAACAGAGAGACAGAGAGAGAGAGAGGTTCTGAGTGTAAGCTCTGCAGGAGAGAGGGCAGAGAGAGAGATGAGGAGAGAGGAGAGAACCAAGTTTGTAGCATTTAGGGACATAGATAGTCTGCAGAGGAGGGACTAAAGAGAGATGTGAGAGAGAGAGTTGCTAACTAATGAAGAGAAAAAGAAAGAAAAGAAAAGGAAAAGAAAAGCAACCATGTCCATTTGATAGAGCAGACTAGGAGAGAGAGAGAGAGTGCAATGCGTTAATGCAGGAAGAAAGAAAGGAGAACAGATCGATGTTGATAGTCACTGTTCCATCTGAACCGGGGGTTCGACCTCATACTTGGCCAGCGCCACTTTCATCGCAGTCCAACCTGACCAACGCCAGCGGTCTAACCTGACCAGTGCCAGCAGTCCAGCCTGACCGGTGCCAGCAGTCTAACCTGACCAGTGCCAGCAGTTGTGTCGTGTTGTGAAAGTGACAGTGAAAAAAAAAAAAAAAAGGAAAAGAAAAAGACAGTGATTCGTGAATAGTTAAGATCACCTGGCCAGGTAAAGTAGAAATCTATTTATACCCGGGTTAGTTAATGATGTTTTTAGATAAATGATTTGTGAAGTTCAGGAAAGAGAGAATGTTTTATTTTGTTTGATTCCATATGCATTGATGTTTCGTTCTATGATCATGTGTAGTAAAGTTATAGACTTTACTAGTGGTTTGATGTGACGAATGCATGATATATGAATGAGATTGTAAGCAAGCTGTGAGTGTGTTTGGGCTGTGCGCTAGTCCTTCCTCCATCGACATCACCCGAGGTTGACAGTGTGTGTGTGTGTTGTCAGTCCGTTGGACCTCAATGTAGAGGCTCGTCAGCGGCTGATTACAGTTGCTGTTGTTGTTCATTGGGCCTCCCAAGCCTCATTAATCCGCCTGCCCGCTTTTCACCTTGTTAGCCGTGCCCTTTGGGAAAATCAAAGAGATGATTGCCCGCCACTTCTGAGGCCACCCGCCTGTAAAGAAAACCATTTGTTTTGATCTTCAGGTCAGCCCCTTGGTTGGAAGGGAGGTTTATCACCACCAGAATGGGAAAAGGAGAGGAGGGATGAGGGGGTGGGGGGGGGGGGGGGGGACTGTGAAGGGAGAGGGGAGGGGATGGAGGAGGAGGCGGAGGGGCGAAAAGAGGAGGGTTGTGAGAGGGGGGGGGTGGATGCCGGTGCGGTGTGGTGGGGCGGGGAATCAGCTCCATCGTTTGGTGTAATGGAGACTCCTGTCTTGTTCGAGAGACGGGTAGGTGGGTAGGCAGGTCATTTGTCTGTATAAGGCGATCAACACATGACAAAAACTAAACGGTCTGGACGGGGTCTTCGAGCGATTTTTTTTTTTTCTTTTCCCATTACATTACAAACGTTTTCAGAACCGTTCCCAAACCGTTTTGGACCCACACCACCCCGCTGTGTGGTCTGAAGCCGGTTCTATGTTTTAGCGAAGCAGTCCTGCATGTCTGGAATTTGTCTGGAATCTACTTTAACACAGCAGCGACTGGGTTTCCTGCAAAAATTTGGGACACTTGTCGCGTGCTTCTACTACGCATAATGGCTGCTAAAGCAAAGGCCAAACTGATTATTCAAGTTTGGGCGGACCAGAATATTCAAAGCAAACGCAAACCGCGTTTAGTCACTTTTGCAAATTTTACAAGTACAGGATACCACAGCTTTGCCTGAATTCTTTCTTTTCCTTCAGACTCGAATGCATTTTTTTTTTTTTCAAATTTTCACTGATGTACAGCTTCCTCAGAGCAGGTTGTAGGGTACACACACACACATGTACACACATCACCCCACACACACACACACACACACACACACACACACACACACACACACACACACACACACACACACACACACACACACACACACACACACACACACACACACACACACACACATACACACACAAACACACGCACACACACACACACACACACACACACACACACACACAAAACACACAACACACACACACATTCCTCTTTGTGTGTGTGTGTGTGTGTGTGTGTGTGTGTGTGTGTGTGTGGTGTGTGTGTGCAACACAACAGGATGGTGTGCATTAGGCATGCCCTTTTCTGAATGAAACAGGTGCTGATTTCGCTGCGGCATTCCACACGTACTGTCACGGATCAATCGCGCGGTCAAGAGAGTGTCCGCGCTCCTCCTATCCAGCAAGTGTCAATGGGTCAAACGGTGGTAAAACGGTTCTTATTCTTAAACGGTTTCAGCAGTTTTGTGTAAGTGTAAATCGCGTCAATTCTAGGAGGAGCAAAGGCTTTGAGGCACACGGTCGGCCGAAGATGTCGCTGGGGAAGAGGTCAGAGAGGCCATACTTCCGGCTGTTCCTCTTGGCCTGAACGGCAGGCACTGTGTTCAGCCTTTGTCTTTGGTGTTGGTGCTGGTGATGGTTTTTGGGGGTGGTGTTATAATTACTTGATTGATTATCAAAAAAAACTTATATAACGCTACCTTGGGTTAGAGATCAACCTCTAGGCGCTTCGCAATCCACGTTCTCGTTGTTTACACAACGAGCTGCCTACCTGGATAGAGCCGACTGAAGAGCTGCCTGCTGGCGCTTGATTCAGTCGTTTCGCGTGCCATTCAATCACTATCAGTTGTTCAGTTTTCTTTCTTCATTCTTTCGAGTTTTCATGTAGAATGAATGCTGTGTGTAAAGTGTCATCCATAGCAACGATCACGCCGGCCTTCACTTCCGAAACTGGTGGTGGGATTTTTACGTGTGTGCAAGATGTTACACACACACACACAACACACACACACACACACACACACACACACACACACACACACACACACAGAACCTCGGTTTATAGTCTCCTTCGAAGGATTTCTTTTTCGGAAATGTAGTCAGAACCAGAGTAAACTCTGAGGGAAAATTCCCTCTGTAAGGAAACGGCTTTTCAGAGATTTAAACCTATGACCCCTGACCCCAGGATCACAAGGATTGCGTGGTCTACAGACAAGCTATTCCGGTTATATGCCCTGATAACTCGCAGTTATGTGCCCTGATGACTTATAGTTACGTGCCCCGATGACTTATAGTTACGTGCCCTGATGACTTATAGTTACGTGCCCTGATGACTTATAGTTACGTGCCCTAGTGACTTATAGTTACGTGCCCTGGTGACTTATAGTTACGTGCCCTGGTGACTTATATACTGACTTCCATAAAAAAACGCGAAAACAAAACAAGCTGAAGGTTGGGGGTGAATTTTATTGGTCACAATTGTACAGAGTGGAAGCGAGAATTCAACGTGATTTGATTCATTACACCGGTAATGTGAAAATGTCATCAGCAATATGTCTTTTGTGTGGAAAATCCAAGGTCACGTGACAAACCAGCTTGAAGTCCTAATACCGTGTGTGGCCACCATTTGCGTTGATAACTGCTTGACACCTGCGGCTCATTGAGTGGACCAGGTGTGTTGATGCGTCCACTTGGCACACCAGCCCACACATGGACGATGGCCTGGTGATGTTGAGCCGCTGTTGCTGGTCGTGGACGCAGGAGGTCCAACCGTCTGCCAAATTCATCCCAAAAATGTTCTATTGGGTTTAAATCGGGGCTGAGGGCTGGCCAGGCAGCACATTCACGTTGTTATGCTGAAAAAATTGCTGGGTGGCCCTGGCGGTGTGTGGTCTTGCATTGTCCTGTTGGAATGTCCAGTTTGGGTGTTGCGCAAAAAAAGGATCGACATGGGTCTGAGCACCTGGTTGATGTAGCGCTGTGCATTGACACCCTGTCCATGACCAGGACCAATGTTCTGAAAGATGACTGGTCCTATGGCGTGGTTAATGCCAATTGCACCCCATATCATAACGTTCGGGCCTCCCCAGGGGGCTCTACCACACAGGAGTCAGCATAGCGTTCACCAGGTCGACGCCATATTCTGACACGACCGTCAGCCATGTCAATACAAAAACGGCTCTCATCTGAGAACAATATGCGTCCCCACTGCTGCCTGCGCCAGTTGATTCAGGCTTGTGCCCACTGCAGCCTGTCCTGCCGGTGTCTTGGTGTCAGTACCGGACCTCTGTGAGGACGCCTACATGCCAGCCCGTTCTCCTGAAGATGCCGCCGCATAGTGTTGAGGCTGATTCGTTGCTGGAGATTCCCAGGCACCTGTCGAGCAGTGTTAGCGCTGTTTGCCGCCTGTCCCGCAGATGGGTTCGAACAAGATGGCGATCCTCTCTTTGTGTGGTGACCCAAGGACGGCCTGGCCGGGGACGATCATCAGTGGTACCAGTGACTCGCATGCGGTGCTGCAGACGATAGATGGTTTAGATGTGGACGTTAAAGATGTTGGCGACCTGCCTGGCATCCACACCAGCCTCCAGATGGCCAAGGGCACGATTGCGTTCCTCTGCTCGTAGTCTTGGCATCTCTGTAGCGCTCAGACGGCAAGTCGTTACCTGAACCTTGTAGTGCGGCTTTATAAAGGCTGCATGCCTGCGTACTTGTCGCTGGTTAACTTTGCTCTGCATGGTGTGCACGTGCCTCACATGCAGCAACCAGTTTGCCATTTTTGTTGACCCTCCAATGCCGGGAATGATGTGTTGCTAACACAATTTTTTCACTGCACGTGAGTCTTGGACCCAAACAACTTGCCACAATGGTTCAATATTGTATATTCACCCCTTTCACCCGAAAAATAGCCTTTCAAATTTTCGCGTTTTTTATGGAAGTCAGTATAGTTACGTGCCCTGATGACTTATAGTTACGTGCCCTAGTGACTTATAGTTACGTGCCCTGGTGACTTATAGTTACGTGCCCTGGTGACTTATAGTTACGTGCCCTGATGACTAATAGTTACGTGCCCTGGTGACTTATAGTTACGTGCCCTGGTGACTTATAGTTACGTGCCCTGATGACTTATAGTTACGTGCCCTGGTGACTTATAGTTACGTGCCCTGGTGACTTATAGTTACGTGCCTCACTGAGCTCTGCTTTCATCGCTGACCCTAGCGCGGGACTTAACAGCCTCACAGAGCTCTGCTTTCATCGCTGACCCTAGCGCGGGACTTAACAGCCTCACAGAGCTCTACTGCTTTCATCGCTGACCCTAGCGCGGTACTTAACAGCCTCACAGAGCTCTGCTTTCATCGCTGACCCTAGCGCGGTACTTAACAGCCTCACAGAGCTCTGCTTTCATCGCTGACCCTAGCACGGTACTGAACAGCCTCACTGAGCTCTGCTTTCATCGCTGACCCTAGCACGGTACTGAACAGCCTCACTGAGCTCTGCTTTCATCGCTGACCCTAGCGCGGTACTTAACAGCCTCACAGAGCTCTACTGCTTTCATCGCTGACCCTAGCGCGGTACTTAACAGCCTCACAGAGCTCTACTGCTTTCATCGCTGACCCTAGCGCGGTACTGACAGCCTCACTGAGCTCTGCTTTCATCGCTGACCCTAGCGCGGTACTGAACAGCCTCACTGAGGGGTTTACCTCGCCACTTTCACTGTCAATGTGCTGGAGGCATTTCACTGCCCTTTCCCTTTCATCCCTCTTCTCCTCACGTGTCTGACCGGTCTATTATATACGGAAAGAGGGTTTTTTTTTTTTGTTTTTTATCCTTACTCGTTACCACCCCGACCCGCCTTTCTTTACCCCCTTTTCCCACTTCCATCCTCCCCCCCCCCCCTCGTCGCAGCCCCGCCATCACCTCTCTCTCTCTCTCTCTGTCTCCCTCCCCTTTCATCCCCTTCCTTACCTCCTGTGTCTACAACTGACCGGCCTACTATACATCGTCAACACAGCGCAGGCCTCCAAGGGTGGTACAGGACTGCTCTAAAGGCAGATGAAGACAGTGCTTCTCTGGGTCCTCCCCAGCACCTTCGGGTGTTTCTTTTTCTTCATAGGAAGTGTTAAAAAAAATCCTGTACCCCTCCCTCTCTTTCTTTACCCTGACTCCCACTCTCCCCTCCCTCCTCTCATCGTAGCCTTGCCCCCACCTCTCTCCACCACCACCCTCTCTCTCTCTCTCTCCCTCCTTCCTGCTCCCCGCCTGGGTGTGGAATGTCAAACGGCCGGTGAGTTTGAAAACGGAGAAAGTAGGACGCTGGGAGAGTTGATTGTGAGGAGAGGGGGTGGGGTGGGGAGATTGTGTTGGTGTGGGGTGTGCGAGAAGCGCCCCGCTACAACATGTGCCTACGGGAGATTTCTGGGTGGTTGATGCCGATCGGAAACAAGAGGATTGGGTGTGCATACAGCATGCAGCAGGTGACGACGACGTTGATGCCGGTCGGAAACAAGAGGATTGGTGTGCATTCAGCATGCAGCAGGTGACGACGACGTTGATGCCGAGTGGAAGGCGGTGATGGGTGTTGTTCAAAGGGAGAGAACTTTGTCAGCATCGTGTCATTTCTCAGCGCTGTAAATCACGGTGTGGTCAGAGAATGAAGAGTGCAGCGGGAATTTACCTGTCGCGAGGCCGGCCTGTGGTGTGGTGTGGGGTAGCCGCACTCTTATATCGTGTGCCGGTCAGTTTGTCTGGAACGGGGCAAGTCACGAAAAATGGACGCTTGTAAGTTGTTTAGCAACAACGCGTGGTGAGTGGAACACTTTCTTCAAAGACTTCTTTTTTTTCTTTCTTTTTTTTATAACTTTTTCAGATTTCTTATTTTGGTTCAGCCAGATTCGTTTCACTGGGAAAAAAGGAGCAACCAATACAGCAAATGTATTACTGAGTTTGTTCGCGTTGTTTATTTCATACTGTGTCAATAATTGAAGTCCGTGTGCATAGGCCTACTTTACACAAAATGCGTTTGGAATAGTAACTGAAGGATCAGAAGCAGAGCCAAAGTGAGATTTAAATCAAGATTAACTTTACACATACACACACGCGCACGCGCGTGCGTGCGCGCGCGCGGGCACACACACACACACACACACACACACACACACACACACACACACACACTCACACGGTGTGTGTGTGTGTGTGTGTGTGTGTGTTGTGTGTGTGTGTGTGTGTGTGCCCGCGCGGTGTGTGTGTGTGTGTGTGAGTGTGTGTGTGTGTGTGTGTGTGTGTGTGTGTGTGTGTGTGTGTGTGTGTGTGTGTGTGAGAGAGAGAGCAAGCGCGTGTGCGAGAGAGAGAGAGAGAGAGAGAGAGAGAGAGAGAGAGAGAGAGAGAGTTGTACTGAAGAGGAAGTTTGCCGTTTTCGTTCACTTCTGCCCAAGCCATCTGTTTTTCCCCGGGAGCACAGTGACATCGTCAGTTTCAGTCAAGGTGTCATTAATGGCGTGCGGGCTGCTCCATGCATACATCACACCACATCTCTTGATTAAGTCAGCACGCCACGCGTACAATTAAAGTGATGAAAGGTCAGTCCATGAATACTAATGACATACATAGAAAAGCGAATCAAATTAAACCCGAATTAAAGAGCAGCAAAGTGAAGGTTGTATTGCGTTGTATCGTATCGTATCATGTTACATTGTGTTGTGTCGTATTGTATCGTATTACATGGTATTGTTGCGTCGTATTGTCTTGCATTGTATCATATCGTATTGGTATTGTATTGCGTTGTAGGCTGTTGTATTGTCTTGCATTGTATCATATCGTATTGGTATTGTATTGTGTTGTAGGCTGTTGTATTGCGTCACGTTGCGTTGTGTTGAATTGTGTTGTGCTGAATTGCTTTGGGTTGGATTTGATGGAATGGAATTGAATTACACTGTATTGTGTTGTTATTATACCTTATTGTTACAATAGTTATTCGTCTGTGTGTCAAATGAGGACTGCTCTCCCCTACCACCATACAATGGCGTCATATTTAGTTTTCTGTCGGTCTAGTCTTTTGTTGACCCGTCAGAGTTAATTCCCTTATCCAGAATATTGCCAGCAGTACCTCTCATGCTGCCATGGGGTCTTTAACATCGGTGGAGTTGATGATCCGCTAGGCCATCTTCCCATCACCAGGTTGGACATGGAATGGACAGAGAGGCGGAGGGACAGGGGCGACAAGGAAGGAGTGTTTCTTGTTCACAGTTGCCTCACTGATGCAGGAGCCCAAGGCGCTGTGCTCACTGGCTGTCTCTGCGGACTCATGGGTGACAAGGTCCACCATCTGTGGTCGACGCCGGAACGAAAAGGAGGAAGATGATTCCTGACTCGACCAAATGCTCGGAATAATAGGAAGCTTATCTGTCTGGTCGTCCGGTAGAAGGTGCCCCCTCCCCCCCACCTCTCTCTCTCTCTCTCTCTCTCTCTCTCTCTCTCTCTCTCTCTCTCTCTCTCTCTCTCTCTCTCTCTGACAGTAGTCTTCTTCTGTCAAGTTATAGATTCTCCCGCAGAACTGAAGTCATCTCCTATAGAAAGTGTTCTTCTTCAGAAGAATGTTACTTTCATCCGCAGAGAGTCTTTTTTTTTCTAGTCCTCTTTTCCCCCATCGAAGAAGGTCATCCGCCGGGTCGTTTCGGTACAGGGGGATTTTTCCCTCGGAGTTAACATTGGTTCTGGACTCCATTTCCCATACAGTTCTTCGAATGAGACTATAAACAGAGGTTCCGTGTGTGAACGCACGCATAACATCTTACACACACGTAAAATCCCATCACCAACTTTCGAAAGAGGCCAGTTTGGCCGTTAGTATGGATGACACGTTACACATAGCATGCACCTTCCCCGAAGATGGAGTATAGCTGCCTTAATGGCGGGATAAAAAAAAACGGCCATACACACAAAACTCCAC
>CM031610.1:56345309-56348533 GCA_018398815.1 Conus ventricosus | reverse complement strand
AACCCGACAAAATGACTGCCCACTCTCTGGAGGCCAACCCTGACTGGTCGCAAAGTTTGAAACGACTGATGTATGCATCAATCGAATCGGTTCTTCCGAGAATTTTGGAACTTGGGTCGGGGGCATAGCTGCGCACAGAGTCACTGGAAACTGAACTCCCATCCTCGGTGGTCTCCCTTTGTATTCTCACTTTCTCTAACTCAAATTGAACCTTTATCTTTCCGTTTCCTGCTTCATTCTTTCTGTTTCCTGCGTTTCTTTATCATTGTTAGCCTGAATCCTTAATTTTTCTATTTCTTGCGCTTCTACTGCGACACGTCGTCTTTCCGCGCGTTCATCCCTTTCCAACTTTTGTTGGTTTTCAACAAATGCACGCAACTCATCTCATGAGTAACCTAAATCACGAGCGACGCTCACAAGTTGTTCAATAGGGGTGTTCTTTTCGTCCGCCATTATATCTTTCTCTTTTTTTTTCTTTCTTTTTTTTTGAACAAGATTTTACCACTACGACAGCCAAACTGGTGGTTATCGACACGAGTGACGTAATAGCACAATCCTATGAATGATAATATTAGCTTGGGACAACGTAATAGTTTTTATAAGACTGACCAACTATGAGAGCGAATTATAGGCAATCTGTGCGAAATGAGTACTCTGGGGCTGAAATGCCAAGCCTAGTATTAACTATCTTGGAAGCAATGCCAAGCCTAGTATTTAACTATCTTGGGAACATACAGTAAGACAACCCCTTGTCTTAGGATTACAATACTTGAATCCACCCAGCTTCCTCTCTGAGAAGTTGAACAATTATAATAAATGGGCCGGAATATCCTGCAAGCTCGCCATAAATTGTCAACCTCGGGTGATGTCAGTGGAGGAAGGACTAGCGCACAGCCCAAACACACTCACAGCTTGCTTACAATCTCATTCATATATCATGCATTCGTCACATCAAACCACTAGTAAAGTCTATAACTTTACTACACATGATCAAGAACGAAACATTCAATGCATATGGAATCAAACAAAATAAAACATTCTCTCTTTCCTGAACTTCACAAAATCATTTATCTAAAACATCATTAACTAACCGGTATAAATAGATTTCTACTTTACCTGGCCAGGTGATCTTAACTATTCACGAATCACTGTCTTTTTCTTTTCTTTTTTTTTTTTTTCACTGTCACTTTCACAACACGACACAACTGCTGGCACTAGTGTTGGTCTGCTTGCACCGGTTCAAGCTGGACTGCTGGCACCGGTCAGGCTGGACTGCTGGCGTTGGTCAGGTTGGACTGCCGATGGAGTGGCGCTGGCCAAGTATGAGGTCGAACCCGGTTAAGATGGAACAGTGACTATCACATCGATCTGTTCTCCTTTCTTTCTTCCTGCTTTAACGCATTGCACTCTCTCTCTCTCTTCTAGTCTGCCCTATCAAATGGACATGGTTGCTTTTCTTTTCTTTTTCTTTTCTTTCTTCTCCTCTTCATTAGTTAGCAACTCTCTCTTTCACATCTCTCTTTAGTCCTCCCTTGCAGACTATATCTGGTGCTAATGCTCAACTTCACTCCTCTCATCTCTCTGCCTTTCTCCTGCAGAGACCTCTCTCCCAGAACCTCTCTCTCTCTCTGTCTCTCTGTTCCTTCTCCCCCTCGTTCTGCGTTCTCTCACTCTCACATCCTTCTTATCCCGTTCGATCTGTCCAAAAAGGGCGAGTACCATTGGTCAGTATTTTACCCCTGATACCCGAAGTTATCTCCCTCTAATTCCATTGGATATTCAAATCATGACAGTCACGCCTACACGCCTTACTCTCTGTGTGGTCAATTGGTCATTTAATTGATTAGCTAGATTTCACCCCCACCACGCACTACCTTCTCCTCTCTCTTTCCTGCTTTAACCTGCGACGTCCGACTAACAATGGCGCTGGTTCCACAAATTGGCTAGATGAGCCTGAGCCAGGCGCTACGACTCGTCTCGCTAGACATCGAGGCGTCGGTCAAAGCTGCTTAGTCCGTCTGGCGGATATAGACCGTCTCTGTGGAGCCCTCCCCTATGCTTAATTGGCTGGATCCGAACATGGGCCCGTTCTACGTGGCGCCAGAATAATTTGAGTTAGAGCTTATGTCCAAAAACCTGGACCACGACTTGGTTGTTCTATTTTTGACCGCGACACTCTCTCTCTCTCTCTCTCTCTCTCAATCACGTAATATGTCAATATTTTCTGTCAGAAGTAGGTTTCTCTCGTTAGCAGTGCTGGCAGTCTGATGGAGAAGGCTGTTGGATAAAAGATCAAATCAACTGCATCTAGCTGTCAATGGAGGTTCATTAACGGCACCAGGCACAGAGTACAATGGAAGTCTCTAACACGTGCTTAGATGTGTGCGCTGTCATTCTCTCTCTCTCTCTCTCTCTCTCTCTCTCTCTCTCTCTCTCTCTCTCTCTCTCTTTCTTTCTTTCTCTCTCTCTCTCTCCCTCTCTCTCTCTCCCACACACACACACACACACACACACACACACACACACACACACACACCAATCTCTCTCTCTCTCTCTCTCTCTCTCTCTCTCCTCTCTCAAATAGCACCCAACAGTCTCTCGGCTTTGCTCTATTTCACAGACCCTTCACACGGACAGCACAGAGAATGAATGCACCGGATGACAGATGATGATATGCCTGGCACGCACGCAAACTGGTGTATCACCGACTCCACCACGACTATCACGACCGCAACAAGCTCAGATAGAACAAAGAGTTAAACGTGAGAGGATCAGCATATTGCCTCGCTTTCGAGCTGTCTGCTTTTATCGGAGTCCCGTTCGTTGGCGTAGGACCTGCTGAGTCACTTCGTGTGAGAGGACTGCTCAGTTGGCTGGGCCTCCCTCGCCGCTGGGCTTCCCTCGCCGTGTGTGCCAGGTTCTTGTACTTTCGCTGTCCAGTGAGCTCTGCCTGTGTGCATAGTCCGCCAATGAACCACGGGATGCATACTTTATACTTCATTTGTTTTCATACTTCATATCGTGACTTTTGTTTTCTGCTGAATCGTGAACATTTCTCCGCAGTCCACAAAGTTGATACTCACGTATCAGCACAGCATTAGTAATTAGCAGAGCAAGGAGCTGAGTAACCTTCAAGAGGAGTAAGCTTCAAGATACAACGTAATCATTCAATTTCGGTTTCTCCAAAGAGGTGTCACTCGGCGCGGACTTGCCCATATACGCTG
>CM031610.1:56330309-56342809 GCA_018398815.1 Conus ventricosus | reverse complement strand
AGAATGGTTTAGACGACATATCAATAAACATTACCTGTATAGTATCTGACAGACATGGCATGGAACATTCACCTGTAGGGTAACAGACATGGCATGGAACATCCACTGTAGGGTATCTAATAGAATGGCATGGAACATCCACCTGTAGGGTATCTAACAGACATGGCATGGAACATTCACATTTAGGGTATCTAACAGACATGGCATGGAACATCCACCTGTAGGGTATCTAACAGACATGGTATGGAACATTCACTGTAGGGTATCTAACAGACATGGCATGGAACATTCACTGTTGGGTACTAACAGACATGGCATGGAACATCCATCTTTAGGGTATCTAACGGACATGGCATGGAACATCCACCTGTAGGGTATCTAACAGACATGGCATGGAACATTCCCCTGTAGGGTAACAGACATGGAAATGGAACATTCACTTTGTAGGGTATCTAACAGACATGGCATGGAACACCCACCTGTAGGGTATCTAACAGACATGGCATGGAACATTCACTTTGTAGGTGTCACGGACAAAAAAAAGAAACAACCCCAACTTGGGGAGTCGCCAGCCAATTTGTTCGGACATAAGTCCAAACTCAAACATTCTAGGCGCCACGTAGACCGGGCCCATGGTTCGGATCCGGCCAATTAAGCTTAGTGGAGAGGCTTCACAGGGACGGTGCGATCCACCCAGACTGACTAAGCCGTTTTGACCGACGCCTCGATGTCTAGCGAGACGAGTCGTAGCGCCGGGCTCAGGTTCATCTAGCCACTTTGTGGAACCAGCGTCATTGTTACTCAGACGTCGTGGCGCCCACCCAGCCTCAGCTAGCCACTTTACACTGACCAGTGTCCACGACTTAAAGCCACACGGGCCAGTCAAGTAGGAAAGGGGGGAAGGTAGTGTGTGGTGGGGTGAAATCTGGCTAATCAATTAAATGACCAATTGACCACCACAGAGAGTAAGGTGTGTAGGCGTGACTGTCATGATTTGAACATCCAATGGAATTAGAGGGGGATAACTTCGGGTGTCAGGGCGGTAAAAATACTGACCAATGGTACTCGCCCTTTTCGGACAGATCGGAACGAATAAGAAAGATGTGAGGGGGAGGAGAACGGGAGAACGAGGGGGAGAACGAACAGAGAGAGAGAGAGAGGAGAGGTCTGAGTGTAATCTCTGAGGAGAGAAGAGGAGAGAGATGAGGGGAGGAGAGAAAGAACCAAGTTGAGAGATTAGCATGAGATAGTCTGCAGAGGAAGACTGAGGAGAGATGTGGAGAGAGAGAGAGTTGCTAATTAATGAAGAAGAAAAGAAAGAAAAGAAAAAAGAAAAGGAAAGCAACCATGTCCATTTGATAAGAGCAGACTAGAAGAGAGAGAGAGAGAGTGCAATGCGTTAATGCAGGAAGAAAGAAAGGAGAACAGATCGATGTTGATAGTCACTGTTCTATCCTCACTGGGGTTCGACCTCGTACTTGGCCAGCGCCACTTTCATCAGCAGTCCAGCCTGACCAACGCCAGCAGTCCGGCTTGACCGGTGCAAGCAGACCAACACCAGCGCCAGCGTTGTGACGCGTTGTGAAAGTGACAGTGAAAGAAAAAAAAAGGGAAAAGAAAAAAAAGACAGTGATTCGTGAATAGTTAAGATCACCTGGCCAGGTAAAGTAGAAATCTATTTATACCCGGGTTAGTTAATGATGTTTTAGATAAATGATTTTGTGAAGTTCAGGAAAGAGAGAATGTTTTATTTTGTTTCATTCCATATGCATTGATGTTTCGTTCTATGAAACATGTGTAGTAAATTTTATAGACTTTACTAGTGGTTTGATGTGACGAATGCATGATATATGAATGAGATCGTAAGCAAGCTGTGAGTGTGTTTGGGCTGTGCGCTAGTCCTTCCTCCATCGACACCACCCGAGGTTGACAATTTATTGGCGACCCTGCCAGGATTCTTCTGGCCCATTTATTATAATGTTCAACTTCTCAGAGAGGAAGCTGGGTGGGATTCAAGTATTGTATCCTAAGACAAGGGGTTGTCTTACTGTATGTTCCCAAGATAGTTAAATACTAGGCTTGGCATTGCTTCCAAGATAGTTAATACTAGGCTTGGCATTTCAGCCCAGAGTACTCATTTCGCACAGATTTCCTATAATTCGCTCTCATAGTTGGGTCAGGCGCTGGGCGTTTTTATAAAAACTAATTACGTTGCCCCAAGCTAATATTATCATTCATAGGATTGTGCTATTACGTCACTCGTGTCGGTAACCACCAGTTTGGCTGTCGTAGTAGTAAAATCTTGTTCAAAAAAAAAAAAAAAAAAAAAAAAAAAAAAAAGAAGTTATCATGGCGGAAGAAAAGAACACCCTATTGAACAACTTGTGAGCGTCGCTCGTGATCTAGGTTACTCAGGAGATGAGTTGCGTGCATTCGTTGAAAACCAACAAAAATGGAAAGGGATGAGCGAGCAGAAAGACGACGTGTCGCGGTAGAAAAAGAGGAAACAGAAAGAATGAAGCAGGAAACAGAAAGAATAAGGGAAGCGCAGGAAACAGAAAGAATGAAGCAGGAAACAGAAAGGATTAAAGCTAGGGAAAACGCAGGAAACAGAAAGACTAAAGGTTCAACTAGAGCTAGAGAAAGTGAGAATACAAAGGGAGACCACCGAGGATGGTAGTTCACTTTCCAGTGACTCTGTGCGCAGCTATGCCCCCGACCCAAGTTGCCAAAATTCTCGGAAGGGACCGATTCGATTGATGCATACATCAGTCGTTTCGAAACGTTTGCAACCAGTCAGGGTTGGCTCCAGAAGAGTGGGCAGTCATTTTGTCAGCGCTATTGACGGGTAAGGCATTGCAGATTTTCACTGCGTTACCAGCAGAACAACAGTCTGATTTTGGTGCTGTGAAGGAGTCTTTAATGAAGGGATTTGACCTCACAGAGGAAGGATTCAGAAAGAAATTTCGGTCAGCTAAATTACAAGCAGGTGAGACGTACACTCAGTTTGGTGCACGTCTAGATCACTATTTTGAGAAATGGTTAGAGTTGAGCGGTACGAAAAGGGAGTTCGCTGAGTTGAAAGAGCTAGTTATGAAAGAACAGATTTTGTCAGGTTGCGGCCCTGAGTTAACCATACATTTGAAAGAGAGACAGCCAGAGACAGCAGGAGAGTTGTTGAAGTTCGCAAGGTGTATAGAGAGGCACGTTTGGGCACTAAGGTGCAGGAGAAACAGGTGCTAGGCACAGGTGAGAAGAGTGCAAGGAGACTAGGGGAGTTTTCTGCAAAGTCTGCAAACCCAGTGGTGGGGCAGAAGGAAGGGCAAAGGGACATTAGGTGTTTCATTTGTCACAAGAAGGGACATGTGGCGAGGGATTGTCGCATGAGGTTCCAGAAGGCAGCAGCCTTGCAAGAAGTCGATAAGGGTCGTCAAGGGAAACGACTGCAGTGGAACCAAAGGGGATTCAGTCTGAAGAGGGTGGAGTGCAGCTATGGCTAGCACTGGACAGCAGTCAGTGTCAGGGATGGAGGGCACTAGGCTGAGTGGTCGTTACCAGTGGAAGAAGGGTGGATTGGCCAGCAGAGGGTGAAAGTGTTACGAGACACTGGTTGTTCATGCGGTGTGGTACGAACAACGCTGGTCGATAAAGGGGATTTGACAGGGCAAATCCAGACCTTACTCTAATCGATGGCACTGTGAGGGAGTTTCCAGTTGCTAAGATAGAAGTACGTACCCCTTACTTCTCAGGCGAGTTGTCTGCGTTGGTGATGGAAGAAACCCCTTCACGATTTGATCATTGGAAATATTCCAGGGGCAAGGGATCCAGGGGATCCTGAGTTGTTGACTGCTACAGGGGCAGCAGTTCAAACACGGAGCAAGAAGGAGGAAAAGGTGTTAAAACGTTAGTTGTCCAGGAAGGAAGTCGGGCATAGACGTGTCGCCTGATGAGTTTTAGGGCTGCACAGGAACAAGACCCTTCGCTCGAGAAGTCTTGGGAGTTGGCAAGAGGTGGAGAGAAACAGGAGGTTAGAGGAGGTGAGACAGAATTTCTTGTGAAAGGCGGGCTGTTGTACCGAGTTTCACCAAGAGGAAGACAGGTAAGGTGACCACTCAGTTAGAGGTACCAGCAGGTTATCGTGCCCACTGTCATGTCAGTGGGTCACGAGTCGCTCATGGCGGGTCATCTCGGCACCAGCAAAACAGCTGACCGAATCTTTGATGACTTTCATTGGCCAGGAGCAATGGCAGACATCAAGCGTTTCTGCATGTCATGTGACGTGTGTCAAAGGTCAGCCACAAGAGGGGTGAAGAGGAAGGCGCCTCTTAAACATCCCCCTTTAATTGACACACCATTCAGGAGGGTGGCTGTTGATCTGATTGGCCCCAAACGCGCCCTGTTCCAAAGGTGGGCACAGGTATGTGTTGACGCTGGTGGACTACGCGACCAGATACCCAGAAGCGGTTGCATTGAAAGGCGTAGATACGCAACAGGTCGCTGAAGGGCTGGTAGACATCTTCTCTCGCGTGGGTGTGCCAGCACAAATTCTCAGTGACAGGGGGTCACAGTTCACCTCAGGCGTGATGAGGGAGGTCAACAGGCTGCTAGGGATCACACAGCTGCTCACTACCCCATACCATCCACAATGCAATGGCTTGGTGGAAAGATTCAACGGTGTGCTGAAGGGCATCTTAAAGAAGCTCTGTGAGGAAAGGCCAGCAGATTGGGACGCTACATTCCAGCGGCACTGTTTGCCTACAGGAAGCCCCTCAGGAAAGCACAGGCTTTTCGCCATTTGAGCTGCTGTATGGGCGGACAGTTCGGGGACCGGTGTGCATTCTCAAAGAGCTGTGGTCCGGAGAACAGGAGTCCGAAGAAGTCAAAACCACATATCAGTATGTGGTAGACTTACGCAATAGGCTCGAGGAGACATGTAAGGTCGCAAGGGAGAGTTTGCAGGAGGCTAGGGTCGTCCAGAAGAAGCAGTATGACAGGAAGGTGAGGAAGCAATTTTCCCCAAGGTGGGAGACCAAGTCCTGTTACTGCTTCCACGGATCACAACAAGCTGCTGATGCATTGGAAGGGACCATTCACCATCATTGAAAAGGTAGATCAGGACTACCGAATCGATGTGAATGGGAAATCAAAACTTTTCCATGCAAATTTACTCCGCAAATATATTCAGGGGTGAGAGTCAGCACATAGGCGCAGCAGCAATCATTGATGGAGGTGAGGGAGACCCAGCAGAAGAAGGAAGATTTTGTTGCCTGAGTTTCCAGGAGAAGAGTCATACAGGGATGTGTCACTGTATGAAGGGCTAGACAGTAGGAGACAGGAGGAAGTTAGTGGGCTCCTAAGAACAGTATAGGGCGTCCCTGACTGATAAACCAGGCAGGACAACTCTAGAGACATGTACGGGGGAGTTAACATCACAGAAACCCGTACATGTGAAAGCCTACCCGATCCCATATGCCACCAAGCAAGTGATCGAGGAGGAGGTAGAAAAGATGTTGGACCTTGGGGTGATTGAACCGTCCAAATCATCATATAGTGCACCCGTCGTCTTAGTGAGGAAAAAGTCAGGTGAGCATCGATTCTGTGTGGACTATAGACGTTGAACAGTGTCACCAAGGTCGATGCAGAGGTCATACCCAACATGGAAGACCTGTTCGCTCAGATCGCCACAAGCAAGAGCCAGTATTTCACCAGGATCGATCTGAGCAAGGGTTACTGGCAAATAGCCTTGAGTGAGGACTCAAAGGAAGTCACAGCATTTTCCACTCCTATGGGGCTATACCAGTGGCGAGTACTCCCTTTTGGGATGGTCAACGCACCTGCGGTCTTTTCTCGAATGATGAGGAAGCTATTGACGGGATTGGAAGGTGTTGTGAATTTCATGGATGACATTCTGATAGCATCCGAGACATGGGAGGAGCATATGAGGCAGCTAGGAGCAGTTTTGGAGAGGTTGAGACAAGCCAATCTCACAGCCAGACCAACAAAGTGCCAGGTTGGTTTTCCAAGCCTGGAGTTCCTAGGTTTTGTTGTCGGAGGCGACACAAAGCAGCCGGAAAGAGGAAAGGTGGAGAAGATGATGAATTCAGAGAGGCCAAAGACCAAACAGAAGTCAGGAGTCTGCTAGGTTTTATTGGGTTCTATAGGGAGTTTGTCCCAAACTTTGCTGCAATCACGAGTCTCTCAGTGATTTGGTCAAGGCAGGGAAACCGGCAGTGGTCGAATGGTCAGACGCTGCAGAGCAAGCACTGCAGACGGTGTTTTGGGAAAAACTAGGTTCCCGTCCCATCTTGAAGCTACCAGATATGTCCAAACCATTTTTGTTGCGGACAGATGCATCAGGTGGTGGGGTAGGTGCAGTATTGTTTACAGGAGCATGAAGGGGTCGAGTTCCCTGTGAGATATGCTAGCAGGAAGTTGACAAAGTGTGAGGAAGGGTACGCAACGGTGGAGAAGGAGTGTTTAGCTGTCGTGTGGGCCGTGCAGAAGTTCCACAAATACTTGTATGGGAAAGAGTTCGTGATAGAGACAGATCACCAACCACTCAAATTCCTGCAGGAGGCACAGTGAAAAAACAGCAGAGTTCTGCGTTGGGCAATGGCACTGCAGCCTACAGGTATCGAGTGCAGTACATCCCAGGTCGACAGAATGTCGGAGCTGACTATTTAAGCGTGTAGTCTAGCAAGCTGCAACTCAGAGGAAGTCAGTCATATCCGGGGTGCTTTGTTGATAATATGTGTTGATGACAGTTATGTTGATTGGATAGGGGGCCATTCCCAGTTGGCTATGGTTCATATTATTTTTGTGTGAGACTTGTTCATATTTTCTTTGTGAGACTTGTTCATGTGAATGTAGTTATGCTTGGAGCATACAGTCGCTTGTGTAGTGATGCATTATTTGCAATAAGTGAGGATGGAGATTCCTCAGTGAAGTGCCATGGATCGTGATCATATTATATTGTGCTTTTCATAAGAATTGTGAAGAGAAGATATGGCAAATCCGCAGGTAGGGGGAATCGCATAAGTGCGCACAGAGGTCGTTATAAAATGAGTTGAAATAACGCAAGAGCGCACGTCACTGATAACTCATTGGAGTGGTATTCACTAATGATGTATTTTATAACTTATAAACCGTTGGTGGTAAAGTATTTTAAAAACTTTGCACGTGTAGCTGTGTGTCAGCAAATTCGGTTGTTGTTTTTTGTACCGTTGTTTTGAGACAATGCGGAGCATGGTCTTTGCAAGGGGGAAATTGTCACGGACAAAAAAAAGAAACAACCCAACTTGGGGAGTCGCCAGCCAATTTGTTCGGACATAAGTCCAAACTCAATCATTCTAGGCGCCACGTAGACCGGGCCCATGGTTCGGATCCGGCCAATTAAGCTTAGTGGAGAGGCTTCACAGGGACGGTGCGATCCACCCAGACTGACTAAGCCGTTTGACCGACGCCTCGATGTCTAGCGAGACGAGTCGTAGCGCCGGCTCAGGTTCATCTAGCCACTTTGTGGGAACCAGCGTCATTGTTACTCAGACGTCGTGGCGCCCAACCAGACTCAGCTAGCCACTTTACACTGACCAGTGTCCACGACTTAAGCCACACGGGCCAGTCAAGTAGGAAAGGGGGGAAGGTAGTGTGTGGTGGGGGTGTAAATCTGGCTAATCAATTAAATGACCAATTGACCACCACAGAGAGTAAGGTGTGTAGGCGTGACTGTCATGATTTGAACATCCAATGGAATTAGAGGGGGATAACTTCGGGTGTCAGGGCGGTAAAAATACTGACCAATGGTACTCGCCCTTTTCGGACAGATCGGAACGAATAAGAAAGATGTGAGAGGGAGAGAACGGGAGACGAGGGGAGGGAGAACGAACAGAGAGAGAGAGAGAGGAGAGGTCTGAGTGTAATCTCTGAGGAGAGAAGAGGAGAGAGATGAGGGGAGGAGAGAAGAGAACCAAGTTGAGAGATTAGCATGAGATAGTCTGCAGAGGAAGGACTGAGGAGAGATGTGGAGAGAGAGAGAGGTTGCTAATTAATGAAGAAGAAAAGAAAGAAAAGAAAAAAAGAAAAGGAAAGCAACCATGTCCATTTGATAAGAGCAGACTAGAAGAGAGAGAGAGAGAGTGCAATGCGTTAATGCAGGAAGAAAGAAAGGAGAACAGATCGATGTTGATAGTCACTGTTCTATCCTCACTGGGGTTCGACCTCGTACTTGGCCAGCGCCACTTTCATCAGCAGTCCAGCCTGACCAATGCCAGCAGTCCGGCTTGACCGGTGCAAGCAGACCAACACCAGCGCCAGCAGTTGTGACGCGTTGTGAAAGTGACAGTGAAAGAAAAAAAAAGGGAAAAGAAAAAAAAGACAGTGATTCGTGAATAGTTAAGATCACCTGGCCAGGTAAAGTAGAAATCTATTTATACCCGGGTTAGTTAATGATGTTTTAGATAAATGATTTTGTGAAGTTCAGGAAAGAGAGAATGTTTTATTTTGTTTCATTCCATATGCATTGATGTTTCGTTCTATGAACATGTGTAGTAAAGTTATAGACTTTACTAGTGGTTTGATGTGACGAATGCATGATATATGAATGAGATCGTAAGCAAGCTGTGAGTGTGTTTGGGCTGTGCGCTAGTCCTTCCTCCATCGACACCACCCGAGGTTGACAGTAGGGTATCTAACAGACATGGCATGGAACATCCACCTGTAGGGTATCTAACAGACATGGCATGGAACATTCACTTTGTAGGGTATCTAACAGACATGGCATGGAACATCCACCTGTAGGGTATCTAACAGGCATGGCATGGAACATTCACGTGTAGGGTATCTAACAGACATGGCATGGAACATTCACCTGTAGGGTATGTAACAGACATGGCATGGAACATCCACCTGTAGGATATCTAACAGACATGACATGGAACACCTGTAGGGTATCTAACAGACATGGCATGAAATATTCACCTGTAGGGTATCTGACCGACAGGCCATTGAACATTCACCTGTAGGGTATCTAACAGACATGGCATGGAACTTCTTCTTCCTCGTTCGCTGGCAGACATGGCATGGAACATCCATCCACCTGAAGGATATCTAACAGACATGGCATGGAACATCCACCTGTAGGGCATCGAACAGACATGGCATGGAACATCCATCCACCTGAAGGATATCTAACGGACATGACATGGAACAATCACCAGTAGGTATGTGACAGACATGGCATGGAACATCCACCTGTAGGGCATCTAACAGACATGACATGGAACATCCATCCACCTGAAGGATATCGAACAGACATGACATGGAACAATCACCAGTGGGTATGTGACAGACAGGGCATGGAACATCCACCTGTAGGTTATCTGTTACATGATATGTGTTCTTTGTTAGGTGTACTTTTTAATCGATGTGTGCTGGTGTGTGCATGTATGTGCATGAGCGCGCATGTGTGTGTTTGTGTGTGCGCGCGCGCGTGTGTGTGGGGGTGTTTGTGTATATGGGTGGGGTGGGGGGTGTTTGTGTGTGTGTGTGCATGCACGCGTGTGTTTCGCACGCGTGTGTGTGTGTGCATGCAGGCGTATGTGTGTTTGTGTGTGTGAGCGCGGTCACATAGGTTTGTATGGGCGTGTGTGTGTGTGTGTGTGTGTGTGTGTGTGTGTGTGTGTGTGTGTGTTCTGACCTGTAATTCCCTCTTTTCTGCATTTCTATGTCCCTCTGTATCTCACTCCCTCAACACACACACACACACACACACACACACACACACACACACACACACACACACACACACACACACAGTCCAGACTGTCTCTCCTTACACATCTGACCGAGGCAACATATGCACACTCTATCTCGGCGAGGTCACCCTTGCTTCACATGGCTGTCCACGCGCGCCACGACCTCCATAGCCCTGAACAGAGTCAGCTGTCCACCAACACTTTGTATGAAGGCATTGAAGGGAAGGGTGAGGGAATTGATGGGGCAGGAAATAAGAAGGTGGCCTGGGGTGGGAGAGGTGACTATAGTAGCCACACCACCAAGTCATTCACACATTAAGCTTTAAAGATCCCCACAAAGATCCCCGCACCGTCCAATCCCACGTACCGAGGCGTTTCCCACCAGAGCTCTTTTTTTTTTTTAATTCACAACCACCCACCCTTCCTACCTTCATCCCTCGATGCGTCCCTCTCTCTATTCCCCCTACCACACCCGACTACCCCGGGTGTGGTGTGGCTTAGAGAGTACAAGAGAGAGGCGGGGGGAGGAGGGGGGGGTGCAAATAACAAAGATGAATGGCTCAGAGAGCGGTACGGGCAGGAGGGAATGAGAACGCGGGAGGGACTGGGGAGGGGGGGGGTGAGGAGGGTGGAGAGGCCTAGGCGACGCACTCGTGGGACGCCGTGGAGAGAGAGAGAGAGAGAGAGAGAGAGAGATTCAATTGATTAGACGTGGAGTAGCGTGGAACAGAAGAAAACCCTCGTTGACTCTCGGAACAAGAGAGGCCGAGTCGACTTGTCCGCGCGGCATGGTAGTACAAAGAGTCCACCGAGTCTTGGAGCGTTGGGTTGATTAATGTGCCACCACCACTGAGTGACACTGTCGTGCGGGCTTGTGTGTTGTGCGTGCTCGTGTGTGCGGTACACGTGGTCGTCGTGTGGATGAAAGCAGAGTGCATTATGATGGCTCGTACGTGTGGGGTGACAGCATAGTCGAAGCACTACTACAAAATTACGTCTAAAAGTGTGCGTTCACTGGTTGGCGCGCCGACAACACAAAGCGCACTGCTGCTACAACATGTGCGAGGTGGACAACGCATTGTTCCACAAGGCCAGCGTGGCTTGGCTTTGGAGTTGGGTTTGTATGCACTGCTCTTGATGGACATCGTGCGAGCGCGGGATAGCTCTTTGTGACTGTGGCAAGGGGAAATTGCTGTGGGATAGTTTGTAGAGATCTTTGTAGGTATGTGTTTTAAGATGGAATAGTGTGGGATATAATGTACCTGAGAGCTGTTTGTTACTGTGTGTTTTACTTTTAAGATGGAGGACTGTGGGATAGCATATAGGCCTATAGAGCTCTTTGTGGCCGTGTTTGAGGTGGAAGAGTGTTGGAAAGCATAGGGCTTTTTACTGTATATGAGACAGAATACTTTTGGAAAGTTTAGAGCTCTTGTTAGTCTTTGAGGTGGAATAGTGTTGGAGAGCACAGAGCTCTTTGTTAGTCTTTGAGGTGGAATAGTGTTGGAGAGCACAGAGCTCTTTGTTACTCTTTGAGGTGGAATAGTGTTGGAGAGCACAGAGCTCTTTGTTACTGTGTTTGAGGTGGAATAGTATTGGATAGCACCATAGCGCTTTGTTTAAGTGTTTGAGGTGGAATAGTGTTGGATAGCAGCTCTTTGTTACTCTTTGAGGTGGAATAGTATTGGAGAGCACAGAGCTCTTGTTGCTCTTTGAGGTAAATAGTGTTGGAGAGCACAGAGCTCTTTGTTACTCTTTGAGGTGAAATAGTGTTGGAGAGCACAGAGCTCTTTGTTACTCTTTGAGGTGGAATAGTGTTGGATAGCATAGAGTTCTTTGTTACTGTGTTTGAGGTGGAATAGTATTGGATAGCACATAGCGCTTTGTTTAAGTGTTTGAGGTGGAATAGTGTTGGATAGCACATAGCGCTTTGTTTTAGTGTTTGAGGTGGAATAGTGTTGGGTAGCATATAGCGCTTTGTTTCAGTGTTTGAGGTGAAATAGTGTTGGATAGCATAGAGCTCTGTTTCAATGTATTTGAGGTCGAATAGTGTTGGATGGAATAGAGCTCTTTGTTACTGTGTTTAAGGTGGAATAGTGTTGGATAGCATAGAGCTCTGTTTTGGTGCATTTGATCTGGAATAGTGTTTTGTAGCACATATCTCTTTGTTACTGTGTTTAAGGCAGAATTGTGTGAGGTGTGTGTTTGAGATGGGATATTATAGAGATCGTGTAGAGACCTCTCTGCGATTGAAGATTATGGAGGTTATGTCTACTGTTTTTCGCTGAGTACTGATTTTTTTTTAAAATATATATTGAATGAGGGTCATATCTAGGGCTCATTGCTGTTATTATGTGTAAGATGGAATTCTGTGGGATCGTCTATCGCTCCACTAGCTCTTTGTTACACAGAATTCAAGGAGTCCGTATCTTCGAAAAGTTTTGTCTTTGAGAACGAAGATGTTAGGGACTGAGTACTTAGCTGGTTGTACAGGTCAGAGCAGAATAGTGTGAGATTCAGAGTTCCAGCAGAAAATAGGGCTGTCTGTGACAGAGCAGCAGGATGAGAGTGTTTTTGAACAGTTTAAACAAAGTCCTTTGCAACGTGAAGAAATTCCATGGGCAGGATACCTTTTCTGGTGTTGATCTGTAGTCTGGAACAAGCGCTTCTGTTTCTTTCTGTCCGTCGTTGATAGTCTCTGTTACGATTCCCGGCTGCTGTTTTTTCATGTCTGTTGTAGACAGGTTCCCC
>CM031610.1:56318738-56326238 GCA_018398815.1 Conus ventricosus | reverse complement strand
GGCCCGGTGTACTAATCGTCTCCCCTTCTCTGGGGTTGGGTCAAGACGGGAAGTTCCCCAGCTGGCCAAGTAAACCCCTGCAGTGCCTCAGCTCTCTGTTTCCCGGGAGTTGAGCATAATCAGGGGGGATAGGGTTTGTTGCATCTCTTTTGTCGTATGTATCTCCGAAGCCTGGAAGGTCAAGACATTGGTTTCTTGCCCGCGGCCCTTGAGTTGAGACTCCAAGTGGTGGGTAAGGAGGATGAAACACAAATTCCAACTCAAATGGCTTTTTCCAAAATCATCCCCCCCCAAAAAAAGAGGAAGGCAGCATCCCAATTTTAGGGGATTTTGATAGTGACATGCATTTCGAATATGGAGGTTAAGACAGAAGACAGTTTTTGGGGCTCCTGCACGTTATGGAAGGAACTGAGCAATAAAGACTCCCTTTCAGCTTGAGCCCGTTTGCTAACCAAAAGGGGTTTTTTCAAGGTATAGCAGGTGAACCCTCGGACCATCAAGAGGTGGGAAACGGCTCGTTTCATCATTCAGTGCAAAATCGCAAAAACAATCTGAACCTGCAGAAAAGCACCGAAACTTGTGGACAGGGAGATCAGGGTAACTCCCCCACAAATCAATAAATTCATCAAAAGGAGTGATTCGCGTGCAGGAATTATTCAGGTGTATTCAGAGGCAGAGATCAAAACGGAGCTGCATCCCAGGTGGGACGGAGGTTAGCAGGGTGACTGTCAAAAGAAAAAAAGGGGTGCAGAAAGAAGTGGCCACCACACCCTATTTCTGACATACTGCAACCTTGCTGCTCCTGTCATCAAAGTCGGCATAACCTGATTGTCCGGGTTCTGTTGTACGTTCCGTCCCCGTAGAGGTGCTTCCGATGCCAGAAGTTTGGCCATGTCAGAGACCGTATGTTTCTGCTGGGCAGAGTGTGTGGTATTTGCCTGCAAGGCAACCCAAGAGGGCCGTGTAAAGATCCGGCACATTGTGCAAACTGCGGTGGCGACATCCGCCTCCTCTTCACGAATTGGTCCTCTGTGGATTCAGGAATCTGCAATACAAAGGGGTTAAGACAAAAAGAAAATCTCCTTTTTGAAGCCCGCAAGAAGTGTTGTGGCAGTCAGACGCCGACAGCCTTCTTCGTATGCTTCGCCGTAAAGAAAGTTTCCACAGTTCCAACTCCGGTCCAGTCTGCTGTCAGACTGATAATTTTTTACGTTTTCGAATACATTGCAAGGAAAAACTGTCATCTCTGGTGAAGCAGGTCCACCACCTTCCAAACCAAAGTGAACTGCCCCTGGTGGGATGCAAAAAATCCGCCACACCTCGACTGCCTCAGCAGTCTACAACATCTGCGCCGGCAGATTAAAAAAAACCAGCACCTCGAACTCCTCTGTCCAGTGCCCTGGCGGCAAGGATTCCACCCAGTGTGGAGATGGTGGAGATTAGGACAAAACCTCCACCATCTCCAAATTCCAGACCTCTCCACCCACTCCAAAATCCAGGCCCTTGTCACCTGCGGCAAGTCCTGCCAGCGGGTCAAAGACCAACACAGTCCAGTGAAACTAAAAAATAGAGTCACTCCATTGGCCGCAGATGCGATGAGGAGATGGACCTGATCTCTCTCCTTTTCGCCTCTGCACCATTGATAGTACAAATATTCATTGGAATAATCCGTGGACATAAATTCCAACTTTGAGGAGCTCAGTTTTTTTTTTTTTTTTGAGCTTCTTTGTCGATACTATAAAACCTTCCCGACGGGCTCTTCAGGAAACCCAAATCAAAGCCAGAAGACCTTACACTATCTGGCTTTAATATACTTTCAAAACCTCACAACATCCACGTTGTGGATTGTCGGGCGGTGTTTGCCCTTCTCCTACACAAAAACTTTGTTGTATAGTCCTTCACTTGTCTACCTCCCTTCATGCTGTAGCTGCCGAGAGTCACTCTCCACAAGACCCTGTGACACTCTGTTCCTTATCTTCACCTTCGTCCCGGTTTGTCGTCAGGACCTTGCATGTCTGATAGGAAGAACTTCCTCGACCTTTTTTGCTGTTGGGTGACTTTTAACGATCACAAACCCTCATTTGGGGTAGTGCCGGTACGACACACCAGAGTCTGCTGATTGAAGATGTCCATTCCAGACTTTGATTTGTGTTGTCTGAATGACGGATCTGCAACTTACCTCGCACTCTTCCACGTTCACATTCGTGTTTAGATTTGTCGGTTGTGACCCCTCGCTGTCCCTGGACAACGATGAGTAGGTCTGTCCATGACGAACTGCACGGAAGTGAACCATTTCCCTGTCCTTCTACAACCTGAATAACTGAACACGTCTCTGTTTCACAACATCTAAATTCAAGAAAGCAAACTGGGATCTATACGCAACCACTATTTCTAAAGAATTCCGGACACTGACTTTTCTTCAAGTCCGACCCAGCCTGAATCCACTGACTAACACTGAGATCAAGTGTGGCTAAAGCATGTATTCCATGTCTTCCGGATAAACTACAAATGCCAAAAACACCTGGTTTTAAGATTCAGACTGGCCAACAATGTTCCAATAGTTCGAAATCGGCCTCAGCGTCAGGTAAAACCAACGTACCTTCTTCGGGTCCCAACGCTACGATCCCATCAAAAACTCCGTGCTAAATCTAGACTCACTATTAAAATCAGTAAACGTCGGTCCCTGGAGAAGTCTTCTGCCCAGGCTGACATCAAGAAACTTCTAAGAAAAAAGTGTGGAACATCATTAAGAAAATAAAAGGGAAAACAACCTGTCCCACTGTGAACCATCTCAAGTTTTTCAGATTCTGTTAATAAAAAGAAGAAGCGTTGCTAATCTGCTTGCTTCAACCATTTGAAAAGAATTCCTCCTCTTCTAAAAAATCAGTCACATTTGTCAACACAAAGCCCTAAAAGAAAAATCCCCTGCAACTTTTCAATCGACAACAGGAAGACTAAACAATCTTCCTTTTACATTAAAACGAGCTGAAATCTGCCTACTCTCTTGGCAGCGATTCCTCACCAGGTATAGAATATACATACAATATCAACTATTGAAACATCATCCGCAAGAAGGTCTGAACATCCTTTACAGGTTACAACCACGTTGGACTAAACAGGTTTGCTTCCACCCTCTTGCTGACAGCCCTCATTATTCCCATCCCAACCAGAAAAGATCTTTCTAATCCATCTAACTATAACGTCCCAAGTATCTTTGACCAGCTGTGTCAGTAAACTGATGGAGAAAATTGTCAGATGCTAGTCTCAAGTGATGATTGGAAACTCGAACCGATGCCCTTTTGCGAAAGAACATGTGTTTCCGCAACATCGTAGTACAGTTGACCAATTGATTCCGGTCTGGAATCTAACACTTGAACGCTTTTTTAAACAGACAGCTTGCAGTGGGGCAATTTTCTTTGACTTGGAGAAGGCCTACGCTACCACCTTAAGTCGGGATACTTCATGATCTCCACGATCTGGGTTTCGGAGGTCATCTTCTCTCTTTTTATTCAAAATTTTTATTGGCAGAAACGACAGTTTCAGGTCGGTTTGGCACACTCTCTCTGATGTCCACGATGCAGGGAGTTGGGTTTCCCAGGGAGCATACTGTCTCCTGCCCTCTTTAGTATTAAAATCAACAACATTGTGAAATCAATTCACAGGGTTCAGACTTGCTCAATGTTTTGTGATGATTTTGCGTCTAACTCACTTGAAGCCTGTACCCGAGTGTCCAGCGCAGAGCTCCACTTTGCGTAGATAAAATCCATCGATGGGCCGTGATGAAAACGTTACACCTTTTCTGCAACAAAAACCCAAGTATTCAACTTCCCATAACTTCCGTCATTTTTTCCAGATCCGGAACTTCAAGTAGGGAAATCTCCCATTCCCGCTGTTAAAGAGGCCAAATTTCTGGGAGTCATTTTTGACCAAAAACATACTTTTCAGCCATAAAAAAAACCTCAAAACTGCTTTGCCAAAAGCAATGAATATTCTGCTTCTTGCGGGTCCGTAGCACACACCCGACTGGGGCGCTGATAAGAAGAACTTGTTGCACCTCGACAGAGCCCTGGTCCGTTCTAAACAGGACTAGCGGTTGTGCTGTGTACGGCTCCGCAAGAATCCATCTACCTCAAACTCTTGGAACCCTATCCACGCATCAAGGGCTTCGTCTCTGTCTTGGAGCGTCCGCACTCACATCACCCTTGACAGCCCTGTACGCAGAGGCAGTGAACATTCACTGTCCAATTCGCATGGCTAAACTGTCTTGATATATTATAATCCGACTGTTCTCAGAAACCACAGAATCCTGCCCTATGACTGTGTTTTTGACCCTCCCGTTCCAAAGTAAGTTTGAAATACCCGAAATGTATTCCGCCGTTGGGGGCTTCGTATGCGCCACACGTGCGGAATTCAGTAAAAGACCCTGGGAGTAGTTTTCCGATTTTTTCCAAGTTTCCGATCAACCTCCATGGACCTTTTTTCACAACCGGAGATTCGTTTTGAATCTCGCAGCTTTCCGTAAGGAGTCACAGCTCTCTTGGCGTACAAGTCTTTGTATGCGAGCTCGTCCCAAATTCCCATCCTATCAAAAGTTTTCACTGACGGTTCCAGTCTGATGATGGAGTTCCTGTGCAGCCTACTGCCCTGTGGGCTCCTTCACAGTTATTGGTTGAACATATTAAAACCATTTTTATTTTTTTTTTTTCCCCCCAGATGCATTCTTCTAATTCTGCTGAACTACTGCACCTAGTACTGGCTTTGAAGATAATCTCCCCATTACTTCGAGAGACATTCTGTTTCTGTCGGATTCGCTGTCAGCTTTGTAGGCCAAAGCCTGCCGCAACCTTCAGCACCAAACTTTTATTTTTTTTGAACTTTTTCGCAGTTGAAGCGGACGTTACAACATTTACTCTTGCTTGGGTGCCTGCCATGTTGGCATCGCGGGAACGAAATGTTTGATCGTTTAGCCAAGACGGCACAAGAGAGCAATGTCCAACCCACCTTATATCCCCTGCTCAGATGTGAAACCCAAAATTAACGATATGTTGAGAGACCTCTTGGAGGGAAATTGGAACACACATATGAATAACCAAAAAAACACCTTTCATCCTCCAAACCTAAAGACTTCCTCCCATTCTACGTCGGTGGTCGTAAAGAGGAAAACGGTTCTGTGCCAGCTCACACCGGCCATTCGTATTTTACAACCCATTCTTACCGTTTTAAAGAGTGAAGAAGCTCCGTGGTGCATTCCATGTCAGCACCACTCACAATGAACATGGGTTCTCTTTTAGAGTGGTTGGTACTTGCACGATTTAGTCACAAACATTATACAGCAGGAGTCCATGAAGTCCTGTTACAGGGATTTCCCGCGCCTGACGTGAAAATCCATGGTTTTTTTGAGAGAAATTAACATTTTTCATCTGATTTGAATTTTAAACGAAGAAGGAATTTTAACAAAGTTTTCTGGTTCGTTTGTAGACGATACATTAACCGAATTTGTGAAAGTTTTTTTTTTTTTTTTTTTTTTTTAATATGACTGGTGAGTTGATTTTAACGTGGTACAGCCCTGATGTGCCCTCTGCGGTTCGCTGGGCAATAAGCACCATTATCTTATCTTAAACTAATTACCCAGGGTACCTTACCCACCGGCACACGGGCCGAACTGTGTGAAGAGGCGAGTGTCTGATGACACACAACACCTAGAGAGAGTTCGGACCTGCCGTGCGAAAGGTTGACAGTGATGTAACCACTACGACCTCGGCGCCCCCAAGTGGGCGCTAAATGCTCGTTCAGCTGTAGGATCTTGTGTAAACAGTCAGTGCAGAGCAGGGGTCTTGATTCGTTTCGGGATGGTGTAGCCGAGTGTCCCTGCGTTGGTTCTATTGTCAGGCTGGTTTTAATGCGTGTGGAGGTTGCCGTAGCCCTCTTTAAGATAATTACTGTGTTAACTGACCACCGAAGTCGGCGGGAATTTTCGATGTCCATCTGGGGCTAAGTGTGTGTTTGCTAATAAATTTAGGTAGGGGTGTGTGTAAATGCTGATGTGTGTGGAATGTAGCGAGTGGAGAATTCAGGGTACTTGTGAACTAGGGGTTTGAGAAGCAGCAGGGACAAAGGCATGGCCCCAAGGGAATCCTTTGTTTCCCCTCCTATATAAACTGAGGGAGAACAACGTGTCGGGAGAACAACACCAGGAGAGAGGGGAGAGAAGGCAGAGGAGAGAGAGGAGAGAGAGAGGAGAGGAGTGAGCAGGACAGAGAAAGGGTCGAGATAACGTGGTCTGGGAGATAGAAGAGACAGCAAGGTTTTTAGAGTTAAAGACAAGCCGGAAGAGAAGGAAACTAAGTTTGATGCCAGAGGTGGGTGAAGACAGACAAACTGAATTTGAACCCAGAGGTGGGTGAAGAAAACGAAGAAGAAGAGTTCTACGTCGAGATCCCAGAGACGACCACACAGACCCAGTCCTGAAGCCTGGAGCCAGTCAACCAAGGGCATCACCATCAAGCAGTGCTGAAGAAGGGCGTGAAGAGACTTTTTCAGAACTGTGGTGTGGTGTGAAAGCGTGGGTTGTGTGTGTGGAAAACCTGGCCAGGTAAGAAGTCATTTTTATTATAACCCGGGATTAGGAAGTATTGATCTTTTATGTTCTGATATTTCATTGTGTGTGATTTGATTGTACATGATTAATTATAAGTAGCATAGAAATTGTATTTCTTGTTCTCAGTTGTGTTAGGAGAGAAACGAATGCGTGACATCCCATTCCCAGAGAGAGGTGAATGTTTGGTGTGCGCATGAGTGTGCATATGCGTGTATGAGTGCAAAGATAACCTTGGTGTGTTAAGCCTGACTAATAATACATCAACTTAGTGCACTTAAGCAATACCATCACGATTTCCCCCGTCCTGGACACTCTCTTTTCTCTCTCTCTCTCTCTCTCTCTCTCTCTGCCTCCGTCTCTATTTCTCTCTCCCTCTCTCTCTCTCCCTGTCTCTGCTCTCTCTCTCTCTCTCTCTCTCTCTCTCTCTCAGTTATTGAACTATATCTCTGTCTCTACCCCTCTTTCTCTCTCTATTTCTCTCTCTTTCTTTCTCTCTCTCTCCATCCCTCTCTCTCTCTCTCTCTCTCTCTCTCCCCAATCCCTTTCCCTATCTCTCTCACTCCTTCCCCTTCCCCTCTCTCTCTGCCCTCCTCTTTCATTCCCCTCTCTCTCTCTCTCTCTCTCTGACCCCCCCCCCCCCCCTCGCCCTCTCTCTCTCTTCTCTCCTCTCTCTCTCTCTCTCTCTGTGCCCTCTTCTCTCTCTCTCTCTCTCTCTGTCTCTGCCCCTCTTCTCTCTCTCTCTCTCTCTCTCTCTCTCTCTCTCTCTCTTCTCTCTCTCTCTCTCTCTCTCTGTATGGCACATCCAGACCTAATGAGTCACAGCCGAACAGTGTGACACCCCCAGGAATCAATGATGTACGCAGCACACATGGGAGCGACCCAGTAACTCGACGAGCACAGTA
>CM031610.1:56306238-56313738 GCA_018398815.1 Conus ventricosus | reverse complement strand
CACCGTCACTGGACCTTTCTCCAGGGTCAGCCTAGTTAAGGCAAAGAAGAAAAAGAAACACCCGAAGGTGCTGGGGAGGACCCAGAGAAGCACTGCCTTCACCTGCCTTTAGAGCAGTCCTGTACCACCCTTGGAGGCCTGCGCTGTGTTGACGATGGGTACAGGCACGCACAGGACACTCCATTAAGATATCAAGGGACATAACTGCTCCAGAACAGATGTAAGAGGCCACAGCCCTGGCATATTTATGAACACAGTTGAGTCACATGTCGCTTGCAGCCCGGTGGCTCGGAACAGGCATAACGAATCGACTCGCTCTACTCCGCTCTGTTACCAACAATTGTCGACTCAGTATACGGACAGTTGTCCTCTTGCGCGGAACAGGCATAACGAATCGACTCGCTCTTCTCCGCGCTGTTACCAACAATTGTCGACTCAGTACACGGACAGTTGCCCTCTTGCTCGTGAGAAATTCAACTCTCACTCCAGTTGAAGAAGATTGATTTTCACCCGTGTCCGTTTGTTTGTTTGTCAACAGAAATACTAACCCTGTTTCAACCAAACTTCGTTCAAACTTAACAGAACATCTTACGGGGGGAATCCCATTAAATTTCTGTGCGGATCCGTGTTGAGGACCCGGATGAAACGGAGGATCCCGGTACACTCAACGAGACTATTGACCGAAAACCGTAGAACTGATGTTTTCTAGACTTCATACAGAGAGAGAGAGAGAGAGGAGGGGGGGGGGGGGTAAGGTAATGTTGCTTATAGCCCAGCCGACCGCAAAGGGCTATATCACGGCTGTCACCGCGTTTAAGTCAACTCACAAGTCATTCATTCACACAACTCTTTAAAATACATCTTCTAAAAACCCACCCGAATTTTTTTTTAAACCTTTCCACTATGAAATCTCAAGTCTGATGAAAAATGTTAATCTCTTTCAGAATTTAAAGATCGCGTCAGGTGGAACATCTCTGAACAAGGTTTTCATGTTAAGTGTTTGTGTCTCACATCATGCAAGTCCCAACACTCTAAAAGTATGTTTCATTGTGAGTGGTACATGACATGGAATGCACCACGGAGCTTCTTCACTCTTTAAAAGGTATGAATGGGTAAAATACGAATGGCCGGTGTGCAGAGGCATAGCTCGTAGAACTGTTTCTTCTTTGCGACCACCGGAGGTGGATGAGAGGAGCTCTTTCAGGTTTGGACGGATCTGAAAGAGTTTGTTATCCGTCTGTGTATTCCAATCCTCCTGCCAGAGGTCTCTGACATATTCATCAACTTTTGGTTTTAGATATATGTAGGGGATAGATATACGTAGGGGATAGATGTGTTAGACAGTTTCCCTGTTGTGGCATTCTTGGCCAAACGATCAGCCATTTCATTCCCTCCGATGTCAACATGACTGGGAACCCAATCCAGAACAATGATGTGACCCGCTTTCAACGTGGTAAAAAGTTCAAAAAAAGTGTAGACGTTCGGGATGATGGAGGTTACGGCCAGCTATCGCCTCCAAAGCTGACAGCGAATCAGACAAAATCAGAAAGTCCTTGTGTGTGGATTGTGGGGGTTGACAGCGAATCAGACAAAATCAGAAAGTCCTTGTGTGTGGATTGTGGGGGTTGACAGCGAATCAGACAAAATCAGAAAGTCCTTGTGTGTGGATTGTGGGGGTTGACAGCGAATCAGACAAAATCAGAAAGTCCTTGTGTGTGGATTGTGGGGGTTGACAGCGAATCAGACAAAACCAGAAAGTCCTTGTGTGTGGATTGTGGGGGTTGACAGCGAATCAGACAAAATCAGAAAGTCCTTGTGTGTGGATTGTGGGGGTTGACAGCTAATCAGACAAAATCAGAAAGTCCTTGTGTGTGGATTGTGGGGGTTGACACCGAATCAGACAAAATCAGAAAGTCCGTGTGTGTGGATTGTGGGGGTTAGGGAAAGGGAACCATTACAAACAGAAGTGACCATTCATTTCTTTTTCTTTCTTTTTTTCTTTTTTTTTTTCAGAGTGTTTCCATCAAATTGTGTTTGTGTGCGCGTGCGTGCGTGCTTGTGTGTGTATGTGTGCGCGCGCGCGTGTGTGTATGTGTGTGTGTGTGTGTCTGTCTGTCTGTCTGTTCTGTGTGTCTATACAACTCACGCGCAGGCTTGGGTGTGAGTGCATGTCAGAGAAAGGGCGGGAAGGACTGGGTGTTAGGGTGGGGGAGAAGTAACGGGCGAGTGGAAAGGGGTCCAACAGCTCTTCCCGGCAGCTCACTGTGGATGTCACACCAGATAATCACAAGGCTGGAAGCTCCCAAGACGCCGCTGGCCTTTTTTACCGCCCGGTTTGGCGTGGGCGAATCGATCCTTGTTCCCGACACGCATGAGTCATGCCTACATGTCACTTTGATCGCCTGGTAATTTGGACTCCTTTTTTTTTTTTTTTTTTTTTTTTGCAGTTCGTGTTGCACGTGCTCGAGTAGTCGTGGCATTTCTGTTGGCGCCATTTGCGGGTGACCTCCCGTCCTCGGCTGTGGCTGACATGGTGCCAGTAGGGTCGGCGACCAGTGAGATCCCAGCCCAACACACGCACACGTACGCACTCACGCACGCAATATTTCAAATTCTGTTCTGTGTTGATTCTAAATCAGCTCTTCAGGCATTAAAAGTTTTTCAACTGCACACAAGACCTGAAATGATCATAGAGATAAGTTGTATGATACACATGTTAATTGCAAGGAACCATGTAGCTTTTGTGTGGATTCCTTCACATTGTTCACACAAGACCTGAAATGATCACAGAGATAAGTTGTATGATACACATGTTAATTGCAAGAGGAACCCATGTAGCTTTTTGTTGGATTCCTTCACATTGTTCTTTTCATTATAATGAAAAAGTAGACAGGGCAGCTAAACGTGGAGCCAAAAATAGTTTTGATTCAGAACTGTTTGATTTCCCCTTATCAGTACATGAACAGTGTAACTTGGTTAAGTCGCATATCTGGAAAGCTTTTGAATATAGTATGGTATATAACGTCTATAAAGAACAGTTTGATATTAAAAGAATCAAAGAGAATTTTAATCTTAATAGAAAATTACTCTCATTAATGCACAGGTGGAAACTTAATGCATTTAAAACAAAATATGTAAAAAAAACATAGTTTGCGTATGTGGAAACAAGATTACTCCAGTTCATATTGTTTCATGCAATGATATGAAAATAATCATTCCAGTATTGAAGCAAAATACTGTGCAGGCCATTTTTCAGTCACCAGCTTTAACGTACGAATTCTTTGTACACTTAGAACGCACCCCTATTGGAAAATACTTATAATATTCTTTATTAACTTTATTTGCGGGGGATAAGAAAGGAAAGGGGGGGGGGATGAAATGGTCGGGGGGGTGGGGAGGGGCAAAGGATTTTTGTTTTGTTTGTTTGTTTGTTTATCTTTTTTCTTTAATACTGTCATCCGTTTTGACTTTAATTGATTAGTTAGTTGTTGGTTATAAGTATTTTGTTTCATGTTAATCTTCTCTTATGACTTGTGTAAAGATATTCACACACTTACACCTCCATAACTCTCTCACTCACACACACACACACACACACACACACACACACACTCGCGTGCACGCGCACCCATACATATACACATACACACATTATGTGCACGCTCGCAATTACTTCCGTACACATTCACTTTTTTTTCTTTTTTTTTGGTTTAATATCACGAATAGTGGATAGACGTTAAATGAAGGACACACACACGCACGCGCGCGCGCGCATACACACACACACACACACACACACACACACACACACACACACACACACACTCACTCACACACACACACACACACTACACACACACCACACACACACACACACACACATACACACACACACACACACACACACACACCTGTTTCCCTCCCATCCGTTCCTGTTTCTGCAGTTCCAGATTTCGTGCCTTGTTTTGTTGATTTCTCAGTGTTACTCCTCTTGCCCACAGTTCTCGATATCTCAAGCTGTGCTGTTTTCACACAGAAACGCGCGCACGCACGCATGCGCGCGCGCGCACGCACGCACGCACGCACGCACACACACACACACACACACACACACACACACACACACACACACACACACACACACACACACACACACACCATAACAAATGGTGTCTTTAAGAGCCAGGGTTAAGAAAGGAACTCTTTTCGTGTGTGTGTGTGTGTGTGTGTGTGTGTGTGTGTGTGTGTGTGTGTGTGTGTGTGTCGCTAGCGCGTGCGTGCGTGTGTGTGTGTGTGTGTGTTTGTGTGCGCACGTGCGTGTGCGTGTATGTATACTGTGTCCTTATTTTCGCCTACACCCCCTCCCCTACTTCACGTATCCACTCCTCCCCACCCTGCACCCCCCTTACCCCCTCCCCCCACCCCCGCTCTTTGTCCCCCTCCTCCCCCCCCCCCCCTCCCCCCTCTCAATTCCTCTTTTACCCAGCAGGCCATAAATCAACATTAACAGAGGGAAAACAAACTCCAGTGGGACACCCTGTCCCCTGTGTGATAACCTCTCTCCGTCGTCTGTGTTTATCTTGTGAAGGCAATATTATAATATGAGTCTGATGCGCATTACTTCGTCTTATTCTATTAATAATTAACGACTGAAACAGCACGTCGGAGTCTTCTATTAATAATTAACGACTGACAGGTTATCACGTGCTGCTTGTGTGACATCCCTCACGAGATGTGTGGCGAAGCCTGGTAAATTAGTTGTCACATTTCTCATCAACTCGCAGACCTTTTCCAGCCTAAAATAGATCTTGCGACATTTTGGAGAGAGAGAGAGAGAGAGAGAGAGAGAGAGAGAGAGAGAGAGAGAGAGAGAGAGAGAAGAGAGAGATGTGGGGGGAAAATGGCGGGAAAGAAAAGGGGGGGGGGGCGAGACGAAGAGAGAGAAGGGGCGGCGAAAGGGGGAGAGAGAGGGATGGACGGAGAGAAAGAAAGAGAGAGAGGATGGAGAGAGAGGAGACAGAGAGAGAGAGAGAGAGAGAGAGTGAGAGAGAGAGCGGAGAGAGAGAGAGAGAGAGAGAGAGAGAGGGGGGGGAGGGAGAGAGAGGAGGTGGGGTGGGGTTAGAAAGAGAGGAGAACATGATTTCATCAGCAACTGTCAAATACAAATTCGGTTTCGCACTTGTCCGATGATCGAATAGCATAAAAAGAAAAATACATGGCATGCCTTCATGAGAGAGAACCTCGCCTCATTAACAACCCTCTCATGTGAAATTCGGTTTGTGTTTTGTTTGTTTTAAGACATTAGCAAAAAATATTGAGAGAGAGAGAGAGAGGGGGGGGGGTGGAGGGAGAGAGAGATTTTAATTGGCATTTCATTGACAGCTGTCTGACAAAATCTGCTTTCGCTTTTGTTCAATTATCAATGATCAGGAAAATCCTCCATCATCTGCCTCTTTCATTTGGATCAGTAAATCGAAGGGTTTGTGTGTGTGTGTGTGTGTGTGTGTGTGTTTTCAAATTTCGCGTAGCGTGACAGACTGTCCATGTATTTCACGTGCAAGGAAGAGAGCGTCACTCTGAATTACGATTTAAGTCTTCTTACTGAAAGTAATATCCCTTAGAACATGCTGATTAAAGTTAACAAAAAGAAAAAAAAAAAAAAACAGAAAAACTTGTAAGGTGGCAGTCAGCAGTTTTATTTGAGTATGTCAAATTGTCAGATAAACAATGTTCGTAGTACTTACGTAAGAATTGTTTTTCGCAAAACCGATCAGTGTGAAAGAAAACAAAAACAGAAATTTGTGACGAGTTTCAAAAAAAAAAAAAAGAAAAGAAAAGATGGGGTGGGGGGTGAACAAAATAAACATGAAACTAAAGCCGAGGTAAATGTTAATGTTTAAGTACAAAACGAGCGCAAATCTGACATCAAGTTACTGTAAAGTAGAAAAGGAATAAAGTGAACATAATGAAAAGTTCAGAAATGTGCTTAGCATAAGAATATTTGAAACTCTGGAGTATGGCCGTGTTTAAAGCATTGTTATCATAGTGCAGATTTTAGATAGTATTTAAAGCTAAACAATCACAATACTGACCTTAGATAGTATTTAAAACTAAAATACCAACTGTTCATTATGCTACCTTAAGGTCATATTCAAAGCTTTAAATATGTTCATAATGCTGAAGTAAGGTGTTTAAATGGAAAACGTTCGTAATACATACATAATGTTAAAGCTTTTTTAAAAGGTTTGTGATGCCAAGGCAAAAATATGTTTATAGTATAAAAGCATAGTCATATCACTAAGCGAGGTTGTGTTTAAAGCTAGAAATGTTTTTGGTTTATAATACTGCAGTACGTCTGTATTTAAAAACAAAGAAGAGGCGCATATCTCTGAAGTAAACCTGTGTTTAAAGTATTGAGAGAGAAAAAGGAGTTCATAATATTGTTCAAAATAAGACTGTTGCTTGAAGTGTAAGAATCACAAAAGGTCATCATACTGTTCAGACTGAAATTGTGTTGAAAATGTTAAGACGGTCACAGTACTGAAGTATGTTCCTGTTTAAAACCTTTTGTTTCTAAAAAGCTCGTAATGTTAAGACGGTCACAGTACTGAAGTATGTTCCTGTTTAAAACCTTTTGTTTCTAAAAAGCTCGTAATGTTAAGACGGTCACAGTACTGAAGTATGTTCCTGTTTAAAACCTTTTGTTTCTAAAAAGCTCGTAATACTGAAAAGTGGGGTTGTGTTTACAGCGGAAAAAAATGTTCACACTGGTGGAAGTTAGATTAAGGTGTGGGCCTCTGACAGGAGACGGTAAGCTAACAGCAGTGCACACTCCTTCACGGATATACTCATTCTTCCCCACAGCCAGGCGCATGGCACGTGCATAAATGTCCATCACACCGCTTCCAGCTAGCGCGCGCCTTCAGCAAAATTCCCATGCGCTGAAAGCTAGTTTATTATCGGCTTTCGGCTCTCTCTCTCTCTCTCTCTCTCTCTCTCTCTCTCTCTCACACACACACACACACACACACATAGTGACCAGGAATAGTGCGGACAGAGGCACTGGCCCCGGTTCTCAGTGAAGGCGTGGACAGCAGACGATGCTATGACACACACTCTTTCATCAGGTGAGGGAGAGTGCATTACTGTGCTTCATCACTGAACACTTCTTTTTTATCCTTTCTTTGCGGTGGATTGCACACTCCGTGCATTAATTACAATACTCACATATGTCATCAGTCGACAAAAGGACCGAAAACTAACATAAAACGCTCAATTTGGGACTGCTGTAAGGATACGGGACTGTTGTTGGCGTAGTGGTGGGGGATGGGGGGGGGGGGGGCTCACAGTTGTGTTTAAATCTTTTTAAAAACTGTTCATGGTATTGAAGAAAATTTTCGTTTCAACCGTTAACTATGAAAGTACAAAGGTTATGCATAAAGCGAGCAAAATGTCCATCATGTGAAAAAAAAAAAAAAAAAAAAAAGAACGTGTGCAACA
>CM031610.1:56293738-56296238 GCA_018398815.1 Conus ventricosus | reverse complement strand
GAGAGAGAGACTACAAACAGGAAGAGAGGACCGTACGCGCACATTGAAATTTGTTAATACATCTGCCGGCGCCCCTTTGCACACACACACACACACACGCACACGCACGCACAAACACACACACACACACACACACACACACACACACACACACACACGCACGCACGCACGCACGCACACAAGCACACACACATGCACGCACGCACGCGCGCACGCACACACACACACACACACACACACACACACACACATACACACACACACACACACACACACACACACACATACACACACACACACACACACACACACACACACACACACATACACACACACACACACACACACACACACATACACACACACACACATACACACACACACACACACATACACACTCATGTGCGCGTGCGAGGGTGAGCAAACAGTTCACACGACCAGGTGCTTGCAGAAGAGAGTATCCAGGTGTGTGGAAACACAAAGTTACTAGGTAAGGAATTGGAACAATGCGGGTACACAACCAAAAGTAAATGAAGAAAGAAAGACATGAATAAATGAAATGATTAATAAGAAATGGAGAGAGAGAAAGAGAGAGAGTGTGTGCGTGTGTGTGTGTGTGTGTGTTTGGTGTGTGTGTGTGTGTGTCCTCGGAAGGAGGGTTTAACAGAGAGGAGACAGAACAGCAGCGTCCTTGTTGGCGAAGGTCAGGAGAGGGTGAACATTTTTTAAAGAGGTTTGTGTCCCGGGGCGTTGTCGCCGTCGACGTTGTGGGTCAGGTTACACCCAGTGTGCAGAGCCGCCTTTAGCGCTATCCCGCACGTGGCGTTTGTCATCATAACTGACAGACCTGTCATCACGGAAGCTTTCTTTTTCCCCTCAGATCGCGAAGAGCAACCAAAGGTTGTTAATACGTGGTAGGCAGGTCTCCATCTCTCCCATTCGCCTACCGTCTTCCACGCCATCCTCGCCACTACCAACACCACCACCGCCACCACCACCCTTTCACCACTCGTTGATGAGGATCTAAGACTGAGTTTTTGTATGGTCCGCAAGTGAGCGTGACTGTTTGTCACTGCGAGACGGGGAGAGTATCGATACCTCCCCCCCCCCCCTCTTGACACTCCCACATCTCCATACTCCCCCAGCTCAATATTCCCACTACTCAATACTCCCCCTGCTCAATATCCCCCCCCCCCCCCCCCCCCGCTTGACACTCCCACATCTCCATACTCCCCCAGCTCAATATTCCCGGACTCTATACTCCCCCTGCTCCTGCTCAATATCGCCCCCCCCCCCCCCCCTCCCCCAGCTCAATACACTCCCTGCTTTTGCTGCTTTATTGATACTCCCCTGTCTGATATTCCCCTCTATCTCGTTTGGCAAGGCCTCTTGGCGTTTGTTAGAGAGCTGGGGAAAAAAAGAAAGAATGAAAAAAATCCCTAGGATTACCCTACCTGCCAGATGAGGTTATTAGTTTTGGGTGCAGGGAAAAATGACTGCCTGTAAATTGAAAAGAAACCAACACAAGAAGACCATTTCGAGGTAACCTCTTGTAGTTACAGACGAAATTGTTCTTGTTTGTATGGAAGATGGGAGTGTAGTGTAGTAAACGAAACAACCTCACTCAGAAAAATATTGGTAAGCGTCGTCTTTGTTTTTCATCTGTGTTTTGTTATTTTGAAGTATTCATATCTGTCTATCTATCTATTATATCTGTCTGTATCTATCTACACACACACACACACACACACACACACACACACACATACACACACACACACACACACACACACACATATATATATATATATATATATATATATATATATATATATATATATATATATATATATACATGTGTGTATATGTGTGTGTTCAGAATTCAGCGAATCACGTGAGGGGCAGTGCACGTAGGCCTACCTACGTCAGACTCGAAGTCTGTAAGGGTGTATGTCAGTATTTCAGAGATCGTAAAAAAATAAGAATAAAAAAATAAAAATTTTAAACAACGAAAAGGAAATGATAATGATGTAGTTTTTTTCTTTCTTTTAAACGTGGCTGCAGAAGAAGATATGAAATCTGCTTGTCCTTTCAGCACCTTTCAAGCGCACAGGGGTGTAAAGAGAAGGCCAGAACACGTGTTTGTGGCGGCTCTCAACTTGCCACATAGTTTACAACTCAAGCAGCAGATTTATCTGTCGTTGTGTGTGTGTGTGTGTGTGTGTGTGTGTGTGAGTGTGTGTGTGTGTGTGTGTGTGTGTGTGTGTGTGTGTGTGTGTGTGTGTGTGTGTGTGGGGCGCGCGCGCGCGCGCGTGCGTGCATGCGCGAATGTCTGTGTGCATGCGTGCGTGTGTGTGTGATTGTGTGTGTGTGTGTGTGTGTGTGCGTGTGCGTGCGCGTGCGCGTGCGTGTATGTGAGTGTGTGAGTGACAAAGTAAGAAAGACTGATTAAGCTTCTTTTTTTTAAGAAAAATGGAAAACGCGTTATTGATGTAATTAA
>CM031610.1:56260079-56284891 GCA_018398815.1 Conus ventricosus | reverse complement strand
ACAGCATCAAAGGACCTGTCACTAGCGTTATACAGTGTAATTAGGTGTATGTCTTTGTGATTATACACGATGTAATACTATTGACAGCATCAAAGGACATGTCACCTAGCGTTATACAGTGTAATTAGGTGTATGTCTGTGTGATTATACACGATGTAATACTAATGACAGCATCAAAGAACCTGTCACCTAGCGTTATACAGTGTAATTATGTGTATGTCTGTGTGATTATACACGATGTAATACTAATGACAGCATCAAAGAACCTGTCACCTAGTGTTGTCAACCTCGGGTGATGTCGATGGAGGAAGGACTAGCGCACAGCCCAAACACACTCACAGCTTGCTTACGATCTCATTCATATATCATGCATTCGTCACATCAAACCACTAGTAAAGTCTATAACTTTACTACACATGTTCATAGAACGAACCATCAATGCATATGGAATCAAACAAAATAAAACATTCTCTCTTTCCTGAACTTCACAAAATCATTTATCTAAAACATCATTAACTAACCCGGGTATAAATAGATTTCTACTTTACCTGGCCAGGTGATCTTAACTATTCACGAATCACTGTCTTTTCTTTTCTTTTTTTTTTTCTTTCTTTTCACTGTCACTTTCACAAGCACGACACAACTGCTGGCACTGGTCTTGGTCTGCTGGCGCCTGGTCAGGTGAGACTGTTGGCACTGGCGTTGGTCTGTCGATGAAAGTGGCGCTGGCCAAGTATGAGGTCGAACCCCAGTGAAGATAGAACAGTGACTATTAACATCGATCTGTTCTCCTTTCTTTCTTCCTGCATTAACGCATTGCACTCTCTCTCTCTCTCTCTTCTAGTCTGCTCTTATCAAATGGACATGGTTGCTTTTCTTTTCTTTTTTTTCTTTTCTTTCTTTTCCTCCTCATTAGTTAGCAGCTCTCTCTCTCCACATCTCTCCTCAGTCCTTCCTCTGCAGACTATCTCATGCTAATCTCTCAACTTGGTTCTCTTCTCTCCTCCCCTCATCTCTCTGCTTTTCTCTCCTCAGAGATTACACTCAGACCTCTCTCTCTCTGTCTCTCTGTTCGTTCTCCCCTCGTTCTGCCGTTCTCTCATTCTCACATCCTTCTTATTCCGTTCCGATCTGTCCAAAAAGGGCGAGTACCATTGGTCAGTATTTTACCCCTGATACCCGAAGTTATCTCCCTCTAATTCCATTGGATATTCAAATCATGACAGTCACGCCTACACGCCTTACTCTCTGTGGTGGTCAATTGGTCATTTAATTGATTAGCTAGATTTCACCCCCACCCACACACTACCTTCCCCCTCTCCCTTTCCTGCTTTAACCTGCGACGTCCGACTAACAATGGCGCTGGTTCCACAAATTGGCTAGATGAGCCTGAGCCAGGCGCTACGACTCGTCTCGCTAGACATCGAGGCGTCGGTCAAAGCTGCTTAGTCCGTCTAGCCGGACAGACCGTCTCTGTGGAGCCTCTCCCCTATGCTTAATTGGCTGGATCCGAACCATGGGGCCGTCTGCCTGACGCCCAGAATATTTGCGTTAGAGCTTATGTCCAACTGGGCTGGTGGCGATTGACCACGAATTTGGTTGAGTTTATTTTGACCGTGACAATTTCCCCCTTGCAAAAGACTATGCACCGCATCGTCTCAAAACCACGGTACAAAAAAAACAACAACCGAATTTGCTGACACACAGCTACACGTGCAAAGTTTAAAAAAATACTTTACAACCAACGGTTTATAAATTATAAAATATATCATTAGTGAATACCACTCCAATGAGTTATCATTGACGTGCGCTCTTGCGTTATTTCAATTCATTTTATAACGACCTCTGTGCGCACTTATGCGATTCCCCCTACCTGCGGATTTGCCATATCTTCTCTTCACAATTCTTATGAGAAGCTGTCACGGTCAAAATTCAACACAACCAAAGTGTGGTCCGTCGCCGGCCACTTCAACTGGACATAAGTCCAAACGCAGACATCTTGGCGCCACGAAGACGGCTCCATGCGTCTCATCTGGCCAATTTAAGCACAGCAAGGAGACAGCAGACAGTCTGAGTGGCTGGACCGACAGGTCTCGGTAGGTTTGGTCAGACGTCGTGGCGCCTGCCAGACTCATCTGGCAATTTTTAGATGACAGTGTCCACGAGCAAAGCCCAGGCGCCAGTTAAGTAGGAAAGGGGGGGGAAGGTTGCGGGGGGGGGTGAAATCTAGCAATCAAATTAAATGACCAATTGACCACCCAGGAGTAAGGTGTGTGGCGTGACTGTCATGATTTAATACCCCAATGGAATTTAGGAGGTAGATAACTTGGGGTATCAGGGGTAAAAATACGCCCAATGGTACTCGCCCTTTTTGGACAGATACAAAAAAGAAGGATGGGGGAGGAGAGAACAGGAAACGAGGGGGAGAACGAAAGAGAGAAAAGGAGAAGGGGTTGATGAAAATCTCGAGGAGAGAAGCGAGGATGAGGGGGGGAGAAAGAACCAATTTGAGAGTTTTGCATGAGATTTCTGCAGAGAAGGACTGAAAGATGTGGAGAGAGAGAGCCTAACTAATGAGGGGGGAAAAGAAAGAAAAAAAAAAAGAAAAGAAAAGAAACCCATGTCCATTTTTTTAAGAGCAACAAACGAGGAGAGAGAGGTGAATCGTTAATGCAGGAAGAAAGAAAGGAAAAACGACGATGTTGTTGTCACTTTTATCTTCACTGGGTTCGCCCTATACTTGGGCCCACCCCCCATTTTTAATGAAAAACCAACCCCAGTGCCAACGTTCACCTGCCAGGTGCCAGAAAGACCAAACTCCAGTCCCAGCAGTTGTGTCGTGTTGTGAAAGTGACGTGAAAAAAAAAAAAAAGGGAAAAAAAAAAGCAGTGATTCGTGAAAGTTAAGATCACCGGGCAGGTAAGAAAATTTTTTATACCCGGGGTTATTTTTTTAATACGTTTTAGATAAATGTTTTTTTGTGAAGTTCAGGAAAAGAAGAATGTTTTTATTTATTTGATTCCATATGCTTTGATGTTTGTTCATGATCATGGTAGAAAAGTTATAGTTTACTAGTGGTTTTTGTGAAAAAAGCATATATAGAATGGTTGTAAGCAAGCTGTGAGTGTGTTTGGGGTGTGCGCTAGTTTTCCCTCCATCGCATCACCCGAGGTTGAAAATTTATTGGCGAGCCTCCCGGGATATTCGGGCCCATTTATTATAATTGTTCAACTTCTAAAGGGGAAGCTGGGGGGGATTAAAGTTTGAATCCTAAGACAAGGGGTTGTCTTACTGTATTTTCCAAGATATTTTAAATATGGGCTTGGTTTGTTCCCAAAGAATTTAAATATACTCGCATTTCCCCCCAGGTACTTATTTCGCACGATTTCCTATAATTCGCTCCTTTTTGGGTCAGGCGCTGGGGTCTTTAAAAACTAATTACTTTCCCAAGCTTTTATCTATTCATAGGATTTGCTATTCGTCACTGTGTGGAAACCCCCATTTTGGCTGTCGTAGAAAAAAAATCTTGTTCAAAAAAAAAAAAAAAAAAAGAGCATTTTGGCAAAAAAGAAACCCCCTATTGACAACTTGTGAGCGTCGCTCGTATTTGGTTACTCGGGAAAAGGGCTGCGAGCATTCGTTAAAAACCAACAGAAGAGGGAAAAGAGATGAACTCCGGAAAGACCCTGTCGCTTTGGGAAAATGCGAGGGGAAAAAGGGTTAAGAAAGAGGAAACAGAAAGATTAAGGATTCGGCTAATGTTAATCGGGTTACGCAGGAAACAGAAAGAAAAGGAGGAACGAAAGACAAAGGGAAGCGCGGGAAACAGAAAGACAAAAGGAAAGCGCAGGAAACAGAAAGTTAAAAATTAAATTAGGTTAGAACATAAAAATTACAAAGAGAGCCACCGAGGATGGGAGTTCATTTTTCCATTTGACTCGTGCCCTATCCCCCCCGACCCAAGTTCCCAAAATTCTCAAAGGGAAACCCGATTCGATTGATGCATACACAGTCGTTTCGAAACTTTTGGCCCGTCAGGGGGGGCCTCCAGAAGAGGGGGCAGTTTTTGCGGGTTACTGAGGGAAAGGGCTTACAAATTTCACTGGTTCCCAGCAAAACAACAGTCTGATTCGGCGCTGTAAAGGAAATCATTGATAAAAGGATTTGACCTCACAAGGGGGTTCAGGAAAGAAATTTCGTTCAGCTAATTACAAGCAGGTGGGACACTCATTTTGGTGCACTTTTAATCACTATTTTGAAAATGGTTAGATTGGTGGGCGAAGAAGATTCGCTGATGAAAGAGTATTTGAAGAACGATTTTGTCGGGTTGCGGCCCTGAGAAAACCATACATTTGAAGGAAGGACACCCGAGACAGCAGGGGGTTGTTGAGTTCGCAGGGGTTTAGAGGGGCACGTTTGGCCGAAGGTGCAGGAGAAACAGGTCCCAGCACAGGTGAGAAGAGGAAAGGGAGACCAGGAGAGTTTTCTGCAAAGTCTGCAAACCCAGGGTGGGCAGAAGGGAAGGCAAAGGGCATTAGGTTTTCATTGTCACAAAAGGGACATGTGGCGGGGATTGTGATGGGGTTTTCCAGAAGGCAGAAGCCTTGAAAGAGGGGAAAAGGGTGTCAAGGAAACGACCTGCGTGGAACCAAAAGGGGATTCGCTGAAGGGGTGGAGTGCAGCCTAGGCAGACGGACAGCAGCAGTGTCAGGATAGAGGGCACTGGGCTGAGTTTTTCGTTACCAGGGGAAAGAAGGGGGGATTGGCCGCGGGGAAAGTTTACGAGCACGGGTTGTTCATGGGGGGTAGTACAACACGCGGGCGAAAAAGGGTTTTGAAGGACAAACCCAGACCTTTACCTAATCGAGGCACTGTGGGGATTTTTCCAGTTGCTAAGATAGAAGTACCCCCCTTACTTTAGGGGGTTGTCTGCGCGGGTGTGGAAAAACCCCCTTCTGATTTATCTTTGGGAAATTTCCGGGCAAGGGATCCAGGGATCCTGAGTTGTTGACTGTCAGGGGCGCAGTTCAAACAGGAGAAAGAAGGGGAAAGGGTGAAAAACCGTTGTGTTCCGAAAGGGAAGTCAGGCATAGATTGTCCCCTGATGATTTTAGGGCAGCGCAGGAACAAGCCCTTCGCCGTGAAGTTTTGGGGATTTGGGAAGGGGGGAAGAAACGGGGGTTTTGGGGAGGTGGACGAATTTCTTGTGAAAGGGGGGCTGTTGTCCCCGGTGTTCACCAAGGGGAAAACGGGTAAGGGACCCTCAGTTAGAGGTACCAGCAGGTTACGTGACACTGTATGTCAGGGGGTCACGATCGCTCAGGGCGGGTCATTCGGCACCACAAAACGCTGACGAATCTTTGAGACTTTCATTGGCCAGACAATGGCAACATAAAAGGTTTCTGCAGTCATGTGCGTGTGTCAAAGGTCAGCCACAAGAGGGGTAAAGGGGAAAGGCCCTTAAAACCCCTTTAATTGACACACCGTTCAGGAGGGGGGCTGTTGACTATGGCCCCCAATCGCGCCCGTTCCAAAGGGGGCAAAGGTATGTTTTGCGTATGGACTCGCGACCAGTCCCCAGAAGCGTCGCATTGAAAGGCGTAGATAAAAAGGGTCGCTAAGGGCGGGTAGCATTTCTCTCGCGTGGGTGGCCAGCACAATTCTCAGGACGGGGCACGCACCGGGGCGTGAGAGGAGGTCAACAGGCTGCTGGGGATCAACATGCTCACTACCCCATACATCCACAATGAAGGTTTTGGTGGAAAGATTCCGGTGTCTAAAGGGATCTTAAAAAAGCTCTGTAGGAAAGGCCAAATTTGGGGACGCTCTTCCAGCGGCCTTTCGCCTACGGGGAAGCCCCTCAGGAAAGACAGGTTTTTCCCATTTGAGCTGCTGTATGGGCGGCATTTGGGGCCCGGTGTGCTTTCTCAAAGAGCTTTCCCGGAAAAACAGGGTCCAAAAGAAGTAAAAAACCACATATCAGTATTGGTGGACTTAGCAATGGGCTCGGGAGACTTTAAGGTCGAAAGGGAGGTTTGCGGGAGGCTGGGTCGTCCAGAAGAACATAGACGGGAAAGGTGAGGAACAATTCCCTAAAGGGGGGAGACAAGCCCCGTTACTGCTTCCCAGGATCAAAAACTGTGATGCATTAAAAGGGACCATTCCCCAATTTTAAAAAGGAGATCGGGGACTACCGAATCGATGTAAGGGAAAAAAAAAATTTTCCATGAAATTTGCTCCGCAAATATATTCAGCGTGAGATCAACATAGGGCACAGAAATCATTTTGGAGGTGAAGGAGACCCAGCAGAAGAAGGGGGTTTTTGTTGCCTGAGTTCCAGGAAAAAGGTCAACAGGGATTGTTCTGTTTGGGGGCAGCAGTAGGAACAGGGGGAATTAGGGGGCTCCGAACAGTATGGGGCCCCTGACTGATAAACCAGGGGGGACAACTCTAGAGCAGTACGGTGGATTTAACATCACAGAAACCGTACATGTAAAGCCTCCCCGATCCCATAGCCACCAAGAAAAGGATCGGGAGGAGGTGAAAAGATTTTGGGAACCTTGGGGTGTTTGGAACCCGCAAAATCATGTAAGTCCCCCCGTGTTTAGTGAGAAAAGTCAGGTGGCATGATTCTGTTGGACTAAGACGTCTGAACAGTGTCCCCAAAGGTCGATGCAGAGGTAACCCCGAAATGGAAGACTTTTTCGCCAGATCGCCACAAGCAAGGCCGTATTTCACCAGGATAGCTGAAAAGGGGTTACTGGCAAATACCCTTGAGTGGGACTAAAAGGGAAAGTCACGATTCTCACTCTGGGGGCTATCCCAGTGGCGGTACTCCTTTTGGGATGGTCAACGCCCTGCAGTTTCTTGGGAGGGGGAGGGAAGTTTGCGGTTTGGGAAAGGGCGTTTGAATTTCATGGTGACATTTGAAGCCCCGAGACAGGGGAGGACATAGGGGCCCTAGGAGCTTTTTTGAGGGGTTGAGAAAACCCAATTCACCCCAAACCCAAAAAAGGGCCCGGTTGGTTTTCCAAGCCTGGGGGTTTTTTTCCTAGGTTTTGTTGTCGGAGGCGACACAAAAAGCGGGAAGGGGAAAGGTGGAGAAGATATGTTTTCAGAGAGACCAAAGACAAAACGAAGTAAGGGTTGATTTTTTATTGGGTTCTATAGGGAGTTTGTTCCAAATTCGCAGCAATCACGAGCCCTCTCAGTGTTTGATCAAGGCGGGAAAACCCGGCAGTGGTCGAGTGGTCAGACGCTGAGAGAAAGCACTGCAGAGGGGGTTTGGGAAAGACAGGCCCCGTCCCTCTTGAAGCTACCAGAATCCCAACCATTTTTTTTTGCGGACAGATGCTCGGGTGGTGGGATAGGTCGTGTTTTACAGGAGCTGAGGGTCGGTTCCCTGTGGTTGTAGAGGAAGTTGACAAAGTGGAAAAAGGGTAGCAACGGTGGAGAAGGAGTTTTTAGCTGTTGTGGGGCCGTGCAGAAGCCCCACAATATTTGTGGGGGAAGGAGTTGGTAGAGATGATCAAAAACCCCTCAAATTCCTGCAGGAGGCCAGTTAAAAAACAGCAGGTGCGCGTTGGGCAAGGGCATTGCAGCCCTACGGGTACGAGTGCAGTACTTCCCGGTCGACGAATGTGGGGGACTAAATTTTAAGCCGGGGTTAGAAACTGAAACTAGGGAAGTCAGTCATATCCGGGGTGTTTTGTTGTAATATTTTTGATTACAGTTTGTTGTTTGGGATAGGGGTTTCCCCCCAGGGCTAGGGTTAATTTTGTGTGAGATTTGTTCATGTAAATGTAGTTATGCTTGGAGCTACATCCTTGTTAGTAATGCAATTTGCAATAAGTAGAGGAGTTTCCCTCAGTGAAGTGTCATGGATGGACAATTATATGTGTTTTCTAAGGATTGTGAAAAGGGAGAGGGGAAAATCCGAGGTAGGGGAATTGCTAAGTGCAACAGAGGCTTAAAAAATGAGTAAAAATAACGCAAGAGCCACGTAAATGAAACTCTTTGGGAGTGGTACCCCTAATGATTTTTTTAAAATTTTTATAAACGTTGGTTGAAAAGTTTTTTTAAAATTTGCACGTGTACTGTGGTTCGCAAATTGGGTTGTTGTCTTTTTTTGTCCGTTGTTTGGACAATGCGGTGATGTCTTTTGCGGGGGGGAAATTTCAGGTCAAATTCAACACAAAAGTGGGTCCGCGCCGGCCACTTCAATGACATAAGTAAAACCGACTTTTGGCGCCACGAAGACGGCTCCATGCGTTCACGGTTTTTTTAAAGCACAGCAAGGAGACGCAACAGTCGAGGGCGGGGACCGGACAGGTCTGGGTGGGTTTTTGGTCAGACGTCGTGGCGCCCCCCCAGATCATCTGGCCAATTTGAGTGACCAGTGCCCACGAGCAAACCACACGCGCCAGTTTTTGGAAAGGGGGGAAGGTAGGGCGTGGGGGGGGAAAAAATTAGCTAATCAATTAATGACCAATGCCCACCACGAGAGAAAGGTGGTTTTGGCGTGCTGTCATGATTTGAATACCCAAGGGAATTTGGGGTAGATATTTTCGGTTTCAGGGGAAAAAATGAAAAATGGACTCCCCCTTTTTTGGACAGATCAAACAGAATAAAAAGGATGTGGGAGAGAAAAGGAAACGAGGGGGAGAACAACAGAGAGACAAGAGAGAGGTCGAGGGGAAAATTTTGAGGAAGAAAAGAGAGGATGAGGGGAGGGGGAAAGAGCCCAAGTTGAAGATTGATGAGTATTTGCAGGGGAAAGGACTGAGGAGAATGTGGAGAGGAGAGAGTGAAACTAATGGGGAGGAAAAAAAAGAAAAAAAAAAAAGAAAGAAAGAAACCCACCCCTTTGAAAGAGCAGACTAGACGAGAGAGAGAGGAGGTGCAAAGCGTTAATGCAGGGAAAAAAGAAAAAGAACGATCGATGTTTATAGTCATGTTTATCTTCAATGGGGGTTCGACCTTACTTGGCAGCGCCCCTTTTATGGGACAGACCAACGCCAGTGCCAAAAAAGTCTCACCCGACCAGGTGCAAGCAGACCAAAAAACCAGTGCCGCGTTGTGTCGTGTTTGTGAAAATGACAGTGAAAAGAAAAAAAAGGGAAAAGAAAAAAAACAGTGATTTGTGAATAGTTAAGATCACCTGGCCGGTAAAGGAAATTATTTATACCGGGTTTTAATGACTTTTTTGATAATGATTTTTTTGAAAATTTAGGGAAAAAGGGGAAAGTTTTTTTTATTTGATTTCCAAGCATTGATGTTTCGTTCATGATCAGTGTAGTAAAGTATAGACTTTACTAGTGGGTTTGAGGGGACAATGCTTTTTTTTGAATGGGTTGTAAGCAAGCTGGAGTTGTTTGGGCTGTGCGCTGGCCTTCCCCCATCGACATCACCCCAGGTTACAGAAGCCAAAAATTTTTAGATCCGATCCATGACACTTCACTGAGGGAAACCCACCTCATTATTGCAAATAAAGCTCCTACACAGGGCGGCTCCAAGATAACACATTCCATGAAAGTCTCACAAAGAAAATAGAACAAGCTCACACAAAAAAATTGAACCAACCAAGGGGGGGTGGGAACCCCTTTTACTCAAATAAAGTAATCAACACATATTTCAACAAGCACCCGGGTATGACTACTTCCTCTGAGTTGCACTTTCGGGCTACGCGATTAAATTTGGGTCGAAATTTTGTCGCTGGGATGACGCACTCGTCCTGTAGGGGTGCAGTGCCCTTGCCCAAAGCAGAAATCTGCTGTTTTTCAACCCGCGCCTCCTGAGGAATTTGAGGGTTTGATGATCACTCTATCCGAACTTTTCCCATCAAGTATTTGTGAATTTTTTGCACGGCCCCCACAACGGCTAAAAAAAACCTTTTCCACCGTTTCGTACCCTTTTTCAAAATTTGTCAAATTTTTGTAGCTTCCTACGGGAAAATCGCCCCTTCGTGCTCTGCAAAAATATGCACCTATCCACCACCGAGCATCTGTCCCCAAAAAAAAATGGTTTGGACATATTGGAGCTTCAAAATGGGCGGGGGAACCCGTCTTTTCCAAAACGGGCTGCAGTGCTTTCCTGAGCGTTGCCCCTCAACCCCCCCGCCGGGGTTTCCCCGCCTTTCCAAATCACTGGGGACTCGTGATTGCTGCGAAATTTTTGGTACAAACTCCCCTAAACCAAAAAAACCTAGCGCCCCTGACTTTGTTTTGGTCTTTGGTCCTCTGAATTCATCATCTTCTCCCCCTTTCCCCCCCTGGTGCTTGTGTCGCCCCCACAAAAAACCGGAAATCCAGGCTTGGAAAAAAACCACCTGGCACTTTTGGGTCTGGCTGTGAGATTGGGTTTTTCAACCTCCCTTTAATGCTCCTAGCGCCTCATATGCTCCTCCCCTGCTGGGTCTATCGATTCTCCCTGAAAAAATTTACAACGCCTTCCAATCCCTCAATAAATTCCTATCACCCGGGGAAACTGGGGTGCGTTGCCATCCCCAAAAGGGGGGTACTCGGGCCCCTGGTTTGCCTAGGGTGGGGGGAATGCGGGGGGATTCCTTTGAGTCCTCACTAGGGCTATTTCGTAACCCTTGCTAAATTAAACCCCGGTGAAATTTGGCTCTTGTTGTGGCGATCTGGCGAAAAGGTCCTCCATGTTTGGTATGACCCCGATCGACCTTGGTGACACTGTTCAACGTCTATGGTAAAACAAATCGATGCTCCCTGCTTTTTCCTCACTAAGCGCGGGGGGCCATCGATGTTTGGACGTTCGATCACCCCAAGGTCCCAAAATTTTTTCTACCTCCCCCTCGATCACGCTTGGGGGCATATGGGTCGGGGACTTTCACATGTAGGGTTTCTGTGTGTTAACTCCCCGTAAAGTCTTAGAGTTGTCCTGCTGGGTTTTTCAGTCAGGCGCCCTATACTGTTCTTGGGGCCCCCAACCCTCCTGCTCCCCTGTCTAGCCCTTATACAGTAAAACCCCGTATACCTTCTCCCGGAAACTCAGGCAACAAAATCTCCCCCCTTCTGCGGGGCTCCCTTTCCCCCCCCTCAATGATTTTGGGTGGCCCCATGTGTGGGTCTCACGCTGAAGTTTTGCGGGGCAAAATTTGCATGGAAAAAATTTTTTATTCCCCTTTACATCGATTCGGTAGTCCCGATTACCTTTTTAATATGGTGAATGGTCCCCTTTCCCAAAGCCCCAGCTTTTGTGATCCGTGGGAAGCATAATGGATTGATCCCACCTTGAGGAATTTTCCCCACCTTCCTGTCATACTGCTTTTTGGGACACCCTAGCCTCCTGCAAACTCTCCCCGCGACCTTCATGTCTCCTCGGCCTATTTCGAGGTCCACCAATACTGATAAGGGTTTTACCTCTTCGGACCCCGTTTTCGGACCACAGCTCTTTGAAATGCACAGGGCCCCCCAATGTCCGCCCCTAAGCACTCAATGGCGAAAGCCTGTGCTCTCCCGAGGGGTTCCCCGTAGGGGAACAGTGCCGCGGAAAGAGCGGTCCCAATCTGTGGCCTTTTCCTCACAGGTTCTTTAAGATGCCCCTTGCACACCATTGAATTCTCCAACCAAACCCCTTGCATTGTGGGGGTATGGGGGATGAGAAGTTGTGTTCCCCAGCGCCCGTTTACCTCCCCCATCCGCCCGAGGTAACTGTGACCCTGTCACTGAAATTTTGCTGGCACACCACGCGAGGAAGTTCTACCAGCCCTTCACGACCCGTGCGTATCTACGCCCCTTTTAATGCAACCGCTTTGGGGTTTTGGTCCGTTTTACCAGCGTCAACACATACCCGTGCCCACCTTGGAAAAGGGGGCGATTGGGCCCCTCAGATCAACAGCCACCCCTGAATGGTGTGTCAATTAAAGGGGGAGTTTAAAGGGCCTTCCTCTTCGCCCCCTTGTGGCTGACCTTTGACACACTCAATGACTGCAAAACCTTGATGTTTCCCTTTTCCTGGCCAATGAAAGTCTCAAAATTCGGTCACGTTTTGTGGTCCCAGAGACCCGCAGAGCGATGTGACCCCCTGACTGACGTGTCCGTAAAACCTCTGGTACCTCAACGAGTGGGGCACTTACCTGTCTTTCCCCCTTTGGTTGAAAAACCTGGTCAAAAAGCCCCCTTTTACAAAAAATTCTGTTCACCCCCTCTAACCTCCTGTTTCTTCCCCCTCTTGCCAACTCCCAAGACTTTACGAGGAAGGGTCTTGTTCTGCGCGCCCAAACTCATAGACGAAATCTTATCCTGACTTCCCGCTGGAACGGGCTAAGGTTTTTCAACCCTTTTCCTCCTTCTTGCTCCTTTTTGAAAATGCTGCCCCCTGTGCAGTCAAAAATCGGGTCCCCTGGACCCCTTTCCCCTGGAATTTCCCAAGCAAATCATAAGGGGGTTTCCCCCATCACCAACGCAGACAACTGCCTGAGAATAAGGGGTACGTATTCTATCTTCAATGGAAACCCTCACAGTGCCATCGATTGAGTACGGTTTGGGTTTTCCCCGTCAAAACCCCCCTTTTCCCAAAAGCGTTGTTCGTTTCTACCCCCCATGAACAAACCCGTGTTCGAACCTTTCACCCCCGCTGGCCATCACCCTTTTCCCCTGGTAACGAACACTAGCCCATGCCCCCATCCCTGACATGACTGTGCCAGTGTAGCCAAGGCTGCACCTTCCCTCTTCAGATTGGATCCCTTTTGGTTCCATTCAGGTGTTTTCCCCGACGACCCTTATCCACCTCCTGCAAAGGGTGTGCTTCTGGAAACCCCATGCGACAATCCCTGCCCCATGTCCCCTTTTTGTGACAAATGAAACACCTAAGTCCCTTTGCCCCCTTTCCCTTTTGCCCCACCCTGGGTTTGCAACTTTGCAGAAACTCTCCTGGTTCTTGCCTTTTCACCGGGGCTACCCTGTTTCCCTGCACTTAGTGCCCAAACGTGCCCCTTTATCACCTCTGCGAACTTAACAAACTCCCCTGCTGTCCTGGCTGCTCTCTTTTAAAAGTATGGTTTAATTTTAGGCCGCAACCTGACAAAAACTTTCCTTTTTAAAATAGCTCTTTCAAATTTAGCGAACCCTTTTCGTACCCCTAACTTTTAACCCCTTCTCAAAATGTGATCCAAAGTGCACCAAACTGAGTTACTCTCACCTGCTGTAAATTTGTGAACGAAATTTTTTCCCGAACCCCCCCTCTGTGGGTCAATCCCTTTTTCAACGATCCTTCACAGCGCCCCAAAACGCGTTTTTCTGCTGGGAACGCAGTGAAAATTTGTTTTCCTTACCCGTCATAAAGCTGACAAAATGACTGCCCACTCTTTGGGGGCCAACCTGCTGGTCGCAAACGTTTCGAAAGACTGATGTATGCATCAAACGAATCGGTTTTCCTTCCCGGGGAATTTGGGGAACTTTGGGCGGGGGGGGGTAACGCGACAGAGCCTGGAAACTGAACTCCATCCTCGGGGGGGCTCCCTTTGTTCTCACTTTCTCTAACTCTATTGAACCTTTTAAACTTTCCGTTTCCTGCTTCATTCTTTTGTTTCCCGCGTTTTCCCTAGCCTGTTATCTTTTTTTCCCGAACTTTTCTTTCTGTTTCCTGGCTTCCCTTTGTCTTTCTGTTTCTGCTTCATTCCCTTTTTGTTTCCTGCGCTTTATGCTTTCGGCGTCTTTTCCCCGGGGTTCATCCCCTTTATCTTTTGCGGTTTTCAAGAACGTCGCAAAATTTCTCTCGAAAGCCTAAATCACGGGGAACTCCAAATTGTTAATAGGGGTTTCTTTTTTTCCGCCATTAATCTCTTTTTTTTTTTTTTTTTTTTTTTGAACAAAATTTTTTTTCTACGAAGCCAAATGGGGGTTTCCGACACGAGTGAGTAAACACAATCCCATGAATGAAATATTACTTGGGGCAAAGAGTTGTTTTTTATAAGACGCCCCGCCTTACCCAACTATGAGAGGGTTATAGGTAATCTGTGCGAAATAAGTTCTGGGCTGAAATGCCCCGCCAGTATTAACTACTTTTGGGAAGCAAGCAAGCCTAGTTTTAAAATTTGGGGCAACAGTAAGACAACCCCCTTTTCTTAGGATTACATCTGAATCCCACCCCCTTCCTCTTGGAAGTTGAACAATTATAATAAATGGGCCGAATATCCCGGCAGGCTCGCCAAAAAAATTTCAACCCCGGGGGATGTCGATGGAGGAAGGACTAGCGCACAGCCCAAACACACTCCGCTTGCTTACGATTTTTATAATCATGATTTGTCACATCAAACCCCTAGTAAAGTCTATAACTTTACTACACTGTTCATAAAACGAACCATCAATGCATATGGAATCAAAAAAAAATAAAAAATTCTCTCTTTCTGAACTTTACAAAACATTTATCTAAAACATCATTAAATAACCCCGGGGAAAATAATTTCTACTTACCTGGGCCGGTGATCTTTAAAATATTCACGATTTACTGTCTTTTCTTTTTTTTTTTTTTTCCTTTCTTTTCACTGTCACTTTCACAAGCACGCACAACTGCGGATAGTCTTGGTCTGCGGCGCCCGGCAGGTGAGACTGTTGGCACTGCGTGGTCTGTCGTGAAATTTGGGGCTGGCCAAATTGAGGTCGAACCCCGTGAAGATAGAACGGGCTTTACCATCGATCTGTTCTCCTTTCTTTTTTCCTGATTAACCATTGCACCTCTCCTCTCTCTTCTAGTTGTCTTATCAAAAGGACAGTTGTTTTTTTTTCTTTTTTTCTTTTCTTTCTTTTCCTCCTATTGTTAGCACTCTCTCTCTCACATCCTCCTCAGTCCCTTCTCTGCAGCTTTATGCTAAAACTCTCAACTTGGTTTTCTTTCTCCTCCCCCCATTCTCTGCTTTTTCTCCTCAGAGATTACACTCAGACCTCCTCTCTCTGTCTCTCTGTTCGTTTCCCCCCCGTTCTGCCGTTCTCTCACCTCAAACCCTTTTTTTCCCTTCCGTCGTCAAAAAAAGGGCGAGTACCATTGGGCAGTATTTTACCCTGATCCCCAAGTTATTCCCTTAATTCCATTTGGGTATTTAAATATGACAGTCAGGCCCACACGCCTTCTCTCTGTGGGGTCAATTGGTCTTTTTAAATTTATTAGCTAGATTTTACCCCCCACCACACACTACCTTCCCCCCCTCCTTCCGCGACGTCCGACTAAAAAATGGCGCGTTTACAAAAATTTTTAGATGAGCCTGAGCCAGGGCTACGACTCGTCTCGCTAGACATCGAGGCGTCGGTCAAAGCGCTTAGTCCCTCAGCCGGACAGGGGCCGTCTCTGTGGAGGGGGCCCCTCCCCCATGCTTAATTGGCTGGATCCCCCATGGGGGCCCTCTGCCTGCGCCCGAATATTTGCGTTTTGGGTTATGTCCAAATGGGGTGGTGGCATTTACCCCCGAAATTTGGTTTTGGGTTTTTTTTTGAAACCTTGACAAGTGTTAACAGTGTAATTAGGGTATGTCTGTTTGATTATACACGATGTTATACTAAAGAAGCATCAAAGAACCTGTCACCTAGGTTTCGTGTAATTGGTGTATTCTGTGGATTATACACGATGTTATACTAATGACAGCATCAAAGAAACCCTTTCCCTGTGTTATACTGTAATTAGGGGTTGTCTGTGTGATTTTTCCCGATGTTTTTTAATGCAGCTCAAAGAACCGTCCCTAGTGTTATACGTGAATTAGGTGTATGTCGTGTGATTTTAAAACGTGTTATACTAAAGACAATCAAAGAACCCGTCACCTTGTGTTATACAGTGTAATTTGGTTTGTCTGGTGATTATACACGTGTTATATAAGACAGCATCAAAAAACCTTTACCCGTGTTTACAGGGGGTAATTTGGTGTATGTCTGTGTGATTTAAAAAACGATGTAAAACTAATGACACATCAAAGAACCCGTCACCCCAGGTTATACAGTGTAATTAGGGGTTGTCTGTTGTTGGATTGGAGAGATGGGGTGGGGGTTGGGGGAAAGGGTTGTGGGGTTTCGGGGAGGGGGGTGAGTTTTGGGAAAGGAAAAGGGAAAGGTGGTGGTGTTTTGTGGCGTGTGTGTGTGTGTGTGTGCGCGTGGTGCGGGTGCATGGGCGTGCGCGCTTTAAAGGTGTGGTTCGTGTAAGTGTTGTGTGTGTGTGTGTGGTGTGTGGTGTGTGGTGTGTTGTGTGCGTGGTGTTGTTTGGGGTTAGAGAGGAGCAGGGAAGACGGGCAGCAAGGGGCCACAGAGGAGAGAGAGGGAGAGGAGAGAAGAGAGAGTATACGCGCAGCGTGGGGTACCTATAAAATACGTGTCTGTGCGGGAGAGAAAAAAAAAGAGGGGAGTGTATGTCAATAAAATTGAAAAGGCCAAGGTTTTGGGGGGATACGAGAGACAGAGACGGGCAGAGAGATCACGGGAAGAGAGAGACAGTGCCAAAGAGCCAGCGGGGGGGGGGGGGGGGGGGTGACGTTATTTGTCCAAAACACTGTGTGGGGAAGGAGGGCTGGCTGGGGGGGGGGGGGGGGGGGGGGGGGAGGGGAGGGGGGATGAAAACAGGATGACTCGGGCAATGACCTGCTGGCCAACAGAACGTCAAGTGTTCATCAACACAGTGATTGAGTGAGAGGAGAGAGAGAGAGAGAGGGGGGGGGGAGTAGGTGGGAGGGGGATGGGGAGAGGCAGACAGACGGGAAGACCGACAGAGGACAAGAGAGACAGACAGGCAGGCTGACAGACAGGCAGAGACATACAGACAGAGACAGACACAAAAACAGAAAGAGGTGGTGAGAGAGAAAGGCAGACAGAGGCTGAGAGGCAGGGGGAGAAAGGGAGTGGTTGGGTGTGCGAGAGAGAGAGAGAGAGAGAGAGAGAGAGAGAGAGAGATGGAGTGGCAGGGAGGAAAACACTCTCTCTCTCTCTCTCTCTCTCTCTCTCTCTCTCTCTCTCTCTCTCTCTCTCTCTCAGACACACACACTCATACACACACACGCGCGCGCGCACGCACGCGCGCACGCACGCACGCACACGCACACACACACACTCACACACGAACCCTACCGATCCCCGATATTACAAACCAGTCTACTCATATAGAGAGGACGATTGGTGGCGATACAGAAAAGTGAGTGAGCGAGTGCTGCTGCTGCTGCTGCTGCTGCGCTGGGGACCAACCCCCTCCAGCCATTGGCGCTGGTGGTAGTGAGAATGAGTCAGCTGCTCCGCCTTGGAACACAATCCCTAGTCCCGTCTTTGATTTTTGCGCGCACGATCAACATCGGTAGTGGACGACGGTTTCACTAGTTTTTTGGGGGGACACACATACACCGCAGACGCTTTTTCGGGGAACAACGAAATGAGGTGAAGACATGTGGGTGGCTGTGGGGTGTGGTGGGTGGTCAGTGTGGTGGTGGTGGTGGTGGTTCGCGAGGGTTACGTCCCCTGAGGCCACTGTCTTGGGCCCCAGTGACGTAAGTGTGGAGTCGGTTTGGTCCAGTGCTATTCGTCAGCCTCTCGCTAGTCACACGTGCGTCGTGTGGGGCGACACCCGCAGGAAACAGTGGGCGAGGGTTGCTGACCAGTGTGGTGGACAGTAATACGTGGGGGGTGCAATGCGAGACGTTGAGTGCTCGCTTAGTACTGTTCGTGTGTGTGCTCTCGCTTGGGAAACTGATGCGAAGTATTGAAAAGGAAGTTTTCGTGATCAGTAAGTACAGTGATGGTAGTGGTGGTGATGATGATGACGACGACGACAAGGACGACAAGGACGACGACAATTTTTAGATTAATCACCAACCACTATCATCATCATCATCATCATCATCATCACATACTGCTTCTATTACTCCTTTTAAGGTAAATATAGATGATGAAAATAATTTTTACATTAGTCAAGATCAGGAGTTATTGTATTTGTTCCTGTAAAACAAAAAAATCCATGTCACTTGATATTGTGCTAAAAGATGTCTTCAGTCATTGCTTCGATCAGGATGACTCTGTTGAAATAGGTTACAAGCGTTTTTCCTCCTTTGTGAAATCGACAGGTTTTTTGGTTTGTTTGTTTGTTTTGTTTTGTTTTGTTTCGTGTTGTTTGTAACTCAGCCGACCTTATGGCACCAAACCAGGACAGATGAAATCGAAAGCTTAAAACTTTACCTGACCATGATGATGGTGACGTACGTGTGTGTGTGTGTGTGTGTGTGTGTGTGTGTGTGTGTGTGTTGTGTGTGTGTGTGTTGTTGTTGTTGTTGTTGTTGTTGTTGTTGTTGTTGTTTTTGTTGTTGCCCAGTCATAATGAGGAGGAGGAAGAGAAAGCGATTATAATGATAAACGCGTCGACCTCGACGATAACAACATAATGAGGCAGAAGAGGGAGGAGAAAGCTGATGATGATAATGATGATGATGATGATGATGATGATGATGAATACAAAGACGACGCAGATCACGAGTATGACAACAATATCAATGATAATAATGATTACGACGTTGAGGAGGAGATGGAGGGCCACCACGACAACACCACTATCACTAACTACAATTCTAATAGCATTAATGGAAATAATGATAATAAATGATAATCGTATCAATAGTGTTAATGAAAATAATAACAGCAGATGATAATCGTTTAAACAGTATCAATGAAAATGATAACAGTAAATGACAATAGCATCAATGATGCTAATGAAAATGATGATAGTATCAACACTATTAATGAAAATGATGATGATAAATGATAATGGTATCAAGATGATAATAATAAATGATAATAGTATCAATAGTATTAACGAAAATGATAATGATAGATGATGATAGTATCAATAGTATTAACGAAAATGATGATAGTGATAAATGATAATCGTATCAATAGCATTAATTAAAGATGCTAATAATATATAGCAGTACCAATCAACGGTGCTGCTCCAGCGCATGGCTGGCCCCATAGAGATAGTCCGTGTAACGAGGTAGTGAAGATGGTGACACACATCGGTGATCAATACGCCACCGCCTGCCTGCCTGATAGCGGATGAATCCCCACCCCTCTCCCATCCTTCCCCACCCTTCCGCTGTCCGGAAGTTTGGTCCCGGAGATTCACGCTGTGGTTAGTTGGCAGGAGACCCCCTGCAGCAAGAGCTGGACGTTATGTCCTTTATGGTTGGAGACAGGAGAAGACAACTCGATTCCGCCCTCATCCTCACCTTTAATGATGGGGACAGGAGAAGACAACTCTATTTCCGCTCCACACACTTTGCAAACACCAACGAGGGTTTGTTTGTTTTTTTGTTTGTTGACTGTTTTAGTATACAGGAGGGTTAGGTTATGGTTAAGATTACAGTTCGTGGATTAGGTTAAGGTTTGGGTTAGGGTGAAGGTCTGGTTGGGGGTAGGGTCAGGTTAGAGTGAGAGTCGTTCCTTTGGAGTCTTCCAGTTATCTTTTCAAAGTTCACATGTCTGAAGCACTAACACGCTGCCGTGACTATGTAAGCCGCGCCTGGCTACCAGCAACCCTGGTCTGCCTCTGAGGAGGAGGACAGTGATGTATGAGTTAATGATGATGCTTCTTTCGAAAGGATGGTGACGAATGGGTTAAGTATTAGTAGGCTATGCGTGTTAAACCTGAGGAGAAGAGAACAGTCTCTGTGTGTGTGTTGATACGGTTTCAGAATCACTTGAATTGATGTGTGTGTGTGTGTGTGTGTGTGTGTGTGTGTGTGTGTGTGTGTGTGTGTGTGTGTGTGTGCGAGCGCGTGCGTGCGTGCGTGCGTGTGTGTGTGTGTGTGTGTGTGTGTGTGTGTGTGTGTGTGTGTGTGAGAGAGAGAGAGAGAGAGAGAGAGAGAGAGAGAGAGAGAGAGAGAGAGCATGCATTGGAACGGAGCGCGTCTCTGTTGGCGCACTGGCGGCTCAGTGAATGCGGGCGGGTTGAGAGGCAACATCCTTAAATCTCAAGGTTGACAGAAATTGAGTGAGGTGCCAAGGAGGGACAGAATAGAGAGAGAGAGAGAGAGAGAGAGAGAGAGAGAGAGAGAGAGAGAGAGAGAGAGAGAGAGAGAGAGAAAGAGAGACACAGAGAGAGAGAGAGAGATGTTTTAGGGACCAGGGGTGTGGTGGTGGTGGTTCTGGTTCTTTTAAAGAAACAATGGACACTAGCCGGTGCTTCATTACAGTTCACGGTTACCTGCATCCGAAACGTCCCCAAAGCTGCGTTGTGTGGAAGCAGTGGAGAGACGGTCACCGCGCTTCACTGCCCAGCAATGTAGCGGCGAGACTCGTAGGAGAGATCAGGTTCTTGAGGCAAACTGCCATTACCTGCCCCCGTGTTGTCTTTGCCTTGAAGTTAGGTACGCGCTTTTTCATTCAGGGTGGATTGTGTCTGCTGCTTGTTGCCGGCAATGGGGACAATCTCACGCCACTCAGTTCTGTCTGGTTGGATGCAGGGGGGAGGGGGGGGGGTAGTGAGTGGGGTCCTGCGCTTTTCTGTCGGCTACGCTCTCTGCAGTAGTGGAGTGGAACCCCAAGCTTACCTCTAGGGCTGGCTGCCCCATGCGGGTATTTTATCTTCTGGTAACAGCAATTAAACCAGGGACCCCGTGTTGCTCTCTCTTCTCCCCTCAGTGTAAGAGACCCCGGTTGGGTAGCCGAGCGTGAGGTCGATTCCGCTCCGGAGATTTACGGACTCGAGTCACGAGTGGTTCACGTTGAATTTCCTTTTCTCAGCGCACGCGATGCTTGTTTTACTTTGGAGGGGTCTGCTCGGGGAGATGGGGTGATTTCTGTCAGCGTGACTGCTTGGGTCAAAAGGTTTGACGAACTGGGGGTCTTCCGATCGCTGGAAATCGGGGAACGAAAGTTTGTTGTTGGTGGTGGTGGTGGTGGTGGTGGTGGTGGTGCTGCTGCTGCTGCTGCTGCTACTGTTGTTGATTTACATGTAATCAAGTGAACATGAGGCTTTCGTCCTTATGATGTCAGAATCCAGTGAGATTCCTCCATTTCTACCTCCTTTATCCCGTTGTTTCCCCAATGATTTCTGCACGATGCTATGTTTAGCCATCTGCTTTGACGTCACGACCCACGTGATATTCAAAGTGCCAGCCCGCCGATTGATTTAGCCTGCCGATCAGTTTAGCAAACCAAATTCAGCGATTTCCCGTTCTCTTTAAGAAAATGTCGCACAGTTCGATCAGCTGAGAAATGCTCACTGTGACCATGATCACGAGTCTAATAGTTCGCCAATCATCACCGGTGCTGAGTGACTGTTGCAGTACTACCACCAGTTGGAACAAGCAGCGACAGAGCTCCTCCAGAAAAAAATATACATGTGCATGTATCTATCTATCTATATCCATATCTATCTGTCTGTCTATCCAAATCTATCTCTATCTCTATCTATCAATACCCATATCGATCCATCTATCTATCTCCATATCTATCTATGTCCATATCTATCTATCTATATCCATATCTATCTACATCGATATCTATTTATCGATCTATCTCTATCCATATCTATCTATCTATCCATCTATATCCATATCTATGTATCTATCTATATCCATATCTATGTATCTGTTTCTATCCATATCTATCTATGTATACATATATGTATGTCTATCGATCTTTATCCATCTCTCTCTGTACGTATATATGCATATATGCATACATACATTGACCTTCGTGTCAAAACGCCGTTTACGTTGAACCCACGGTTGAAATAAGCACCATTGCCTTACAGTCCAGTGCTAGATATAAACGTTCATGGCGATTAGGTTGGAGACAGAGCTGGAATTCCCCAGACAGGAAAAAAAATTATTGCGCATCGCCTGTTCATGACGTCAGAGTACGTCACTGTATATAACAACGTGCGTCACATCTCCCGGGATTGTCATGGCTGAGAGCTAACTGTGCCTGCTCGGACGGAATGAAGTGTTGAGGATTGTTTCAAGCCCTGTCCAGAGGCAGTGAACGATCGGGGTCACGGGGTCAGGGGGTTTGGGGATCGCCACTGCCTGTCGTGAGGAGGCTGTGGTGCACGCAAGGGGGCAGGGCACGTGATACAGTCTTCTCTCTGTGTCTTCGTGCTCGCCTGTGGTACGCGCGCGTTCATAATCATGCTTCTCTCTCTCTCTCTCTCTCTCTCTCTCTCTCTCTCACGCACACACACACGCACGCGCGCACACACACACACACACACACACACACACACACACACACACACACACACACACACACACTTTCTCTCTCTCTCTCTATCTCTCTCTCTCTCTCTCTCTCTCTCTCTCTCTCTCTCTCTCTCTCTCTCTCTCATGCACGCACGCACGCGCACACACACACACAGACACACACACACACGCACACACAAACACACACACACACACACACACACACACACACACACACACACACACACACACACACACACACACACAACTGGATGCGATTGAAAACATCAAGCAGTTAACGCGAGCACACACACACACACACACACACACACACACACACACACAACACACATATATATATACAACTGGATGCGATTGAATACATCAAGCAGTTCACGCGAGCAGATAAATCAGCAACTCACTCGGACCTTTCAGGAATCTCCCAGTTCCATTCATCAGCTCAGACTGTGAATGGTCTGTCTGGCTGGAGTTCAGTGCACGTCACTATGAGCAGGGCTCACGGCGCATGACTGACTGAACGAGGGAAGAGTGGAAGACAGCAGGGGGAAAAAACATGCCTTTTCCTGTCCCTGTCTGCCTTTTGGCCGACTCTGGGGAAAGGTCCAGTGAGGTGGAGGAAAGTCCCACTGACCGCAGGGAAAGTCCTGTTGACAGCGGGAAAGACTGTAACCCAGGATTCTCTTCAGATGGCGCGTAGACCTCATGGTGAAAGCTTGGCCATGTTTGGAGTTGTACTGTCTTCGCCTGTCAGCAGAACAGCAACGAGGGAGGTTGCGAGATGCTCACGGCAGTTACTTAACGGTGATGTTTTCAGCCGGTGGCCTCTGTGGTCATGAAGTATGCGCTGGTACACCCATGGCAATGCTCCGGTGGAATTTCTGTCGAGTCGCGTCCAGTGGCCATTACACAATGGCATCTACCAGGGAGTAATTGTGTCCCTTCACGTGTTAATGGAAAGCCTGTGCGTGTCTGCACCCTATGTGAACACAGCTCAGGCTTCCAGGGGTGGTGCAGGATTGCTCCCAGCTGGTAGGTTCGGCCGTAAAGGACAGTACTTCTCTGGGCCTCACGCCCCACTTGCCCCCTCAGGTGTCTTTTTTGTCTTTCTAGATGGATTCCTTTCCCCAGCCCTCGCAGGAACCATTTGCTTTCTCGGTCCAAAGCCGATCTATTGCTCTGGGAGAATCGATGGTGCGCGGAGGTCATGTGCGCTCGTCCTAGTGGTGACGATCGACTCCCCATGGTCTTCTCTAATTCTCTTTCTAAGGTTTCTCTCAGTTTCTCCCCATATATATATATATATATTATATATAGAACTGTTTCTGATCATTGTCTGCGTAGTTCGTGCGACAGATCACCCCTGATTGGTCAAGCTTGTCGGTCTCGTCTTCAGGGGCAACAGGTTGGCTTTTGATGGCGTGACATGGTGTAAGCGTAAACAAAGATGGTTTTCACTTGACAACTAATTTTTTTTGTTCTTTGTACCCTTCGCCAGTACTATCCCATCTCTCTCTCCTCTCTCTCTCTCTCTCTCTCTCTCTCTCTCTCTCTCTCTCTCTCTCTCTCTCTCTCTCTCTCTCTCTCTCTCTCTCTCTCTCTCTACGTGTCTGATTGTTTGTGTAATTTTGTAATGGATTTTTTTTTAATAAGTATTATTCTTATTACTATTGTTATTGTTAATATTATAATGTTGCTATATTCTTCATTGTTTCTGTCATTATTAATATGTGCAGTCTGTTTAGTTGAATGCTGTAGAATAGCAAGGACAGATTGGAAGAATAGGCACTGCCTAAAATCTCTATCCTTGAGTAATAAAGTTTTTGAGTTTTGAGTCTTGAGTCTTGAGTCTCTCTCTCTCTCTCTCTCTCTCTCTCTCTCTCTCTCTCTCTCTCTCTATCTATCTATCTATCTATCTATCTATCTATCTATCTATCTATCTATCTATCTCAATTCAAAATCTTAAGCAATTTGATTTTGCTTCCTCACCTTCCGTGCCACTTCCATGGGGCTATTTCCACGCCGCTCATTCCGGCTCCCCGTCCACAGCCACACCCTAGCTTATCTTGTTGCCACCTTAGTACCGGCAGTACACAAGGAGCAGTCAATGTTCAGTCGCGTGAGGCGGCAACCCTCCAGAGGAGACACTGCAGTATTTTCGTGTCACTTCGGTGGTGTCCAGTGGTGCCTGCTCTGATCCAACATACGCAGGACACCCCCTAGAAAGTCGTCCTTTTGACGAGAACAACCGCTTAGCCGCGGAGCCGGAAAGAAGGTTTAGTTATACTCGTCCTTGATATTATCCCATCAAAAATACATTCGCTGAAAATGTAGAAACCCGTAAGCTCAGTTCTGCCATAAATAAATAAAAGAAGACTAATAAAACATTCAAACAGATGCCCTCCTTCCGACCCACCACCCTCGCCCTTCTCTTCCTCCAGCCCCCTACCCCCACCCTCCATGTCCCCGTCCCCGTCCCCACTCTCGCCCTCGCTCTTCCTTCCAAGATATTGCGGACCCATTCTGACGTGTTCCGTATTTGCATTCCGTCGTTCTGGCCGGACTTTCCTCCCCCAACGGGGTCGGTCGGGGCTCGTCAATAGCAAGCTGAGATGAAACATCGATCTGCGAGAGA
>CM031610.1:56235079-56255079 GCA_018398815.1 Conus ventricosus | reverse complement strand
ATGCAACAAAACAAAACAGTATAGAGATAGCCGTTGCACTATGTCACGGACAAAAATAGAACAACCAAAGTCGTGGTCCATCGCCAGCCAGCTCAACTGGGCATGAGCTCAAACTCAAATATTCTGGGCGCCAGGTAGACGGCCTCATGTATCGGGTCCAGCCAATTAAGCATAGCGGAGAGGCTCCACGGAGACGGTACGGTCCAGCCAGACAGACTAAGTAGCTTGACCGACGCCTCGATGTCTGCCCAGACGGATCTCGATGCCTGGGCCAGACTCATCCGGCCAATTTGTAGGACCAGTGTCCACAATTAAGTGGATGTCACCGGAAAGGGAGAGGGGGGAAGGTACTGTGTAGTGGGGGTGAAATCTAGCTAATTAACTAAATGACCATTGACCACCACAGAGAGCAAGGCAGGTAGATGTGACTGTCATGATTTACATATCCAATGAAATGAGAGGGGAGGGAACCTCAGAATGAAGGCGGGAAAATACTGACCAATGGTACTCGCCCTTTGACAGATGGGTTTTAGGATAAGATAGGAATGCGTGAGTGAGAAGGACAGAGGAACGAACAGACAGACAGAGAGGAAGAGGTTCTGGGTGTAAGCTCTGCAGGAGAGAAGAGCAGAGAGATGAGGGGAGTGAATAGAACCGAGCTGTAGCATTAGCACGAGATAGAGTCTGCAGAGGAAGGACTAAGGAGAGATGTGGAGAGAGAGAGTTGCTAACTGATGAAGAGAAAAAGAAAGAAAAGAAAAAAGAAAACAAAAGCAACCATGTTCATTTGATAGAGCAGACTAGAAGAGAGAGAGAGAGAGTGCAATGCGTTAATGCAGGAAGAAAGAAAGGAGAACAGATCGATGTCTGATAGCCACTGTTCAATCTGAACCGGGGTTCGACCTCATACTTGGCCAGCGCCACTTTCATCGGCAGTCCAACCTGACCAACGCCAGCAGTCTAACCTGACCAGTGCCAGCAGTCCAACCTGACCAGTGCCAGCAGTCCAACCTGACCAGTGCCAGCAGTTGTGTCATGCTTGTGAAAGTGACAGTGAAAAGAAACAAAGAAAAAAAAGAAAAGAAAAGACAGTGATTCGTGTATAGTTGAAAATCACCTGGCCAGGTAAAGTAGAAATCTATTTATACCTGGGTTAGTTAATGATGATTTAGACAAATGGTTTTGTGAAGTTCAAGGAAAGAGAGAATGTTTTATTTTGTTTGATTCCATATGCATTGATGTTTCTTTCTATGATCATGTGTAGTAAAGTTATAGACTTTACTAGTGGTTTGATGTGACGAATGCATGATATATGAATGAGATTGTAAGCAAGCTGTGAGTGTGTTTGGGCTGTGCGCTAGTCCTTCCTCCACTGACATACCCGAGGTTGACAATTTATTGGCGAGCCTGCCAGGATATTCTGGCCCATTTATTATAATTGTTCAACTTCTCAGAGAGGAAGCTGGGTGGGATTCAAGTATTGTAATCCTAAGACAAGGTAGTGTCTTACTGTATGTTCCCAAGATAGTTAAATACTAGGCTTGGCATTGCTTCCAAGATAGTTAACACTAGGCTTGGCATTTCAGCCCCAGAGTACTTATTTCGCACAGATTGCCTATAATTCGCTCTCATAGTTGGGTCAGGCGCTAGGCGTCTTATAAAAACTAATTACGTTGTCCCAAGCTAATATTATCATTCATAGGATTGTGCTATTACGTCACTCGTGTCGGTAACCACCAGTTTGGCTGTCGTAGTAATAAAATCTTGTTAAAAAAAAAAGAGATATAATGGCGGAAGAAAAGAACACCCCTATTGAACTACTTGTGAGCGTCGCTCGTGATTTAGGCTACTCGGGAGAAGAGTTGCGAGCATTCGTTGAAAACCAACAAAAGATGGAACGAGATGAACGAGCGGAAAGACGCCGTGTTGCAGTAGAAATAGCAGAGCAGGAAAGAACTAAAGCTAGCGCAACGCAGGAAACAGAAAGACTAAGGGAAGCGCAGGAAACAGAAAGATTAAGGATTCAGGCTAATCAGGCTAGCGAAACGCAGGAAACAGAAAGATTAAGGATTCAATTAGTTTTAGAGAGGTTGAGAAGAGCCAATCTCACAGCCAGACCCACAAAGTGCCAGATTGGTTTTCCAAGCCTGGAGTTCCTAGGTTTAGTTGTCGGAGGCGACACAAAGCAGCCAGAAAAGGGAAAGGTGGAGAAGATGATGAATTCAGAGAGACCAAAGACCAAAACAGAAGTCAGGAGTCTGCTAGGTTTTATTGGTTTCTACCAGGAGTTTGTGCCAAATTTCGCAGCAATCACGAGTCCTCTCAGTGATTTGGTCAAGGCAGGGAAACCGGCAGTGGTCGAATGGTCAGACGCTGCAGAGCAAGCACTGCAGACGGTGCTGGAAAGACTAGGTTCTCGTCCCATCTTGAAGCTACCAGATATGTCTAAACCATTTTTGTTGCGGACAGATGCATCAGGTGGTGGAATAGGTGCAGTATTGTTGCAGGAACATGAAGGGGTCGAGTTTCCTGTGAAGTATGCCAGCAGGAAGCTGACGAAGTGTGAAGAAGGGTACGCAACAGTAGAGAAGGAGTGTTTAGCTGTCGTGTGGGCCGTGCAGAAATTCCACAAATACTTGTATGGGAAGGAGTTCGTGATAGAGACTGATCATCAACCGCTCAAATTCCTGCAGGAGGCGCAGCTGAAAAACAGCAGGGTTCTGCGCTGGGCAATGGCACTGCAGCCCTACAGGTATCGAGTGCAGTACATTCCAGGTCGACAGAATGTCGGAGCTGACTATTTAAGTCGTGTAGTCTAGCAAGCTGCAACTCAGAGGAAGTCAGTCATATCCGGGGGTGCATAGCTACTTTGTTGATAATATGCGTTGATTACAGTTATGTTGAGTGGATATGGGTTCATTCCCATTTGGCTATGGTTCATATTTTCTTTGTGAGATTTGTTCATGTAAATGTAGTTATGTTTGGAGCATACAGTCGCTTATGTAGTAATGCACTGTTTGCGATAAGTGAGGATGGAGATTCCTCAGTGAGGTGTCATGGATCGTGATCATGTCAGATTGTGCTTTTCATAATAATTGTGGAGAGAAGATGTGGCAAATCCACAGGTAGGGGAATTGCATAGGTGCGCACAGAGGTTGTTATAAAATGAGTTGAAATAACGCAAGAGCGCACGTCAATGATAACTCATTGGAGTGGTATTCACTAATGATATATCTTATAATTTATAAACCGTTTGTTGTAAAGTATCTTCCAAACTTTGCACGTGTAGCTGTGTGTCAGCAAATTCGGTTGTTGCCTTTTTGTACCGTTGTTTTGAGACAATGCAGAGCATAGTCTTTTGCAAGGGGGAAATTGTCACGGACAAAAATAGAACAACCAAAGTCGTGGTCCGTCGCCAGCCAGCTCAACTGGGCATGAGCTCAAACTCAAATATTCTGGGCGCCAGGTAGACGGCCTCATGTGTCGGGTCCAGCCAATTAAGCATAGCGGAGAGGCTCCACGGAGACAGACAGACTAAGTAGCTTGACCGATGCCTCGATGTCTGCCCAGACGGATCTCGATGCCTGGGCCAGACTCATCCGGCCAATTTGTAGGACCAGTGTCCACAATTAAGTGGATGTCGCCGGAAAGGGAGAGGGGGAAGGTACTGTGTAGTGGGGGTGAAATCTAGCTAATTAACTAAATGACCATTGACCACCACAGAGAGCAAGGCAGGTAGATGTGACTGTCATGATTTACATATCCAATGAAATGAGAGGGGAGGCAACCTCAGAATGAAGGCGGGAAAATACTGACCAATGGTACTCGCCCTTTGACAGATGGGTTTTAGGATAAGATAGGAATGCGTGAGTGAGGAGGACAGAGGAACGAACAGACAGACAGAGAGGAAGAGGTTCTGGGTTGTAAGCTCTGCAGGAGAGAAGAGCAGAGAGATGAGGGGAGTGAATAGAACCGAGCTGTAGCATTAGCACGAGATAGAGTCTGCAGAGGAAGGACTAAGGAGAGATGTGGAGAGAGAGAGTTGCTAACTGATGAAGAGAAAAAGAAAGAAAAGAAAAAAAGAAAAGAAAAGCAACCATGTCCATTTGATAGAGCAGACTAGAAGAGAGAGAGAGAGAGTGCAATGCGTTAATGCAGGAAGAAAGAAAGGAGAACAGATCGATGTCTGATAGCCACTGTTCAATCTGAACCGGGGTTCGACCTCATACTTGGCCAGCGCCACTTTCATCGGCAGTCCAACCTGACCAACGCCAGTGGTCTAACCTGACCAGTGCCAGCAGTCCAACCTGACCAGTGCCAGCAGTCCAACCTGACCAGTGCCAGCAGTTGTGTCATGCTTGTGAAAGTGACAGTGAAAAGAAACAAAGAAAAAAAAAGAAAAGAAAAGACAGTGATTCGTGTATAGTTGAAGATCACCTGGCCAGGTAAAGTAGAAATCTATTTATACCGGGTTAGTTAATGATGATTTAGACAAATGGTTTTGTGAAGTTCAAGGAAAGAGAGAATGTTTTATTTTGTTTGATTCCATATGCATTGATGTTTCTTTCTGTGATCATGTGTAGTAAAGTTATAGACTTTACTAGTGGTTTGATGTGACGAATGCATGATATATGAATGAGATTGTAAGCAAGCTGTGAGTGTGTTTGGGCTGTGCGCTAGTCCTTCCTCCACTGACATACCCGAGGTTGACACACTAAACGGGCAGTGTTTGTTTGTTTGTTTGTTTTGAAGCACGTTTCGGTTGAAAACACTGTGGTGTGACACAGGCCAAAGCAGTCAATACAAGTTTTGGTTGCACAAGCATTATCCACAAAATACTGGAAAGAACGTCTAGCTTTATTTTCAGTTGCTAGTTGACATCATGATCTGGGATTCTACAGTCAGCATATAATTTTCTGTTGGCCTGTTTGTCTGTCTGTCTCTCTATCAAATTGTCTGTATATCAATTTTTTGTATTATCTATCAGTCTGTTCATCCAGCTATATATCTATCTGTACTTTGCATGTGTGTGTATATATACAGATCGATATATAAACAGATATAAGTGCAAGCGCGCGTGCGTGCGTGCGTGCGTGCGTGTGTGTGTGTGTGTGTGTGTGTGTGTGTGTGTGTGTGTGTGTGTGTGTGTGTGTGTGTGTTTTCCTAATGTTTACATGAGGCTACATTTCGCATGAATGGAAAGAGGCTGTTCGCTTATATTGTAATCATTAAGCAACCATCGGCATTATTCACGAGAAAAAAAGAGAGAGAGACTTGGAGGGGGGGGGGGGGGGGGGCAGGGAGAGACAGTGTACCATTTATCTTTGTATCTGTCTTTCTTACATGTTTATGTGTCTGTCTGTCTATCTGCCTGTGGGTCTCACTATGTGTCTGTCTGTCTATCTGCCTGTGGGTCTCACTATGCGTACGTGTAAAAGAAAAAAAAAAGGTTTCCATGTGTATTTAACAGCATTAAATAAATCACGAAATATGTGAGACAAAATATAGAGTGGGTAGTGCGTGTGCAGTTTTATTATCATTTGTTTTTCTTAAAACTTTGTATGAATGAAGACAGGAGAGAGAGAGAGAGAGAGAGAGAGAGAGAGAGAGAGAGAGAGAGAGAGAGAGAGAGAGAGAGGAGGACCGGGGGGGGGGGGTGAAACCGACCCAGGCGTTCCTATCGCTTTCGTATTTTATGTTTTATAAGGCCAAGTTTGGTTAAAAGCCATTGTTGTGAAAAAGACCAAAACCGACAACGTTTGCTGCTGCTGCTGCTGCTCTTCTTCTTCTTCTTCTTCTTCTCCTCCTCCTCCTCCCCCTCCTCCTATTCTTCTCTTCTCTTTTTCTCCTCCTCCTCCTCCCCCTCCTCCTCCTTCTCTTCTTCTCCTCCTCCTCCTCCTCTTCCTCCTCCTCCTCCTCCCCCTCCACTTCCTCTCTCTCAAGGACCCCATATGCTCCAGTGGGTTCAGCCCTCCATCAGGCCGTGTCCCCCAGACCTGGAGAACCTTTAACAGTTCACTGCCCCTACGACCATTAGGCGACCAGACTTTAACTTTAACCAACCATATGCTCCACCTCTCCCCGTGGTAGTTTTCTCCCTTTGTTGGTTTAGTGTAAGAGTCTTAATTGTAAACAATCTGGGGTCAAAATGTCAAGTCTCGCTCACTGGATTTTTGAAATATGAAGGGGGAAAAGGACTGGATCATTATTCTAAAAGGTCTCACGTTCTACCATCTTGTGTTGAAGTTGAGTGTTTTATAGAGGCCTGATTGGTACAGTGAACAAAATGTTGTTTTGATCCAGGGGTCTTGGGGTTCAGTCCCTTCTTGACGCAGTCAGGTCAGAATATCTCTTCGGTGACAACATCTGTGAACACACTGATCCTCCAAGTACTTCGGATGAGCCTTTATGTGGAGGTCCCGTGTGTGCTCGCACGCATAAAAAAAAAACGAAAGGAAAAAAAAGAACTTGCTCGCACTGGAGATCCCTATTTAATTTGTTTTAGAAGAGAAGGTCATGGTGTGTTGATTGGATGAATGACACACAAACATACAGGGGGAGGGAAGGATCAGAGATGAACGTTTGAAATTATCTAGGATAGTATTAAAGGATAGTGCGTAATGGATTTTGTAAAAGGCAAGGTAATAATTTATAGTTAGTAAGGGAAACCGAAAAGAATTTTTTTTTTAAATCAACATTTCTGGTTTCTAAGACAGACCACTTTCATGTAAGAAAGACTTCATTAGGCAAGTAATTAATGTAATAAGGGAACTGAAAACGAATCTTTAAAAAAAAATAAACAAATCAACATTCCAAGTTTCTCTAGACAGATCACTTTCGTGTAAGAAAGACTTCATTAACCTGCAACCCAAAATGATATGCTGCAAATAACATCAGTGAAACAGATACATTTGGTGTTAGGACTATATTTGACCTGTACAGCGAATAGCACATTTAACTAGAAAGAGGTCTACAGATCAAAACAATATGAGATCAAAACAATGTGAGACAGTCCTTTTACGAGTTTGTTTAAAGTTAACCTCAAACATCTTTAAAATCTCTTTCAAGCCTATGATGCCTTCCTGGGCTGTCATCTGATGCGTTACCATTGAGCTCTTTCTGGTCAGTGCATGCTACTGTAGAGTTAATTTCTCCCTTTTCTGCTGCTCTCTGCTTTAATGTTAAAACGAAAGCTAGTACGAGATATCGTTCAGCAAAAATCAACAGCTGTGTCGCTCATAAACAGAGAATGTATCAAGTGCTCAGTGTCAGATAGTGAAGTATAGGAGTGGAGCCTACACTAAAAGGGAGACAAGAAACGTCAGTGGTGGCTGAGCGCGCTCGAGGGAAGGAGGGGCCAGCAGCTGTGATGCGGAGACCACTGACATCATCAACACACAGATGGCAGCGGTGGAGACCCACCATCTGCTGGTCCTGGCCTAGAAACATGGCCGTCGGAAGGGCCGGTAACTTTCTTTCATCTCAAAACACTCGCTCAATTCTCTTTCATCTTCTCTTTTTTCTTTGTCTCCCTCCTTTTCTTCATCATCATCTTTATGGGTTTTTTTTTTTTTGTTTTGTTTTTTGTCGTTGGCGTGTTGGTTGATGTTCTAGTTCAGTTTTGTTTTTTTTCCACTTCTACTTTTAAGTCTTCTTTGTGGCGTGAGTAACGTCTGTGGAAGAACAAAGGCACAGACAAGATCGATGAAGACTGTCGGCGAAGATGGCGTTAGGTTTCAGTGTTGTTTATGAAGAGTGCGGGTCTCTGGCTCTCTGCCTGTCTGTCTTTCTTGTGTGTCTCTCTGTCTGTCTGTCTGTTTGCCTTAGTGTGCGTGAATGAAAGTGACTCTCTCTCTCTCTCTCTCTCTCTCTCTCTCTCTCTCTCTCTCTCTCTCTCTCTCTCTGTTTTTTTCTTTCTGTTTGTTGACCCCCTGGGATGGTGTCACTCGTAACATAGCTTATTTAAAATTATGCTTTATCCTCACCTCTCTCTCTCTCTCTCTCTCTCTCTCTCTCTCTCTCTCTCTCTCCCACCCAGCCTTCCGCTCTCCTTTCTCCCAGAACATTCTAACCACCCATTCCAATTATGACTTCATTCCCGATTGCAGTAGGATCTGACCGACATTCTACACCTGACGGTCCACTCCAAGGGAGACAAACCCATAGCGTGGAACTCTTCAGGAGAGAGAGAAGGGTTAGAGATCAGAGCCCCCAGTCAGTGACAGGCCGACAGGCTTGTGACGCTGTTAAGAGGATCACCGCCTGAAACCTGACGCTCACCGGATTGGGGTCTGTGAGAAGGAAGTGGAGGATTGGATGATTTAGCATGAGGGGTCAGGATGGCAGGCAGGCAGGCAGCAGCAGCTGCTGCTACAGGAGGTCTGTCTCCGCCAGCTGTTGTTCACGTGGTTTTCACAGAGCACGCGGAACGCACGTTTCACAATGCAGCTCTTATTTCGCTGGCCGGCTCTGGAGGGAAGAAGGGGGAGACGGAATTAAGGGGCAAGGGGGGGGGGGGGGGGTGAGGGAGGGACGGAAGGCTTACAGGATTAATTAAAGGACACGTACTCGCTCCGGAAGGGTGTAGACCTACTTGCCCCGGAAGTGAACTAAATCCTCGAGGCGGAGGTCGAATCACGGACAGTGATGTGATTTGTTGCCCTCCACTTCCAAATTATCAGATGCAGAGAAGAGATGGGCTGCGTGCCTGAAGTTTGAATGTGGCGATAAACTGCGCCGTCTTGTGTATAGCTGACACATATATTAAAGAACTCGTGGTGGTTGGTATCGTGAAGAAATTAAGTTATACTGTGCACAAAAAGAAACGCATATTTTTATTTCAGTCATTTCATGCGTCATTTAGCATTCAAAATATTACAACCACAGAAGAAATAAGACATCAGTCTACTGTTACGTCTATTCATTATGTCTGACTATTCGCACTGGACAGAGTTCCCTGCTATACGGGGCATGTTTCTGTCAAAATTTTCCTTAATATTTTCAGCGAAAAAAAAATATGCGTTTTTTTTTTTGTGCACAGTATAAAATTGCACTGTGGCTGGCAAGAAAATTGTTCGCGAGACATTTTTATTCGCATCCACCAGACGTATTTTTCAGACAAATACAGACTTCAGCAACACCAGTGAGGCAATCAGGTTTCGAGATTTGTGTATACATGAGCTTTTTTTTTTTTAATTTCGTTGCGTGTATGAAACATTTAATATCACGGAAAGCAGCCTAAGTGATTACAGTTCTGTCTGTCCCGCATGCATCACGAGAGTTTGACAACACACACACACACACGCACACACACACAGGAGAGAGAGAGAGAGAGAGAGAGAGAGAGAGAGAGAGAGAGAGAGAGAGAGGAAAAACTAAAAACCACTTTTGGAAGTTGGATCATTTGTGCCAGATTTCACTTTTTGATCCCTGTTACAAACTGTCGATTTCCACGGTTCATGGCAGGCTTTCTTACACAGGCGTTGCAGGCCCACGCATGTGTCCAGTCAGGATTGGCTCAGACTCCTCACGCCCCCCCCCCCCCCCCCCCCCCCCCCCTTCTCCTCCATCCCCATCCCCCTCCACACCTCCCTCCGTCATATTTGCTTGTGGGAGTCAACTAACGACAGGTCATGATCAAAATCTGCACTTATCTCCCTGCAGGAGCCCTGTTATGCAGTCCTTCTCCTCCCTCCACCCTCCCCCGCTTCCTCCAGGTATGAAGAGCAAGGGCCTGCTGTCGTTATCTGGATCAGTTACATCTACGTTACTGTCTGTCTCTCCTCCACACGCCCTGCTGGTAGGGTGTGACGTTACATCACCTGGATTGAGGCTGGGTGAAGGAACTCTCTGTCTCTGTCTGTCTGTCTGTCTGTCTCTCCCTCCCTCCCTCTCTCTCTCTCTCTCTCTCTCTCTCTCTCTCTCTCTCTCTCTCTCTCTTTGTGTGAGTGTGTGTGTGTGTGTGTGTGTGTGTGTGTGTGTGTGTGTGTGTGTGTGTGTGTGTGTGCGCGCGCGCACGCGTGTGTGTGTGTGTGCACCTTCTTCTCCTCGTGCACCTTCTTTCCTCCTTCTGTTCGTGTGTTTGTATGTTCGTGTGAGAGACAGAGGCAGAGAGAGAGAGAGAGGGAGACACACAGAGAGACAGAAACAGAGACAAGACATAGAGTGTGTGACAGAGAGCGCTGGGAGATACAGCGACTTCGGAATACACTTTAGTTTCAGTAAAGATCATCTCAGCGAAGACAGACACCATAACCCAGAATTATAGAGCCAATACCTGCGCGTTCAAGACACCAAAGGTAGCTCACTAAATAAAAGGCCGACTACTCCTCCTCTGCAGCTGCTGACAGCGTATTCTCCTCCCAGCTATTGTGCTATCAGCAAAGCGATGCAGTTGATGACAGGTGGAGTGATGGAGAGGCGGGGAATGACGAGATAAAGTGACGATGTTCTCCTCTGTAATCAGTAGTACCCCGCTGTTTGCAGCCTTGACACCTGTTGCGGCGCCTTGGGCCTTGGTGGTTTAGTGGCTGGTGTTTTACAGTGCGTGAAGGGATGAAGATGGTGATGATGATGTGTGTGTTAGTGTGTTGGTTTGTGTGTGTATGTGTGGAGGTAAGTGTGTGTGTGTATGTGCATGTGTGTGCGCGCGCTGGCGTGCGTGTGTGTGTGTGTGTGTGTGTGTAGATAAGTGCGTGCGTGCGTGCGCGCGCGCGCGCGCGCACGCGCGCGTGTGTGTGTGTGAGTGTGTGTGTGTGTGTGTGTGTGTGTGTGTGTGTGTGTTGTTGTTGTTGTTGAGTGTATGCGTGCGTGCGCATTTTTTCTGTGCGTGTTGTTCATTGTGCAAATGCGCTTAATGTATTGTGTTCATAGCCGAATTGACCTGGACAGTTACAGATTACGTGAGCGTAGTGGGTATGTAATAAATACAATGTAAGGGGGAGATTAATCTGGCGTGAGGTAGCCTGTTCTTTTTGTGCCGGCAGTTCTTAATACAAGCCCCCTTCATGGACCTTCTCCAACTCAACACTCATTCCTCCCATTCTTCCTCCACCGCCTAATCATCCACCCCTTCCCGTTCCCTAAAAATCCACCCTTTCCCTCATGCCTATCCTCAACCCTCCCCTATCACATCATCTTGAAAGTAGAACTGTGCTGTTGTAGTGATAACAGAGCGAGAACGTGGTGGCATTTGTTGAAGACGAATCGCAGAAGCCGTGAAGTCTCTGTAAAAGTTACGGCTGCATCTTTAAGGTACTGTACCCCCCGCAAAAACGAAACTTGAGACCTGCACCGTGTTTCTGACCGGGAGAGAGGACTAGATATTTTTCCGTGAGATGGTGACATTATTATGACTAATTATCTTGCCGTGTGATGGTGACAGCGACACACACACACACACACACACACACACACACACACACACAACACACACACACGTACGCACGTACAAACGCGTGCGTTTACACACACACACACACACGTACGCACGCGCGCACGTACGCACGCACGAATGCGTGCGCACGCGCACGTGCGCGCGCACACACACACACACCACCACCACCACTAACAACAACAACTACTACTACAATAACAACAACAACAACAAAGGGAAGACACTTGACGGAAGCTAATTTGATCGTTTCTTTTTCGACAAATCTGTTTTTTTAATCTGGATCCAGATTCGACGAGTATTAGCAGTTAGGCACGAGAGATGTGATAATGGCAACCTCAGAGAGCTGATTGATACGGTTGGTTCAAACCACGATCAACAATGACAGATTTGTGACACGTCATCCTCAACAGAATCTTAGTTGCTCAACAGTCTTAGTTCATTAACCACGATTCCGATACGCAGGGCCGCCACCTTTTCCTCGCATGCAAGCCCGTCCCATTCCATCGCAAGCGATCCCGCGCCGCTAGAGGTTGCAAAGAAACGCGCATACTCGTCAAGTGAAACGAAGCTGCATTCGCCAAGTCGAAGCTGTGTGTAAACTTCGGAGACGAAAGAAAGATCCTTTTAAAATCAGCACAAGAAAACAAATGCGTTTCAGATTTATCCCATAGTAAACATTCAGATATTTCGGGTCATGACTTCAGCAACGGCTTGCTTATCTGCCGACATTTTTTTTTTTTTAACCGACACTGATAGCATTACCTTGGGTAGTGTTTTAGCAAGCCAGCGGTCCAACTCGAGATGATAACGCCGTGACGTCAGGCCGCAGGGGAGAGCACTGCTGCGATAGAGAGAGGTTGAAGAGCTTACAGCTTCACACACAGACACACACACACATTCATCACGTAGATCTACCTCGCAACAGGCTGTCAGAAGGATAGTGGTGATTCTGTGGCGTAGACTCCCTGCCGATGTGTTTTCACTGACAAGGTGTCCAGGCTGACTGACATCTCTCTCTCTCTCTCTCTCTCTCTCTCTCTCTCTCTCTCTCTCTCTCTCTCTCTTGGAAGTGGAGAATACCAATTACAGTCGTGGTGGGTGTTGGATGTGCTGGACTAATTTGGAAGAAGAAAAAAAAAAAAAAAAAAAAACCAACCTTGGATTACGTCGTGAATCAAATAAACCCAAAATTACGGTGATCTTTTTTCCGTTCTTGAAATTTTGGGTTATGAAGTGATTCAGTTTCATGTACACATATGATGGATTTATTGTGTGATTCAACTTTACTTGCAAATGTGGTGAATATCAGATTGCATCAACTTTACCTGCAGTTGTGTGGGGTTAAAGACCGATTCAACTTTAGTTGCAGTTGTTTGCAGATACGATAGATCGTAGGATGTTTCAGCTTGTAACTGTGGCGGATTTTTAGACTAGTTCAACATTACTTGCAGCTGTGTGGGGAAAAAAAAGAGCTATTTCAACCTTAGTTTCAATGGTGGATTTTGAACACTGTTTTAACTTCAGTTGAAGCTGGGGTGGATTGTAGATTGAATCAATTTTACCGTTGATTATTGTAGATGGCAAACTTATTCAATTTTACAAGCAGATGTGGTGAATTGCGGAGTGATTCAACTTTGCTTGCGGTACTGGTGGACTGGAGACTGATTCAGCTTTACTTGCAGTGGTTGTGGTGTGTAAACTGGTGTGATTTTACCTGGGTCATCGTGGATTACAAACTAAAAACATCATCACCTGCAATATCTGGTGAATCGCACAGTAAATTAACTTTACATGCGATGGTGACAGATCGTAGACGGATTCAAATTCGCGTGTTTTTGTGGATTTTCGAGTGTTTCAGTTTCACTTGGTGTTTGATGGATCAGTCTTATTCAGTTTTACCTTTAATGATGGTGGATTGTAAAATGGTTTAACCTGTACTTGTAGTTGTGATAGACTGTGGAGTGATTCAACTTAACTTGCCGTGATCGCAGGTTTTGAATACCCAGTTTTGTTATCTATAAATTGACAGTGGTTCAGTGGTTTGTTTTCAGTTTTCAGGTAAATTGGAATGCCTCTTTGAAAAAAGTTCCCTTTCTTTTAGTTGACATACTGTGTGTGTGGTGTGTGTGTGTGTGTGTGTGTGTGTGTGTGTGTGTGTGTGCCTGCGCGCGCGCGCGCGTGTGTGTGTGTGTGTGTGTGTGTGTGTGTGTGTGTGTGTGTGTGTGTGTGTGGTGTGTGTGAAAGCTCTGACATGGAAGAAAAGTGGTGGACATTTAAGTCTTCTTTTATATCTATTTATTGAGGACGACTCTGATCATTTATCTCTGTAGAAAGTCTGCATATTTTACTGACGTCCTTTTCAAGCAAAGATGGTGAGAAATTGTTCGAAGTGGATACTTGTATCGTCACAAAACAGCATCTCGTTTCAAGGTATTTCCACAGCAAGTAAACACTCAGACACTGCGGGTCGTTTATCTGTCGACATTTTTTTCTCCCAGCCAGATAACACACACATACATCACATGCCTTTCAACAGGTTGTCAGGGACAGGAAGCCTTTGGAATAGAGCCCTCACCGACAAGTTGTCACTGTTCGCGGTGATACTGCTTTACATGCAATGGGGTTTGGGGGTTGTCCCCCTTTGCCCCGGAAGGGGTCAAAGGATTCGAGTTTCCTCATTTTTGATTCTCGTCTCGTGGAAAGGTAGGAATGATTATTCCGTGTGGTGTTGCCGTACCTGCAGTTACAGCGCTGTCTTTGTCAGTGTGATGGAAGGTTCGGATTACGCGGGGATTCTCTTTTACTGGCTGGATTTGTGGCTTCTCCGTCCGTGTTGATAAATGAGGAATGATTCAGGGTTATTAGCATTTGTGGTGCCCTCTTTCGTAGAAATGTTTTTAACGTGTTTATTTCAAGTTGTTGTTGTTGTTGTTGTTTTGACAGTTCATCTAGCTGTACCCCCTGCTCACTGTAGTCTCGGTGTTGTGGATGTGGTATGATGTGTAAGGGACCAGTCCGCCAGCAGAGACTTCTTGATGAAACTGACACTCTTGTTCGATAATGGGGGATTGTGGAGGGAATCAGTTTCTTCACGCTAATGTGTTTCATGCTTTGTTTGTTTTTTTCATACTGTTACAGTTTCGGGATGTTAAAAAAATAATGATTCATTTCACTCTACAAATGTGATTTGTGTGTGTGTGTGTGTGTGTGTGTGTGTGTGTGTGTGTTCATGTACAAGAGTTTTTGGTTCATCGAGTGTTCCAGTTTGTTTTTAGTTGTTCAGAATGTGAGTCAAGATACTTGCGTTTGTGTGTGTGGGGGGGGGGGGAGGGGGGAGGGGGTAGGATGTGTGTGTGTGTGTGTGTGTGTGTGTGTGTGTGTGTGTGTGTGTGTGTGTGTGTTGTAAGAATACACTAATGAACGTTATATAGGTCTCTGCGGAAAGTCACGAGTTTCACACGGCCTTAGTAATGCCTCCTGATGTGTAGGCCTTCTGCTAGTGTGGTGTTTCATGGAGGGAGGGAGAGAGAGAATGAGAGGAGAGAGGGAAGGAGAGAGAGGAGAGAGAGGGATGGGAGAGAGAGGGGGGAGGGAGGGAGAGATAAAGAGAGACAGAGAGAGGAGAGAGAGACGGGGAGGGAAGGAGGGAGAAAGAGAGGAGAGTAAGAGAGAGAGAGAGAGAGAGAGTGAGAGAGAGAGAGAGAGGAGAGAGAGAGAGAGGGAGAGAGAGAAGGAGAGAGAGGAGAAAGGAGAGAGAGACAGACCGACAGACAGACAAACAGATCCGTGAAAACTGCCTATCTCCGCTGTTTCGCTTTCCGACCTACTGCTGGAAATAGTGCATGGCATTGAGCAGGTGACGTAATCCTTTCTGTGACAAGTGTATCAATGACTGCCTATTCTGGGCTCTGTCATCAACACTGCCTACAGGCGGCTTGACAGAGAGGAGCGGGGGAAGGACGAGGGATGCGTTGGGCGGTATACAATAGATGACAGCCACAACAAAACAGCCAAGAGCGATGCAAACACTCTGTCAGAAATACACTGTTGGTTGATGGGAGGTACATCGATGGTCGTTTGCCAAAGTCTGGCGCATGTGCACGTACTCGCTCACACACACACACACACACACACGCGCGCACGCACGCACGCATGCACACACACACACACACACACACACACACACACACACACACACACACACACACACACACACACACGAGCGCGAGCGCGCGTACGCACACACACTCACAGATGCACGCATACACACGCACACATTCTCTCTCTCTCTCTCTCTCTCTCTCTCTCTCTCTCTCTCTCTCTCTCTCTTTCCTTTACACACACGCAGGCATGCACGCACGCAAGCACACACACACACACACACACACACACACACACACACACACACACACACACTTGTACGCATATGCACACACGCGTGTGCGCGCGCACACACACACACGCACGCACGCACGCACACACACACACACACACACACACACACACACACACACACACACACACACACACTCACACACAGAGGAGAGGGGGGGGGAGGTTGTGCGCGGGCAGGATGGAGGTAGGAAGGGAGGGGCAAGAGGAGAAAGGCTTGGTTGCCGGAAGCGTCCGATGACATTCCGAGAAGAAACAGACTTTCGCTCCATTCACCTTTCAGCGGAGCGGAGGGAAGTCAAAAGGATGGGCACGTGGTTCGGGGTGCTCGCTCTCTCGCTACACGTGGGACCGAGAGTCGGGTGAAACATAGATAACGAGAAGGGAACGAACAACCACAGCAAGACGAGGTGCGTTCGGTGGCTGGCAGCACAGTCTAGTCGTCTTCTTTTCAACGACTCTTCTGGCTCTGCGACCAGCATGTGCTTGCAGGTGGTGCCTCTGTGTGCGTGCGTTGAGTTGTGTTGCGTTGTATACACAGGTGAGTCGAAAGGAGAAGGAGATGGAGGTGTGTGTGTGTGTGTCGTTTTCTGTTGTTGTTGTTGTTTTTTGTTGTTTTTTTGTTTAGTCTATGGAACTAATGACACAGGTCATCATCATTCTCACTCACTCTGTTGCCTTTGGTAGTGGTGGTGGATTTAAAGAATTTACAGACTGTAGGTTTTTGGTTCCAGTCCATTGAAAATGCGTTTGGAGTTGTTGTTGTTGTTTTTTTAACCACTTTTTTCATTTTCTTCTACTTCTTCTCCTCCTCCTTCTACTCCTCTACCTCATCCTCCTCTTTTCCTCCCCCCCCCTCTCTCTCTCTCTCTCTCTCTCTCTCTCTCTCTCTCTCTCTCTCTCTCTCTCTCTTCTCTCTCTCTCTCTCTTTCTCTCTCTCTCTCTCTCGTTTCCTCTGTCTCTCTCTCTCTCTTCACCCCCACCCTCTCTTTCTCTCTCTGTGTCTTCATCCTCCCTCTTTACACACCTTGCACGCGCGCACGTGCGCGCAGACGGACACACACGCGCGCGCGCGCGCGCGTGCACGCACGCACACACAGGAAGGGGCAGAAAGAAAGAAAGAGAGGGGAGAGAGAGAGAGAGAGAGAGAGAGAGAGAGAGAGAGAGAGAGAGAATGTGTAAAGACAGACCAACTTATCGAGCTCGAAACAGTGGGTTATTTGGGGACGTGATGTGCTTTGATTTCTTCTCTGATTACTGTCTAGCTGCACTTTTTCTAGGGCACAATCCTGTAAACTTCTGCCAAGTCTAACCTTGTTTGGTGTCTGCAGAGTGTGTATGGCTATGAGCGTGTGTGTATACACACACACACACACACACACACACACACACACACACACACATATATTTATATATATATATATATATATATATATATATATATATATATATATATATATATATATATTCAATTATAAACAAAGCTTGCTCTAATGTCTTAGATTGAAGAAATAGGGGGAAATCAATCTAAGACATAAGAGCAAGCTTTGTTTATAACTGAATATTTTTTGCAGTCATTGCATCACCAAGCTGCTCTGTAAGTTGCTGGAATGGTGCTCGATACTTATCCTTGGAATTTATTATTTTATTGTATATATAAATATGTGTGTGTGTGTGTGTGTGTGTGTGTGTGTGTGTGTGTGTGTGTGTGTGTGTGCGCGCGCGCGTGTGTGTGTGTGCGCGCGCGCGCGCGCGAGATGGAAAGAAAGACAGACAGACAGAGTGGAAGGAGGGGATAAGAGAGGTTGCGTCACTGACAAAGGCACGGAGACAGTTTACAGTCGCCGTCACTGGACGCGACAATGGAGCCTACGTCAGGTGTCCTGTCTAGACTGGCTGGCGACCACCACCCCTTTCCCACCCCCATTCCCACCCCCACCCCATCCCTGCTGATTGTTACACTCTGTTGAAGAGTCCGTCCGCCTGTCTGCGGTGACCAGACGGGGAGAGGTCAGCGGGTACGAGGAACAGAAGAGGACACGTCACTTATTACAAGCTTAGTCGCCGGTGACAGACCATGTGCCATTGACACTCCCCTCCCTCCCCGCCCTCGTTCCACTCCCTCTCCTCCGCTCTCTGTCCTCTGTCCCCCCTCCCCCCCCCCCTCCCCTCCCCCTCCCCTGCTGTCTCCTGTCCCATCTTTGAAGTAATTCTTGTCGAGGTTGACAGTCCCATAGAGCATTGTATTTAGACACAGGACAGAAATGTGCCGTCAGAGATAGGTAATTTTAATAAGAGAACGGACAGACTATACAATTCCAAAATGTTTTCTCCTATCCTTAACCTGACCCTGACCCTAATCATAAACTTAACTGTAACCTGTCCAGCATAGACTTAACCTAAACTCAACTTCACCACAAAAAACTGTCAGTTTTTCTATGTAACACTTCATTCAGTTCTTACAGTTTCTTTGTTGCTCACGTTGCTGGCGCGCGCGCGCGCGCGCGCGCGCGCGCGCGCGCGTGTGTGTGTGTGTGTGTGTGTGTGTGTGTGTGTGTGTGTGTGTGTGTTTGGACAGTTTCTTTGATCTATTTTATCCTTTAGTTAAATATATTTTACATAGGTGAAAAGAACCAATATGGATACTCTCTCTTGCTGTGTTACGTATGATTAATAAATATTTTAAGAGGAAAAAAAAAAACGAGAAAAACCTTCATGGAGAAGTCGAGGCAAGGGGAATTGCCTTCTGTTCCTCTTTGATGTAAAGGAAAGAATGTCTGCCAATCCCAAACGGCTCCCTAAGCCAATGAGCCATGCTTTGGTTCAATGACGTCATCTCACCGTCTCTGTGCTAGTCATATGGCGATCTATCCGTTTAGGCCAGTGGGTCGGATGAGAACGTTGCGCACGTCGTCGTTGCTGGCTTTAGACGTTTAGCTGTCTTAGCGAAACAGGCGATCCTTGGCGAGAGTGGGAGTGTTGAGAAGCGTTGGCCATCTTCGCCATCATTGGCGCTACGGCACGGGAAGCCAGAGCCTGAAGAGGAGGAAACAGGCAGCACTGTTGGCACGGGAAGCCAGAGCCTGAAGAGGAGGAAACAGACAGCACTGTTGGCACGGGAAGCCAGAGCCTGAAGAGGAGGAAACAGGCAGCACTGTTGGCACGGGAAGCCAGAGCCTGAAGAGGAGGAAACAGGCAGCACTGTTGGCACGGGAAGCCAGAGCCTGAAGAGGAGGAAACAGGCAGCACTGTTGGCACGGGAAGCCAGAGCCTGAAGAGAAGGAAACAGGCAGCACTGTTGGCACGGGAAGCCAGAGCCTGAAGAGGAGGAAACAGGCAGCACTGTTGGCACGGGAAGCCAGAGCCTGAAGAGGAGGAAACAGGCAGCACTGTTGGCACGGGAAGCCAGAGCCTGAAGAAGGAAACAGGCAGCACTGTTGGCACGGGAAGCCAGAGCCTGAAGAGGAGGAAACAGACAGCACTGTTGGCACGGGAAGCCAGAGCCTGAAGAGGAGGAAACAGGCAGCACTGTTGGGACCCTTAAGAAGCCCGCACACATGGCAAATTCAGGGTTGGACGGGCTGAGCAACTCTGTTTCAAGCCCTGGATGCACCTGTCCGTTTATTGGGGAGCGGATAATTGACAGATGAGAACAGTGATCTAATCGGGTTACCTTCCCTTGCCAGTATTCCTTGCGACTGCCCAGTCAACATCGCTTTCCTGGATCAGGAGTAGGCAACCAATGCGAGGTTTACTTCCCTTCCGAAATGGCGATTGGTTCTCTGACGTCGATTCAGTGATAACTTCGATCACACACTCTGGATTAGTTTATACGTGCAGGGAATTGAAAAGACTGAATAGCACACGCAAAGTACAAGTGTATGCCGCTAACTATAAAATTGGCTGGATGTGGAAAATGTGGAAAAGCATGTTTTATCAAGTGGGAGCAAGCGTGAGGCGACATACGAGTAGGCTTATCCCGAACAGCGACATCAATAACCAGTACACGTATGTCAGATGGATTGAATACCAAGTTTATGGACAGGTATCTGCGTTGGTATTAAAGCTTTATTGTCTTCATCTGACTACTGCCAAAATTATATTCTGTATTGATCTCGCAAAAACTTCAGTTTCCTCGTTTGAAAGGTAGCATTTGTGCACCGAGTGCGCGCGCATGTGTAGCAAGATGAAAGGTCAGGTATGTGAATCAGCA
>CM031610.1:56225079-56230079 GCA_018398815.1 Conus ventricosus | reverse complement strand
AAATGGAGAATGTGTGTAGGATTGTACAACCTTTCCACTGGTAAGCTGTTTCAGGTAACCTTGCTTTTGCCAAAAACCCTGTTCTAGACTCAGAGAGGGGAGGAGGGGGTACCGTGTGTGGGTGTTTATCCCCCTTTTCACCGACGTGGGAAGAGCTTTGTTTTAATCGGTTTTGCAAACAAGCCAACCCACAAGGTAGCGAATCCTTACGTTTAGGGCAAGAGGTTTGGACGCGCTGTCGTATTCTCGGCTCCAGTCTGATTGATTGGTTCTGTCGTGTGGAATTTCCGTTGAGTTTATCTGTTCGGGGCTCTCCCAGTTAGAACCGTCCGCGCCTTGTCCGGGTTTGTCGGGTGTTCAGAATTAATCAAGGACAGCTATCAGCTGCGAAAAAACTTTCATCTGAGTGGATTTCTGTAATATCAAGTTTCTGTGCAGAGATGGTCGCGATGATTATCTTACCGTCAAGTTATAAAGTTTGTGTACTTTCTTTACATGGAGAGAGAGGTAACGGTTTCAGAGTTAAGGTTTACGGTTTATGGAGAGGTGTTGTGGGAGAGTGATAGTAGAGGTGTTGGTGGTGTTGGTGGTGGTCTGTGTGTTCGTGTGTACGTGCGTGTGTGTGTGTCTGTCTGTCTGTCTATCTGTGTGTGTGTGTGTGTGTGTGAGAGAGAGAGAGAGAGGAGAGAGGATGAGAGAGAGAGAGAGAGAGAGACGCGCGAGCGCGCGCGTCAGTGAGAGGAAGACGAAAATGGGGGGCGAGGGGGGGGGGGGGGGGGGCGACGGGGAGTAGTGTGGCGGATTTCAGTGGAGCCACATGAAAACAAGAACACGGACAGACAGATTGTGTGACTTTCATTGTGCCAGCCTCTTTGATCGCAGTGCCAGCAGGAACTTCAGCACCAAACCATCATCATCATTGTGGGACGTCCAGCTGTTGCTTCCAACCTCCTCATCAAGTCGCCTCAAAGCGGGGTGGGGGGGGGGGGGGTTAAAATAAAAGACTGAAGAGGGACAGACCGTGTGCTCCTTGTAGAAGGCAGTCTAACCAACAAAGCCATCCATCCAACCACCCAGCCACGCAGCCAGCCAGACAGCCATCCAACCACCCAGCCACGCAGCCAGCCAGACAGCCATCCAACCACCCAGACAGCCAGACTGACGGACAGCCAGACAGATAGTCCAGCAGAGCTGCCACGTGTTGCGCCATCAGCGCCAACTTCGACAGACTCATTTCCTCTCTGATTTCTGGAGAACCACTTCTTTGAACTCACCGCCAGCAGCCCCCCCCCCCCCCCCCCCCCCCCCCGACCCCCAACCCCACCTCACCCCTTCCCTAGCAGTCGGCAACGGGAATGGCGGGGGCTTCTGACGAGTCGTCAAACTTGGGTTAATGGGAGTGACGTCATTGCTCTCCTCGTCTGTGTTAATCGTGTTTGGGCCTCTTGAAGGAGAGATGGTTCTTAAAGTCGGGGGGGGGGGGGGGGGGGGGGGGGGGGGGGGGGGGGAGGCTGAGACGGAAGAAGAAAGTGCGGTGTCATTTCCGGTGTGTAAAATGTCCGACGGCTGGTGGGGGGGAGGAGGGGGGGGGGGGGGGGGGGAGGAGGGAGGAGAGGGATGTTCGTGGTCTGCTTATTCTCAACTTCAGATCGTTGTGAGGCAGAATGAGACAACAAAGCCGACGGCTGTTCCTACCAGTAAGACCACGTTTGCTGTGTTGTGTTGCTTCGGGGAAAATGGTGGCTTAAAAACAACATTCATCTTGTTGGTATGAAGCTGGAGTGGATTTTCAACGGAAAGAAGCGATTTTTTTTTTTTTTAAAGAATTGTTCACACTTTGTCTCGTGTTTCATGTCTGTCTCTTATATTCATTTATAAATATTAACATATATATATTGGAATATGTGAGTCATGAAATTCTGTACACTTCATTGTGATTAGTAGAAAGAGTCGTTGGAATTCACTTGTTAGTGTTAGTTTTGACGGTTTTCGAAGAATGTAACATTCGAGTGTCGTACTTGGGGATGTTATTCATAACCCGGTTCCTACCCTGTATTCATTCCACTATAAGTTCTTCCTGGCGTAGAAACGTGGCCTAGCGGATAACACATTCGCCTTCAAAGGGAGAATCTGACGTCTGTGATTCGAATCTCTTTGGGGGCAGGATTGTGTTTTTGTTCCCTTTCCCCCGAAGCCTTTAGTTGCGGTCTGGGTTCCAGTCTTTCTGACCAGACGATAAACTGAGGTTCCATGAGCAGCCTGCGTTTTACGCAGGTAAAAGAACCCGGAACAGCAGGGAGGTGTCCACGGGAAAATTCTGTAGGAAAATTCACTGGGATCGGTTAACCAAAATATGCACAGGCTTACAAAGTGGCGCTGTACTTTGGTGTTGCTCTCTCCCTAGAGACAGCATGTCGAATTCTCGTAAAATCTGTTGTGACAATGAATATGTTATGTAATGTAATATAGTGAACTGTGCGTGAAACTTACGTTACCTTCTTGATGTGAGAAAGAAATGTATCCAGGTAGAAAAAAAGGAAGACTCCAAACTTCCTCCCCCCCCCCCCCCCCCCCTCTCTCTCTCTCCTCTCTCTCTCTCTCTCTGTCCATCGACCCAGTGAAACAACAAGCAGTTTGGAAGCGACCCTGAGGCACGTTCACAATAAAAGGGGAGATAAAAACGTCTGGGGCACTGTGTGTGGACAGAGGCGCACGTGCACAGCAGCAAGCGCGGGAATCGGTTGCCTCTTGCAGGCTATCTGCTCGAAGTTCCCCTGTAGAATCAACAATCGATGAACATTTCTGTTTACGGTGCACTGAAGGAAAACAAGGATGATAATGGTGATAATACGATTCGACAATCAGAGGACGTTTCTCTATGTGCTACACAGCTCCCCCTTAGAATCGACATCCAGAAGACAAAATGTTTAGGGTGCACTGAAAGAATATGACGATGATGATGGTGATAGTAAGAATCGACAATCGGATGAGATTTCTGTGCATGATGCTCTGAAAGACGATGATGATAGTGATAATAAGAATCGACAATCGGATGACATTTCTGTGCATGATGCTCTGAAAGAAGATAATAATAATGATAATAGTAATGATAATGATCATCATCATCATCATTATAATAGTAATTATAATAGTGATGGTAATAGTAATAACAATAATAATAATGATAATAATGATAATAACAACTACAACAACAACAACGGGATCACAACCAAGAAACAATTGCCTTCCTGACCTTTTTGCAAAAGAGGCAACATTTACTTTGTTTGCGTCAAGAACACAGGTGATTCGAAATAAAAACGGACAGAAACGAACGAATCGCCCACGTGAGCTCCGTTTACTACATGCCGCCAAAACTGGGGGACTGCAACGCCTAAACCTCTGTGTGTGTGTGTGTGTGTTGTGTGTGTGTGTGTGTGTGTGTGTGTGTGTGTGTGTGTGTGCGTGCGTGCGTGCGTGTGTCTGTGTGTGAGAGAGAGAGAAATAATTTTTGGTATTAGAATTGAATGTATGTAGGTAGATAGATAGATAGACAGTAGATAGATAGACAGACAGTAGATAGACAGTAGATAGATCGATAGATAGACAGATAGATAGACAAATAGATAGATTGATAGGTTTGTAGGAGACAAATAGATAGATAGATAGGTTTGTAGGTAGGTAGACAGACAGACAGACGTATGTAAACTTCCAAGCATTAAGTCAGGTCAGAGATCTAATATAGGAATTAAGAACAATAGCAAACTGTTAAGCATGACATGGACGAAATCGTTGTGCAACCATTAACAATGCACTGAAACTCTCTCTCTCTCTCTCTCTGTCTCTCTCTCTCTCTCTCTCTCTCTCTCTCTCTCTCTCTCCGATTTATATGTACTGATATATTGATATTATGTATCTACCCACGCAATTTGCCGTGTACTGTAAGAATCTGTAGCGATTGGTGTTTATTTGTTGTGCGGGAGAGGGGGTTTTGTGTGTGTGTGTGTGTGTGTGTGTGTGTGTGTGTGTGTGTGTGTGTGTGTGTGTAAATAGGTAACTGTAGGAGATGTTTAGTTTTTTTTTTAATTAATTTTTTTTTGTTTTTGTGTTTGTTGTTGTTGTTGTTTTTTTTCTTCTTTTTTTTTTTTTTTTTTCTTTTTTTTTTGGGGGGGGGGGGGGGTTGTATGTGTGAACTGAATTCGGGATGTATCACAAGATTTAGACCAGAAACAGTACATATGACACAAAGTCGGTGCTTGTTTGTTTGTTGTTAAGAAAATGAAAGATGTCAAAACATTCAGGATATCTTGTTATGCGATGACTGGCTCTCTTTCAGATCGTCAATAGACTCGCACACAGCCAGAGTCCGTTTTTGTTCAGCTAAGTCTTTTTTTTCTCTCTCACTTTATGCCATGTAGCCAGTTTGGACACGTTTTACGGTGTGTGCAGTATGCCACTCAGGTGATATTTAAAGCTTGGACGCATTGCGATTTTGTGCCATTCAGAGACGTAAAAGGTCACCTCTTTGGGGGAAAAATAACAAAAGTGAGAACCGTCGTCAGCTAATGTTCAGATGGCTAAGGATCTAATTTGACAAGTGCAGGATTCAGAGACAAAAAAAACAAAACTAAAATAAAAAGTTTTAAAAATCAATGTGGACGTGAAGGAGTATCGCTATGTTTAGGTCTTGTGAGAGAGAGAAGACGCCCACCTGAGACTGTTCAGAGCGTGCGTTGATCTTCGGCACCAACTCGCTAACGACGCTGATCAGCTTGACATGGCTGCCGTCATTATCCGGGCCTCTGAAGACCTCTCCCGTTCCCGGCTGGCGGAGGGAAACGATAGGGCTAAAGGCAGTTTACAGCGGCTCCTTTTTACAGCGGACGCTAACAAGATGGCTCCCCCGGTAATCATCCGGAAAGAACGTCATTTCGTCTCAAGACAGGAAACTTTCACAGACTGCGCGTATCGACTGGCTGCGATCGCATAGCCCGTCATGTGGA
>CM031610.1:56196988-56211988 GCA_018398815.1 Conus ventricosus | reverse complement strand
TCAAAAACCTTATCCGAGACGGAAAGTAGCTTTACAAAAGTCGGACCCTACCACTCCTCCGGATTAAACCGACAGCTCCTCCGATTAACCGGAACGAAACGAGACCGAGAATAATCCTCCTTCTTCCTCTTTGTCCTCCTCCTCCTTCCTCCTCTCGTCGCCGTCGTCCGTCCAAGCTTGACCATATACCACGGGATTACATCACTCCCGAGGGTGGGGGCGCGCGCGCGCTCACTCTCCGCCCGCTCCCTGCCACCAACGCCCCACTCCCCACACTCCTCTCTCCCCCCAGTCCTCGCCCGACTAACACAGTTGTACAGGGGTGGTCAAGCAGGGTTAAAGATGGCTTACAAAGAGTAGTACCTCCGGCTCCTGTGTGAGCGGCCACGTCGCTCCCGTCTTGGAGTAAAGCTTGGGATCCTAGGAGAGAGCGCTAAGGGATGGGGAAACTCGACAACGAAGGAGAGTTTGATGGGGTTGGGGGGGGGGGAGGAGGGGAACACTGTGAAGGCGGGAGATGAGACGGGAGAGACGGGGGGGGGGGGGGGGGGGGAAAATTACAAAAAAGGAAAGGGAATGAAAATGAAGGAACGATACTATTTTTCAACCAACTGTGTCGAGATAAGCATAATTATTTTGAGATAAATGCAACGATTTTTTTTTTTTTTACAATTGTATGAGATAACATAATTACGTGTGTGTGGATTTATGTTTTTTCCACTAGCCCTAGGGTAAAGGAATAAAGGAAATAATGAACAACGAGTCGAAAGGTAAACACGAGTATTAAGAACAACTTGCAGATTGGGAAGACAAAGATATATAATATATATAATACGAGAGAGACAGACAGACGAGATAGACATAGACGGATAGACAGACAGACAGAGAGAAATAGAGTAATGGACCGTATGACATTTTGTGTGTGTGTTGTGTGTGTGTGTGTGTGTGTGATGTGTGCGTGCGTGTGTGTTGTTGTGTGTGTGTGTGTGTGTTGTGTGTGTGGGTGTGTGCGTGTGTGTGTCACGCGTGCTTCGCGTGCACACCTCGCACTTTTATGCAGGTAGGTGTGGAGGCGAGAGACGGAAAAAACCAATAGGTTAATAGTAAGGCCAGAAACGGGGTATTCTTACCTCTTGGCAAAGCTGACAGACGTCCTTGTCTGAATAATTGACTGCTGACGACGTGGAGACTCCACGGTAAATGAAAGGGGGGTAGCTAGAGATAGATACTAGTTCATGCATTAGTGAGTGCAGCTTAAGAAAGAGTAAAGATGAGAGTGCGCGCACGTGCCACTACACACACACACACACACGCGCACACACACACACACACACACACACAACCAAAACACACACACACCCACACACACAACCTTACTTTCAAACAACATTCAAGACGATGAAAACGAAAAAACGGACCTGACAAATTTGGAGATGAGTGATGTTCGTTCGTTTTTCATTGTCTTGGTGTTGTTTTGTCTTGTCTGAAGAAGACGAAAGAGGAACGAAGCGCGTCGTGTTTGTCGTGTACATTTTTCTTTCGTTCGGCGGCATGCTATTTTAAATCTGCACTGTAAGAATGAGGCTTAGTCAGCGCCGAGTTTCAGGATCAGGAAGATAAGCTTGTGACCACAGAATCAGCCAAATTAGTTACAATAGAAAGTGGTTATATCACGCGGGAAGTCCGGGGGAAAAAAACCACAGTGTTGTGCCGGAAAATAAGCATGCCACACGCTGTTTCCCTGTGAGAGGAGGAAGAGCGAGAAGACAGAAAAAAAAACCCAGATATGCCGAAAGAAGAAGTTGGAAAGGACGAGCGACAGGATGAGGACGAAGAAGAAACACGGGCGAATGAAAAAGTGAAGAAAAGGAGAGAGAGAGAGAGAGAGAGAGAGAGAGAAGAGAGAGAGAGAGAGAGAGAGAGAGAGAGAGCGGTCTTCAGTGTCAGCGTGAAGAGAAAAAAAGCTTTGGGGGCCCAATTATATCAATATCCATAAATTTGGTTTTAAAAAGTGCTGTTGCAAACACACACATGAAAATGATCATTACATTTATCAAACCTAATTATGTCATCATCAAAAGGCAAAACACATTCTATGATTGTTACTTCCGATTCAGAATCTTGAGAGAAGTGTAGGTTCTAGCAGCGGCGGCAGCAGCAAAGTTGATATGAATAGCCTCTCTTTGAACTGAGGATTGAGAAGAAATTGAAAAGATGAGGTGGGAGATTCGGGGTCGTATGCCAGAGAAAAGGGAGGATGGAAAGGGGATTGGCGGGGGGGGGGGGGGGAAGAAGCTTTGACACAAGCTTCAGACATCCCCATCTCCGTGAGTGGTGACAGCCTGTTGGTTAGAACTGACTGAGAAAAATCGCCGGTTCTTCATTAGTCCCGATCTGTTGGTTGGACAGTCCGTACGGTAAGTCCCACATCCCCCCACCCCACAACCACTCCCACCCCCCACTCCACCCTTTTTCTTTCTTTATTTCTGTATTTTACAGTCGACTTGAATTAAAATCTACCCCCAATCCACACATCCACCCTTCTCCCCATCTTTTTTTTCTGTTCCACGTTAGTTGCAGAGGCTACTTGTAGTGGGGCAGTAAGGTAGTAAATATCAGTGAATACATGCACTTCATAGTAGAAGCCTGCCATTTGCATGTGGGTACCTAGACCCTTTCGATGATATGAGAGAGGGAACTCCAATGGGCGTGACCTCTGGGGCGAGGCCATACATTTAATTAGGTCAGTGTGTCATTTTCTTTCTTTTTCGTTTTTTTTTGCACAAAACCATGGATTTTGCAACAAAAAAACTGCATTCAGAATAACCCGAGTATGTATTTGATGAACATATGAAGACAAGCCTATATGAAGCTTAACTGTAGACTCCAACATAAAGTAGGTCATTAAAAAGTAGGACCAAGTCTTAAAATCTTATTGTTTTTATTTTTTAACATTTTTTTTGGCTCCAAGTAGTTTGCAAAGTTCATAAATAACAGTGATTACCTTATAGCAGAAAAAATGATGTAACCTTATTTTGAAAATGAAAACAAGCCATTTTGTCTCATTTAAAAACCAAGTAGGTCAAGTATACTTGACTAACCTTAAAGTATTTTTTATCTTTACATGTTTGGTTATCAGATTGACCAATTCGGCTGCTTCAAGAAAAAAGATGGGGTTTCAAGTACTTGGAATTGTCTCTATAACCTATCAGAAGATGACCAGACTGTTGAGTTGCCTTTTTTATATCGCAAGATTGACCTATTTAGGAACTCATTTGCTTATCAATTATACGATTGGTTTGTTACATAGTCCAGATAACACTAAAGCACCAATATATTCCGAGAAACATTAAAGGGAAACAGTTGTGAATTGTCAGTGCCAAGCAAATCACATAAATCACACACACATCACACAACACACCCACACACACACACACACAACACACACACACACACACACACACACACCTTTTTCTTCTTAAGAAGAAAGTTTGCTTTACCTCACTCACATTCAAATCAGCTCAACTGTCCTGGTAGCAGTCTCCACCACAAGCGCAGAGGCGGTACATTGCAGGTTGGCCTTCACACATTTGCTACGTCCTTTGCAGCCTTGCTGGCAATCCACAGTGAACCAGTTTCAAGACAAGAATCCTGTGCTGCTGAAGAGTTGATCCACACGGCTGGACTTTTTGCCCCTCTTTTTTCTAACCCCAGTCTGCAGGAGATGGGAGCACAGTTGGTGTGCCTAACACTGACCCAGACATATCCAGCTTGGTAGATACAGGGAGAAGATGTTGTCTAAGAGCTGCTGAAAGTTGGGGGAATGTTCCTCAGAAGCCCTCCCTTGCTGGGCAAAAAGTTTCTCTCCTAGCCTGGTGGTCAACTTTATGGAGTGCACTCCTAACGTTTCGTACATGAATACAACAACCTCTCGAAGGTTTCCAACAAAGCATCTTCAAGGTACATGTCTGTCCACGATGGCCAGGCAGGAGTCTGTCACACGTTCAGAAAGATAGTCCATGTTTCCTCGCTGCTTGCCTTGCCCCTGCTGCTGAAAAAAGACACTGTGGTTCACATCCAGTAAGGCATGAAGTGCTGGAAGGCCGACGATTTTCTTGTCCAAGCGGTCTGGCTATCTGATGAGCTGGGACATATTTGAAGTGTTTTCCCAGTGCCCAGAGCTAACCAGATTTCTTGTACCGCAGTGACCTGAACTTTAGCTATGCAAGGACAAGAACATCTGTGTCCCGTGTTCGTACTAAATCTTGCCAAACCCTCCTGCTCACAATCCGCAAGGTGAAGTAAGATACAAGTATCCAGCCTGCTCGGTATGCAGGCTTGCAGACAACTTGTTTGTTTTGATAGCAGGGATGCAGAGCACCTTCCACCACAGGTAATTACCACCACCTCCCCTGCCGTGTTGACTGTTCAATCGTTTCTTTCAGCGATGTTCTGATACAGTTCTGCTTTGTTGTCCATCCACCTGGAGAACACTATGCAAGTTACCAGGGTAGCAGTGCGTTGGCAAAAACTCTCCTCCGAAACACCACATCCCCTGTGCTGTCATGCACCCTGCCTTCAGACTGCTAGAGTTGTACACGTCAAAAACGACGTCACTCTTTATGTCGATTCCCGATACTTTAAGACGTTAATGGCACAGACATGTTGTCAACACACTCCTGCAATGTCTTATCTAGTTTGGGCGACAGCATTCTGGACCCCTGCAGCTTCTCCGTCAAGCAATTTTGCGGGTCAACCTCAGTGGGAGACAGAGGATCAGAAGCAGCTCAGCATCCAGCAGACATCCACCTCTTCAAAAGGATCTTTCCGTTGTCAATGATGTCATAATGTTGTCAAACACATCAGGTGGAATATCAGCCATGGTTGGGAGAAATCTTCATGTGTATCTTCCATGTCCTCGTTTAGTGCCGGAATCGTCACAGCCGTACTTCGAGTTAAAGTCGCAAGTAGATCGCTTTCGATCCTGTTTCTCAGTTTGACCACATCTTGAGAGTGGATGGGCGGCCAGTGGTTTTATGCCTAAAGTACTCCTTCAAGATTTCCATTTCGAACTGGCATGCGATGTAGAGCCTTAGAAAACAGAGAACCGTCATTTTCATACATTGCCAGATTACTCTTTCACACTGACGCAGTCTGCAAACGGGTTAGACAAGGGAATCCGTTTCATTTGGATGGGTCAAAAGTGCTTTAATTTCTCTTTTCAAAGCGCTCTTCGATGAATGTTTCATACTGTTCCTGATGTATACTGCATCACATAGCCGGAATAGAAGTAGAAATGTATCCACAGACAGGGCTGTTTGGGGATTATCTCGGAAGCTTCAATATAGCCACAACCTCAGCAAGTGCAATAGCATGTGCTGTTGATCTGTTTTTTGTTTCTTCTATTCTTGTGCCTGGTTTTGGCTGTACAACGTCTGTAGAAGGCAGACAAGTCAAGTCCAATCAAGTCAAGTATACTTTATTATCTCAAAAAGAGAAATTATTACAGGTGCAGAACATCCATTTTTACAAACATAGACAGCATTTTAATGTGATAATGACAATCCATTGCCACCATGTCTTTGACAGCAAGTTTTGTGAGTAGCTCTTGATCGTTCAGGTTGCTGACATGAGCACAAACTATATCATCCAGGGGCAAATAAGAGCTCGAAAGAAGCCCTGCTGCACGGGAAATCCATTGCAGAAAAAGCAATGTTGGTCCTGTGCCCATCACATCTGTCTCAACACTAGATTCAATCTGTCAATGTTTTCACAGGACTGGGTTTAATCAACTTGCTGGCTTTCCTTTTCCTGTTTAAAACAGTGTCGTCTTATTTTTGCACAGCAAGATTTGTTCCAAGAAGCTTTGTGCTTTCCTCAGGTCTCCTCAAAAACTAACCATTCCTTCATCCAGTTAGACAAGGTAATAAAAGTGGGGACATCACCCTACTCCTGAAAAACGTCCAAATTGTAAGCAACGTAGGTATAACCCTGCTCCATCTCCCTTCTCCTCTTGCTCCCATTTGCTGGCAATATCAAAAGGTGCATTGCTTAATGGTTTCTGGCACAGAGCGCACAGATTCCATCATCTATCAAGTCATCAAGCTCTTCAGAGGAAAATGGTACACTGGGTCTTTTATCCTCTTATAGTCACGAGACAACGCCACTTTCTGACTGGCCAACAGACTCAGATCTGCAACAAAGACAAAAAACAAAACCTAGTTTTGAACGCCAATGGAGACCATACAATTGCACTGATCAGTTTTGAATCTGCTATAAAGACAACCAACTTAGCAAGTTTCACAGAACTTGATTTTTATTTTTGTTTCTATTATTTGAGCAGTTATCACAATACAATTATAAAATTCATGTTGATACGAGCTTATAATGAGATATTGTTCTTGTAAAATAAGAACTGTGCATCTTTGTGATCAAACAGACCCTGCAGTAATATAAAAAAAAAACAAAACAAAAAAACAACCAAGAATCGCTTTGGAATTCTGCGCTGAATGCAGTCTTATCTTAAGAAGAACAACGTGGAATATTTCTAATATTAAAACCCTATTTTTAATCATTAATAAGTTAAATGGAAATAAAACTGGATTAAAAATAATGTATGAAAACTCACCAGCTGTGAAAAGGTTGTTTAGTCACATTCAGATAGCTCATTATGCAGAAAGCCGCTCCAAATGCAACTGAAACTTGATTTTACAAAAAGCCATCAAAATAGTACACTAAGAATGAAAGGAAAGCCGTTCACACTACACGCGTGATGGCCACGACCGTGATACATATTTTGCACTCCCCAAGAATATTGCACCAATCAGTCTTATATGTATTTTTCCCTGATTACAAGTAATGGTACACAGACATTTCTGTTTCTCAATTTTATTTGATATTCACATGTTTCAAACGTTATTTTAAACGGAAGAAACTAATAGAACACAAAGTGAACGTGTTTACCTTTTCACGAGTTGACTCATCTAACTATACACCGCTAGCAGCGATGACAGACCTAGAGCAGGCGCAGTCTGCACCCTCCATTGGCAGCCTGATGCGGTTGGCTGGTGCTATGGTGTTCTGATTGAGTCAAAATTCAGTTATTGAAAACTTTGGGATCGATCACATGCTCCTAACACAGGGGGCTGTGATCGTGTTTACCCTCTCCAGACAAAATCCGCATGTTCATAGTATTATTGTGGCAAGAGGAAAGTTTCTACTAAAAAACGCAAGGTCATAAATCTACCTCCTCCACTATTGGCGAAAGTCGTTTATTTCTCCTCTACCAACCCCCCTCCTCCTCACCCCGCCTCTCACAGCCCCTCCCCTCTTCCTCCCAACCATTTTTTTTTCCCCCCCCCCCGATTCCCCGCTTTTTCACCCAGCTTTCCTTCTCGCCTCTTCGCTGGTCATCATTTGTGTATTTCGTCAGCGTTAGCGGCCCTTTAGTGAGGTCTTTAGACACCTATAAAAGTTATGGATTTCCTTTCCTGTCCCCCTCTCCACCCCCCCCCCCCCCACCTTTCTCTGCTCCTACTGACGACTCTCTGCCCTGGGCCCATGCAGACTGTAGAAGGAGAGGAGAGAAGAGAGAGAGAGAGAGAGAGAGAGAGAGAGAGAGAGAAAGAGAGAGAGAGAGAGAGAGAGAGAGGAGAGAGAGAGAGAGAGAGAGAGGGGGGGAGGGAGAGAGAAGAGGAGGGAGAGAAGAGAGAGAGAGGAGAGAGAGAGGGGAGGGAGAGAGAGAGAGAGGGAGAGAGAGAGAGGGGGAGAGAGGAGAGAGAGAGAGGGAGTGAGGAGGGGGGGGGGGAGGGGGAGAGAGGGAAAGAGACAGGGAGAGAGAGAGAGAGAGAGAGGGAGCGAGAGAGAGACGGAGAGAGAGAGGGGGGGGAGGGGAGAGAGAGAGAGAGAGATGGAGGGGGGGGGGAGTATGAAATGAATCGAATTGTAGGCGGCTACTATGGCGAGACAAAAATGCTTGACGGCAGAAAAGATGATCTGCTGTTGTGCCCCCTCTCCTGGTCGGAGCTTTGACATATGGCCCACCGTAGCCGCCTTTACTGCCGACCAATTTGCATCCCCTGTATTTATGTCCTGCCTGGGCGTTTACAGTCATATCAGCCCCAGACTGGATGGAGAGAGAGCCAAGGTGACGGCAGAACGTGAACCACAGAAAAAGGGCTGACCCTCCTGAGCCATAACCGGTCGAACAGACTGGGCCGGACACTTTGTCTGGAGCCAGTGCAGCGGTGCTGCTGCAGCAAGTCTGGGCGGTGACAACAGGAGAAAAGCCGACGGCTCTTTCTACCAATCGGAAGGAAGTGTTACAGAATTCATCGAATCACACAGCCCGATGCAAGCAATGTCAATATCGTCTTTAAGGATGGGGGTCTAAAAGGAAATCTTTTTTGAGAAAATTCTTAACTATTGTTGTTTCCCATGCATAAAAGATAGTTGGTTTTTTGATGGTTGTAAAAGTGGTCGGCATTTCTACACTCAGTGATTATTCAAGTGCGACATTCCAATTCTGAATTTTGAAAAAGTTCTGCGCACTCCAATGGTCATAATTTGCCTGAAATGGGTGCTGAACGCGAAGGATTGCCTGAAAGATGTAGAAAGCGTGTCTTGTCTTTCATGCCAATTTTTTGCGTTTCCAAAAATGATTTCATATGCTGTCACATTTGACTTCTCAAACTTGTCCCAAAGCAAACCTTGTTCAAAATATTGCTTATTTTCACACTCCCAGGTTCCATCGTGATTATTTGCTGGACTTTAAGCATGTATATAATACCAGACTTTCCTCGAGTATCTTCCGTCATCCATCAGCACAAGGCGTGACCACAGTTACATGCATCTCGCATTCATTGTGACGTAATAACGGATACCAGCCTGTTTCGCCGTATATGACATGTTATAGCGATTTGGGATCGACACCCATGAATCCTTTTAGGGCAAACAAAATGGTCTTTTTGTACACGAAGTCTTGATTTTCGTTAAACCCCAGATTTCACCCCATAGATCGAGATAGTGTTAGTCTGTTCAGCAAGCTACCGGGACAGGACAGATAACTCGTGCAGAACTTAGTCCCCCAAGTCCCGCCACTGTGGATTCACAGCGGGCCCATCGGTGAAGTTAGGTGGGAAAAAAGGGTGGGGGGGGTACTGTTTGTTATGAGACCCAAAGCTGATCCTGCCCAAATGAGAACCTGTCAATGAGCTGAAAAGCTGACGTCGATAGGGAGATAATCCGTGTCGGTGGGGCGGTAGAAATGCCGAGTGCGGTAGCGTATCAGAGAGAAAATCAACAGCCTGCTGTGTGTTTGGAGGCTGTCAGCGCCTCTGCCCGCACAGCTGGAACTCCTCGAACCGTCTGGGGGCTTCGGGTGTGGTCCCAACGACTGTACGACTGAAACAGCATTAACCGGGCTTGTTCACTGTGAACAAAGGCTATAATATAAAACGAAAACAAACAACAACAACATTGGAGTGGAAAAAAACCCAAAAATCGCCGTCCATAAAAACGTAGTAACCTGTGTTTCATTATAAATGGTAACAGGAATAACGTGGAGCGAAGTCGTGGCGTCTGTGTGTGTGGTTTATTGTGTGGGTGTGTGTGTTGTGCGTGCGGGGCGGTGCGTGCGTGCGTGCGTGCGTGGAGTGTGTGTTGTGCCGCTGGGCCTTTGGCGACAGCTTGCAATCCTCACCTCCAGCGGGATTCACTCCCGTCCCAAACAGAACTGCATTGAGTGAAGCGACTATGCCCATGCCTTTGTCACTGTAAACTAATACTACAGCAATGTTTAGAAAAGCAACAACATACAAAAAATAATACAAAAGAAAAATCAAAAACCGTCATCACAAAACCACAATGCTATTTTTTTCATTCAGCATGGCGACAGCACTGACGTAGACTTAAAAGTCGGCGTGTTTTGTTTTGAAACAAGATGCAGAGTACCAACAGTTCAACCAAAGACTGTACGCCCCCCCGAAGGGCGAACTATCTTTGGTTCAACTAACAGAGGGGAACCAGGCTTCCTGCGACAATCTCTTCGTCCTTCTTTCGGAGATACATGGTTGTTTTCTTGACAATAAGAAGCGCTGAACTGTACACAAACAACTCCGTGGCAACAACAATCAACAGTGACAGTTTGGCACTCCTCTCTGCTCGCTCGTTGCTCACCCTTTCTGTCTCATTCTGCTTGTGGCTGTGGGGGAAAGAAGGGGGGGGGGGGGGGGGGGGGGGGGGGGGGAGGAGCGCAGGGCGGAACGAGGGGGGATTAAGCAAGGGGGGGGGAGGGGGGGGGGGATTAAAAAAAACAAAACCCCCCCCCCAAAAAAAAAATTTTTTTTAAAAAAAAAAAAAAACAAGGGAAAAAAGGGGGGGAAAAAAACCCCCCTTTTTAAAAAAATTTTTTGGTTTTTTTTTTTTTGGGGGGTTTTGGGGGGGTGGGTTTGGGGGGGGTGTTTTTTTCCCCCCGGGGGTTTTTTTGGGGGGGGGTTTTCCCCCCCTTAAAAACCCCCCCCCCCCAAAAAAAAACCCCTTTAAAAAAAAATTTTTCCAAAGGGGGGAAAAAAAAAAAAAATTTTTTAAAAAAAAAAAAAAAAAAAAAAAATCCCCAAAAAAAAAAAAAAACCAAAAATTAAAAAAATTTTTTTTTTAACAACCCCCCCCAAAAGGGGGGGGTTTGGGGTGTTTTTTCCCAAAAAAAAAATTAAAAAAAAACCCCCCCCGGGGGTTTTTGGTTAAAAAAAGGGGGGGAGGGGCCCCCCCCCTTTTATTTTTTTTAAACCGGGGGGTTTTTTTTTTAAAAAACCCCCAAAAAAAAAAACCCCCCGTTAACCCAAAAAAAAAAATTTTTCCCCCCCCCGGGGGGGGCCCCCCCCAACTCCTTTTTAAAAAAAAAAAAGGGGGGGGGGGGGGGGGGGGGGGCAAAAATTTTTTTTTGGGGGGGGGGGGGGGGGGGGGGGGGGGAAAAAGGGGGTTAAAGGGGGGGAGGGGGGGGGGGGAAGGTTTTTGGGGGGAAAAAGGGGGGGGGGGGGGGGTAAATTGGGGGGGGGAAAAGGGGGGGAAAGGGGGGGGGGGGGGAAAAAACTTTTGGGGGGGGGGGCAAAAAGGGGGGGGGGGGGGGGGGTTTTTCAAAAACCCCCCCAAAAAAAAAAAAACCCCCCCTTTTTTCCCCCCCCCCGCGCCCCCCCCCCAAAAAACCCCCCAAAAAAAAAAACCAAACCCCCAAAAAACCCCGGGGGGGCCCCCTTTTTTCCCCCCCCCCCCCAAAAACCCCCCCCAGGAAGGGGGGGAAAAAACCCCCAAATTTTTTGGGGTTTTCCGGGCCCTTTTTTTGGGGGGGGGGGGGGGCGGGGGGGGGGGTTTTTGGGGGGGTTTTGGGGGGGGAAGGTTTCCCCCAAAACCCCAAAATTTTCCCCCCCCCCCCCCCGGGGGGGGGTTTTTTTCCCCCCCCCAAAAAAAAAAAAAAAAAACCAAAACCCCCCAAAAAAGGGGGGGGGGGGTTTTAAAGGGGGGGGGGGTTTTTTTTGGGGGGGGGGGGGGGGGGCCCCCCCGGGGGCCGGGGGGAAAAAACCCCCTTTTTTCCAAAGCCCCCCCCCCGGGGGGGAAAAGGGCCCCGGGGGGGGGGGGGGGGGGGTTTTTTTTTATTTTTTGGGGCCCCGGGGGGGGGGAACCCCCCCCCCCCTGGAAAAGGGGGAAAAAAAAAGGGGGCCCTCCCAAATTTTGGGTTTTTTTGGGGGGGCCCCGGGGGGGGGGGGAAAAAAAAAAAAAAAAAAAAAAAAAAATTTTGGGGGGGGAATTTTTTTTTTGGGGTTTTCAAAGGGGTTTTTTTCCCAAGGGGGGAAACAAAAAAAAGGGGGGCCCCCTTTTCCTTTTTTTTGGGGGGGGCGGGGGGGGGTTTTTTTTGGGGGGGGTTTTTTTTTGGGGGGGGCCCCCTTTTTTTCCTTTTTTTTTTTTTTCCCCCTCCCCTTTTTCCCCTTTTTTTTCCCCCCCCGGAAAAAAAAAAAAATTTTCCCCCCAAAAAAAAAAAAATTTTTTTTTAAAAAAAAAAAAAAAAACCCCCCCCCCCCCCCAAAAAAAAAAAGGGGGCCCCAAAACCCCAAAAACCCCCCCCAAAAACCCCCCTTTTTTTTCCCCCCCTTTTAAAAAAAAAAAAAATTTTCCCCCCCTTTTCCCCCCCCCCCCCCCCCCCCTTTTCCCCCTTTTTTTCCCCCCCCCCCCCCCCCCCCCCCCCCCCCCTCCCCCCCCCCCCCCCCCCCCCCCCCCCCCCCCCCCCCCCCCCCCCCCCCCAAAAAAAATTTTTCCCCCCCCCCCCCCCCCCCCCCAAAAAACCCCCCCCCCCCCAAACCCCCCCCCCCCCCCCCCCTTTCCCCCCCCCCCCCCCCCCCCCCCCCCCCCCCCCTCCCCCTTTCCCCCCCCCCCCCCCCCCCCCCCCCTTTCCCCCCCCTTTTTTTTTCCCCCCCCCCCCCCCCCCCCCCCCCCCCCCCCCCCCCCCTTTTTTTCCCCCCCCCCCCCCCCCCCCCCCTTTTTTCCCCCCCCCCCCCCCCCCCCCTTTTTCCCCCCCCCTTTTCCCCCCTTTTTTTTCCCCCCCCTTTTCCCCTTTTTTCCCCCCCCCTTTTTTTTTTTTCCCCCCCCCCCCCCCCCCCCCCCCCCCCCCCCCCCCCCCCCCCCAAAAAAAAAAAAAAAAAAGGCCCCCCCCCTTTTTTTTTTTTCTTTCCCCCCCCTTTAAAAACCCCCCCCCCCAAAAAAAAAACCCCCCCCCCCCCCCCCCCCCCCTTTTTTTTTTTTTTTTTTTTTTTTTTTTTTTTTTTTTTTTTGGGGTTTTTTTTTTTCTTCCTTTTTATTTGGGGTTTTTCCCTTTTTTTTTTTTTTTTTTTTTTTTAAAGGGTTTTTTTTTTTTTTTTCCCCGGGGGGGAGGGGGGGGGGGGGGGGCCCCCCCCCCCCCCCCCCCCCCCCCCCAAAAAAAAAACCCCCCCCCCAACCCCCCCCCCCCCCCCCCCCCCCCCTCCCCCCCCCCTCCCCCCTTTTTTCTTTTTTTCCCTTTTTTTTTTTTTTCCCCTTTTTCCTTTCCCCTTTTTTTTCCCCCCTTCCCGGGCCCTTTCCCCCCCTTTTTTTCCCCTTTTCCCCCCCTTTTTTTTTCCCCCCCTTCCCCTTTTTTCCCCCCCCTTTTTTTTTTTCCCCCCGGCCCCCTTTCCCCCCCCCCCCCCTTTTTTTTTCCCCCCCCCAATTTTTTTTTTTCCCGGGGCCCCCCTTTTCCCTTTTTTGGGGGGGGCCCCCCCCCCCCTTTTTCCCCCCCTCCCCTTTTTTCCCCCCCCTCTCTCCCCTCTCCTCCTTCCCCCCCCCCCTTTTTTTTCCCCCCCCCCCCCCTCCCCTCTCCCCCCCCCTTTTTTCCCCCCTTTCCTCTCCCCCTTTTTTTTTTTTTTTTTTCCCCCCCCCCCCCCTTTTTTTTCTTCCCTTTCCCCTTTTCCCCCCCCCCCCCCCTTTTTTTCCCCCCCCTCCCCCCTTTTTTTTTTTTTTTCCCCCCCCCTTTTTTTTCCCCCCCCCCTTTTTTTTTTTCCCCTTTTTTTTCTCTCCTCTCTCTCCCCCCCCCCTCCCTCTCCCCCCTCCTCCCCTCTCTCCCCCCCCCCCTTTTTTTTTCCCCCCCCTCCCCCTTTTTTTTTCCCCCCCCCTCCCCTTTTTTCCCCTTTTTTGTTTTTTTTGTTTTTTCCCCCTTTTTCCCCCCCTGGGGTTTTTTTTTTCTTTTTTTCCCCCCTTTTTTTTTCTTGGGTTTTTTTTTTTTTTTTTTTTTTTTTTTTGTTTTTTTTTTTTTCCCTTTGGGGTTTTTTTTTCTTCCTTCCCCGTTTCCCCCCCCCCCCCCCCCTTCTCCCCCCCCCCCCCCCCCCCCCCCCCCCCCCCCCCCTTTTCCCCCCCCCCCCTTTTCCCCCCCCCCCCCCCCCCCCCCCCCCCCCCCCCCCCCCCCCCCCCCCCTTTCCCCCCCCCCCCCCCCCCCCCCCCCGGGCCCCCTTTTTTTTTTTTCCCTTTTTTTTTTCCAAAATTTTTTTTTTTTCCCTTTTAAAAGGGGCTTAAGGGGGTTTTTTTTTTTAAAAATTTTTTTTTTTCCCCCCCCCCCCCCCCCGGGTTTTTTTTCCCCCCCCCCCCCCAAAAACCCCAAAACCCCCCCCCTTCCCCCCCCCTCCCCCCCCCCCCCCCCAAAAAAAAATTTTTTTTTTTTCCCCCCCCCCCCTGGGGGCCCCTCCCCCCCCCCCGGGGGGGGGGGCCCCCCCCCCCCCCCCCCCCCCCCCCCCCCCCCCCCCCCCTTTTTAAAAAAACCCCCCAACCCCCTTTCCCCCCAAAAAAACCCCCCCCCCCCCTTCCCCCCCCCCCCCCCCCCCCCCCTTTTTTTTTTTGTTTTTTTTTTTGGGGGGCCCCTTTTCCCCCCCCCCTCTCCCCCTTCTCTCTCCCCTTTTCCCCCCCCCCCCCCCCCCTCCCTTTCCCCCCTTTTTTCCCCCCCCCCCCTCCCCCTTTTTTTCCCCCCCCTCTTTCCTTTTCCCCCCTCCCCCTTCCCTTTTCCCCCCTTTTCCCCCCCCCTCCCCCTCCCCCTCCCTCCCCCCCTCCCCCCCCCCTTTTTTCCCCCTTCCCCTCTCTCCCCCCCCCCACCTTTTCCCCCCTCTCTCCTCTCGCCCCCTTTCCCCCCCTCTCTTCTCTCCCCCCCCCCTTCCCCCCCCTTTTTTTTCCCCCCCTTTTTTTTCCCCCCCCCTCCCCCCCTTCCCCCCTTTTTCCCCCCTTTTCCCCTTCCCCCCCTTTTTCTCCCCTCTCCTTTGCCCCCTCCCCCCCTCTTTCTCCCCCCCCCTCCCTTTTCCCCCCCCCCCCCCCCCCCCCCCCTCCCCCCCCCCCCCCCCCTCCTCTCCCCCCCCTTTTCCTCTCCCTCCCTTTTCCCCCTTCTCCCCCCCCCCCTCTCCCCCCCTCCCCCCCCCTTTTTTTCCCCCTCTCCCCCCTTTCCCCCCCCTTTTTCCCCCCCTC
>CM031610.1:56154132-56159132 GCA_018398815.1 Conus ventricosus | reverse complement strand
GAGGCTCTGGCAGCCGGCAGACTTCATGATTCTGGGGACAGAAAGGGTTAATCAGATTTCTTGGACTGGATTTCTGTGTGTGTGAATAGGAGCTGTGCTGCTTCCATTGTGCCCAAACTTTAAGTGAATGCCGGTAGGTCTAAGTCTTGGTTGTGTGTCTGAATTTCAATTTATGTCGATGGCGCTCGTTTTGTGTGTGTGGGGGTTGTTGTTTTTTGTTGTTGTTGTTGTTTTGTTTTTGGTTTTTTTTTTTTTTTTTTTTTTTGGGGGGGGGGGGGGTTCTGACGGACTTGTGACTGGAAAGGATTTTGTTTTAATGTCAGTGGTGTAAATCGACTGGTTTGCATCATCTAAATTCATGTGGATTCAGAACTTATTCCTTTCACCCGTGTGTTGATTGTCGAAAAGTATACATTTTGCTGAAATTTGAATGTAGAAGAGCCAATATTCACTTCCAGTTTTGTATGTCGTTGAAGCACTGTTCAGTGAAGTTTCGTTTGAGAAGATGTAAAGTTCGCTGAAGTGGGGAAAGAGTTGATATTTTCCTCATGTTCAATGATTTGTGGGAAACCATGCAGTACAAGCCCAAAGTTTTGGTCTAGATAAGACCATTTATTAATCTCTTTTAATATTTTGAATAGAATGGCATGCTCATTTTGAATGCAGCTTGGGAAAAAAGAAAAAACAACCTTCAACCTTGAATTTGACTTGGGAAGAACCTATGCTATTAGACCTGAGTTTGGCTCAAGGAGAAGTAATATTCGTCTTGAATTTGATTGGTTTTGTTTTGTTTTGCTTTGTTTTGTTTTTAATGCATGATATGTGAGTGGTATTTGTGTCCTGATTTTTTTGTCACGTTATGCAAGAAGACAAAGACGTTTGAATGATGAGGGGCGAGCAAAACAGACCAGAGAGTAAAATTTTGACACATTTTTTGCACATATACAAAAAAAGAAAAGAAAAGAAAAACAAAACTGTGCACGTTTTCATTTTTTACTAAGAATCACTTTTTTTTTTCTTTCTGCTGCTGGCGCACGTTTATTTTCTTCAACTGAGACATAATGCCATGACGTTGAAAGGTCCTGTGTGTCAAAGTTACTTATCAAATCATTTAACAACTCTGTAAGTGGCTTCTCCTGAGGTCTGTTAGCGTGGAGGAAAGGCACATTTCCTGCAACTCCCAGAACGGTTTCTTCTAATTATAGTTCACATGTACTCTAGAAGCATGTGCCTCTTAACAGTGCTTCATTGAGGTTCTCCAGTGTGTGTGTGTGTGTGTGTGTGTGTGTGTGTGTGTGTGTGTGTGTGTGTGTGTGTGTGTGTGATCGTGCGTGTGCGTGCGCGCGCGTGTGCGTGCGTGCGTGTGTGTCTGTCTGTCTGTCTGTCTGTCTGTCTGTCTGTCTGTGTCTGTGTAAGAGAGAAATAGAGGATGGTGACTGTTTTTAGAAAGATAACAGTTGAGGCTCCCACAGCCAATTTCCGTGCCAAGCAAAAGACAAGTGGAACGCATATGCTCATGGCTAAAACAAAAAATAAAATAAAATAAAAAGGGGGGGGGGGGGGGAGAGCCTATTGGTTGTTAAAGAGAGGACGAAGAGAATGGTGAATGAGTTTTCAAAGAGAGAAAGAGAGAGGTAGGAGATATTGATGACTAGATTTGAGAAAGGGAGAGAGAAGGGGACAATAGCGACTGGGCTTTAAAGAGAGAGGGAGGGAGAGAATGGTGACTTGGCTTTAAAAGAGAAAGGGAGGGAGAGAATGGTGACTGGGCTTTAAAGAGAAAGGGAGGGAGAGAATGGTGACTGGGTTAAAAAGAGAGGAGGGAGGGAGAGAATGGTGACTGGGTTAAAAAAAGAGGAGGGGGAGGGAGAGAATGGTGACTGGGCTTTAAAAGAGAGAGGGAGGGAGAGAATGGTGACTGGGTTAAAAAAGAGAGAGGGAGGGGAGAGAATGGTGACTGGGTTAAAAAAAAGAGAGAGGGAGGGGAGAATGGTGACTGGGCTTTAAAAGAGAGAGGGAGGGGAGGAATGGTGACTAGGCTTTAAAAGAGAGAGGGAGGGAGAGAATGGGTTTTCAAAGAAAGAGGGAGAGAGAGATTGGTTACCTGGTTTTCAAAGAGAGAGGGAGAGAGAGATTGGTTACCTGGTTTTCAAAGAGAGAGGGAGAGAGAGATTGGTTACCTGGTTTTCAAAGAGAGAGGGAGAGAGAGATTGGCTACCGGGTTTTCAAAGAAAGAGGGAGAGAGAGATTGGTTACCTGGTTTCCAAAGAGAGAGGGAGAGAGAGATTGGTTACCTGGTTTTCAAAGAAAGAGGGAGAGAGAGATTGGTTACCTGGTTTTCAAAGAGAGAGGGAGAGAGAGATTGGTTACAGGGTTTCCAAAGAGAGAGGGAGAGAGAGATTGGTTACCTGGTTTTCAAAGAGAGAGGGAGAGAGAGATTGGTTACCGGGTTTCCAAAGAGAGAGGGAGAGAGAGATTGTTACCGGGTTTCCAAAGAGAGACGGAGAGAGATTGGTTACAGGGTTTCCAAAGAGAGAGGGAGAGAGAGATTGGTTACAGGGTTTCCAAAGAGAGAGGGAGAGGAGATTGTTACCGGGTTTCCAAAGAGAGACGGAGAGAGAGATTGGTTACAGGGTTTCCAAAGAGGAGGGAGAGAGAGATTGGTTACCTGGTTTTCAAAGAGAGGGAGAGAGAGAGAGATTGGTTACCGGGTTTCCAAAGAGAGAGGGAGAGAGAGATTGGTTTCAGGGTTTCCAAAGAGAGAGGGAGAGAGAGATTGGTTACAGGGTTTCCAAAGAGAGGGAGAGAGCGATTGGTTACAGGGTTTCCAAAGAGAGAGGGAGAGAGAGATTGGTTACCGGGTTTTCAAAGAAAGAGGAGAGAGAGAGATTGCTTACAGGGTTTTCAAAGAGAGAGGGAGAGCGAGATTGGTTACCTGGTTTTCAAAGAGAGAGGGAGAGCGAGATTGGTTACCAGGTTTTCAAAGAGAGAGGGAAAGAGAGACTGGTTACCGGGTTTTTAAAGAGAGAGATTGGTAAAGTTACCTGGTCTTCAAAGAGAGAGGGAGAGCGAGATTGGTTACCTGGTTTTCAAAGATAGAGGGAGAGAGAAGTTGGTTACTGGGTTTTCAAAGAGAGAGATTGGTTTCCGGGTTTTCAAAGAAAAGAGGGAGAGCGAGATTGGTTACCGGGTTTCCAAAGAGAGGGGGAGAGAGAGATTGGTTACCGGGTTTCCAAAGAGAGGGGGGGAGAGAGATTGGTTTCCAGGTTTTTTAAGAGAGGGAGAGAGAGGCTGGTTACCTGGTTTTCAAAGAGAGAGATTGATTACTGGGTTTTCAAAGATAGAGGGAGAGAGAAGTTGGTTACAGGGTTTCCAAAGAGAGAGGGAGAGAGAGATTGGTTACAGGGTTTCCAAAGAGAGAGGGAGAGAGAGATTGGTTACCTGGTTTTCAAAGAGAGAGGGAGAGAGAGAGATTGGTTACCGGGTTTTCAAAGAAAGAGGGAGAGAGAGATTGGTTACCGGGTTTCCAAAGAGAGAGGGGAGAGAGAGACTGGTTACCTGGTTTTCAAGGAGGAGGGGAGGGAGAAAAATGCGATTGGGTTTTCAAACTGAGAGGGGGAGAGAATGGTAACTGGGTTTTGAAAAAGCGAGAGAGTGAGAGAGAATGGTGACGGTTTTCAAGGAGAGGGGGAGGAGAGGAATGGCGATTGGATTTTCAAAGAGAGAGGGGGAGAGAATGGTAACTGGGTTTTGAAAAAGAGAGGGGGTGAGAGAATGGTGATCGGGTTTTCAAAGAGAGAGGAGATGGGGGAAGGGAGAGAATGCTGACTGGGTTTTCAAATAAAGAAAGATGGAGGGAGATAAGAATGATGGCAGGTTTTTCAAAGAGGGAAATGAAAGGAGAAGGAGAGAATGGTGACTGGGTTTCAAAGAGAGAGAGAGTGAGAGAGAGAATGGTGACTTGGGGCGTTCAAAGAGAGAAAGAGAAGGGGATAGAGAGAATGATGACTGAGTTTTCAAAAACCGAACAAACAATTAGGGGTGTAGGTGACTGGGTTTTCAAGGAAAGAAAGCGAGAGGGAGAGAGAGAATGGTGACCGAATTTTCTAAGAGAGGAGGAGAGAGGGAGGAAGAGAATAGTGACTATCTTTGCCAAGAGAGAAAAAAAGGAGAGAAGGAGAAAATGATGACAGTATTTCCAAAGGAAGAAAGAGGGAGGGAGAAAGAGAATAGTGACTATTTTTGCAAGAGAGAAAAAGGGAGAGAGGGAGAAAAATGGCGACGGTATTTTCAAAGGAAGAAAGAGAGAGGGAGGAAGAGAATGGAGACTTCAGAGTTTTCAACAAATCAGTGCCGCAGGATATTCCGACCAATCACATGGAAGTTTACATAATTCGACGCATCACGTTGTAGAAAAGGAACAGACGTAAAGAAACACACAAATAAGGTTTTCAGTTCAGCTTCTTCTTTTTTTCTGTTTGAAATTCATTTCACTTTCAGTGTGCATGATAAATGTTATCTCAAAGTGCAAAAAGTTCAGAAAGAAAATCCTTTTTGATTATGTTCAACTGACTGTTATTTTACTCCCCCTGAACCAAAAATGATAATGTCCTCTGAGAAGTAGGAGACGCCCACGCGTTTTACGGTCAGGAGTGCGCACGTGGTTTTCAAAGGAAGAGGGAGGGTGGGAGAGATGGTGGCTTCAGGGTTTAGGGTAGACAGAATAATGGGGCAGGACTGGGAGGAAGGTGGAGGGGGAAGGTGTGGACAGGGAACAAACAACACAGATCTCTCTCTCTCTCTCTCTCTCTCTCTCTCTCTCTCTCTCTCTCTCTCTCTCTCTCTCTCTCTCCGTGCCTCCGTCTCTCCTCCCTCTCTCTGTCTCTCCCTCCCTCTCTCCCCCCTCCGCCCTCTTCTCTCTCCCCTCACCCCTTACTCTCTCCATCCCTCCCCGTCCCTTCTACCCCTCCCCCTCCCCCTACCTCGCGGCGCCCTTGCTG
>CM031610.1:56141632-56151632 GCA_018398815.1 Conus ventricosus | reverse complement strand
ACCTATACTCTGCCTAGTATATAATCACTCTTGCCAGAGCCTCCTTGCTGCTTTAAATTCTTGGCCTGCCCCCTCTGGCAGAATGTGTCTGTGGGTGCCATTTAAACTGCCCTGGTCTCTTTTCCCTTCATCCTTTCCTTTTCAGGTCTTCTCCGCCCTCTTCTGTTCCCTCAGGGAAGACTGGCCAGGCTTACTTCCCTCCACCGTCTGGCGTATCTTAAACTCTAGCTGTTCGCATATCTTGCTTCTCTTTTTGTTTCTTCAAGTTTTCTCTGTTTATAGATTTACAGACTTTGTTAGCTTATCTGTAATAAAGATGACGATGGTTATCATGTGCTGAGGTTCATGTATGCATGGCCAGTTTAGATATATGTGAGCAGCATTCAATGTTAGGTAGGGTTCTGTAACACTGTCATTCACATGGGTGCGTAATTGGCATTGACACTCAGAAACTTTTATTACGGAATGACTCTTATTCGGAAAATGTTTGTGAACAAGATGCAGAACATTGTGGTGTTACGTGTGTGTACACACACACACACACACACACACACACACACACACACACACACACCATACGTGTGCACACATGCACATGTGCATGCATGCATGCACACACATACATGCTCACTAGCAAGCATACACATAGAAATAAACACAAGCATGCACAAATGCACGCACACGCACACACACACACACACACACACACACACACACACACACATACACACACACATCGAAAATAAAGTAACCAGCAATCCTCATTCCTGCTTTGTAGACTAAGCATCCAGTACAACCATTTCTTTTTTTATTACTGCAGTGGTAGTGATATGATCAAATCAAGACATGATTTCTATTGCCTAGCCGACCTGAATAAGTGGTCATCATCATCCTCCAAAGATGGAATATAGATGTCTACAGTCATTAAGGTGATGAAAAAACATCCATTTATGAATCTTTCCCCTTGCATGCCTTCTCCCCCCCCCCCCCCCCCCCCCCCCCCCCCCCCCCACCCCCCCCCCCCCATCCTCTCCACCATACCCTGTTCCCTCCACTTCTTCACATCTGTCATTTTCTTCATTTTTCAGCTAGAAATATGAGCTTCACTATTGGAAAGTTATTTCCTTTAGAAAAAGAAAAATGACTTTTAACTATTAATCTTCTTTTTCCAAATAAAGAATATTTTTTGAGGATGTTCTGAAGATTTCGCACAGTCCTGATCAAACCTGAAGATGGTCTATGGCTGAAATATTGATGATTTCTGTTCTGTGATCACTCCCAAAGACAGTCTAGGACAGAAACGTCTGCAAGTTTTGTTCTTTTGTTTCTAAGGAAAATCTTCAGAACATCACCAAAGAAAGTTCTTTTTTTTTTTTTTCCCTATGCCAATGTTTTTACTTCCACAATTAAGGTAGGCACATAACGTCTTCAGAGATGATGCCTAAACATGACACCGGTGTGGTTATTTTTAATTTTCATGTTGTCCATCCCACGAGCATACAGATAGCATACTCCTCTGAACGATAGAATAGGATTTAACATGCACATATGCACTCAAGATTTTTTTATGCTAGCATTCACACAGAGGACTGTGGCTTAATGTCTCAACAGAAGAATGAGGGGGTGGGAGCCCGCACTGACGTTTACTCTGAAGAGCACATCTCTTCTGACTTGGCTGTCTGTAGTGGTGATCGAAATCGGAACATTGGAAGAACAGTCTGATGCTTTTGCCGCTGGACCAAGAAGGCCCCTTTCTTGTCCTGTGTAGTACACTCTGTCACCAGATATTTGCTGATCAGGGTGTTTTCTTATGGCTGACCAGGTTGAGGAATGCAAATAAAATAAACAAACGAACTGTTGGGGAATGCTAACAAACAAACAAACAAACTGTTCTGTCAAGTGCCAAGTCCTCAGGTGGGAGCCAGCTTCCCATTTTCACTTTGTTAACGATCAGTGAGGGTCGATACCTTTGTCCATGCTTCCCTGTCTGACATTTGCCTGGAACTGGGCGTCACAATCAAGGGAGCGTCAGGTCTATTGGTTTCGATGGCCATCCCGTCAAGGCAACAACATCACTGTTTGTCCTGCCTGTGAACTCTGTTGCCTTTCCTTTTTGTTTTTTGTTTTTTTAAGCTTACTTTGTCTGTCTTTTTTTTTTTCCTCTGTGTTTTACTTTCTTTTTTTTTTTTTTTTTTTTTTCTTTTTTTTTTTTTTTTTTTTAAACTATTTATTAATTCGTTTTATCAATGTACACAAAAAAATAACAACATTGGTACATAAAGAGTAATATTTTTTTACCAAACATACACAAAGAAAAAAAGGGCTATAAAAAAACAACAACAACAACAAACAAACAAACAAACAAAAACAATCCACGTACACGTACATCTATGTGACAAACAGCTATCGATCAACATATAGATGTAAACAGCAACATCAGCAAGAATAAAGACATTTGTATACATGTATGTTCATAATTGTAATGCACTCTAAACATTGTAATCACTGATGAATCCAACCCAAATTTATTTTATCAATGCAACATTTACAGGAGAAAAAAATCACTACGAAATTTTATAATTTTCATATTTCTTTCATCTTTTTCCTTCTTTTTTCCCCTTTTTTTCATGCCGTTTCTATAAGTGGTAAATATGGTAACCATCTTGTTTTAAAACATGTCCATTCCAATTTATATCTGCATTGTATTTTTCTATTTTATAACGTGAAAGTAGGTACCTTGAAGGAGGCTATATTAGGAAGACAATGGTAAAATTTGCATTTATAGATATACTGTTTTCCTAAAAGAATTATAAATCTAAAACCGAGTCTGTAGATATGATTTCATCATGTCCAAAAGTATAACTTTCTCACAAAATGTAAAGTTCGTACCTGGAAAGCATTTTGATTTTAGCAATCTCTCCAAATTATTCCAAAGCTGTTTGAGTAATCACACTCCCAGAAAATATGCTGTATGTTGTCCTTAGTTTCTCTACAGAAATCACAATTGTTATTCCCCACAATCCCCATTTCCTTTAAAACTACGTTAGTTCCAAGAATCCTGTGTACGATACGAAGCTGCAGCCATTTAAGTTTTATTCTTGTATTTTATGAATTTGGTTGAAAACCTTTTCCCAAGAAATTTCTGTTCCCAGTTTTTCAGTCCATTTCTGCACGAATTAGGAAGTTTGCTGTCAAGTGTGAAAAGGTCATAGTACAGTCTTGATCCCTTGGGTATAGAGTATATTATTTTTAGAGCTCTTGGTTTTTCTGTTATATTTTGATTAATTGATATATTACGACCAGTTTGGTGTATATATTTCCTATAGAGCTTACACAGCCGTAGTAAGCCAAGAAGCATACACCCATATCATATTTTCTATTAAATTCATTTAGACTTAGAAAACTTCCGTCGTTTTTCAAAAATGTGAAACACAGTAAACTCCTTTCCAAGTCCAATTATTTGATTACATTATTTACCAATTTTAAATTTATCATTATGAAAGACTGGCTCGGACAGTACATCCGATTGTGTTTTTGCTTTCAGGTGTCTGCAAAAATCTCTATATGCCATGAATGTATGGTTCCAGAATACATTAATTATATTTATTCAAAGGATAACAAGGACCATATTTTTCTATTTCTTCGAAAAGGGATACATTACACAAGCAATATTTTTCCACTTGTGTTTTGTTGTTTTTAAATCTTCTCAGCCAGGTAAGTTTTAGAGCATTGATATGCTTTCTAATATGCTTTCTAATATCGGGTATGCCTAAACCTCCCTCCTTTATGTTTTTATTCCAATTTTTCTACTTATTTTATCCCGTTTACCATTCCAAATAAACCTAAAACACATTCTCTGGCAATCATTTATAAAGTCATCTGGTGGATTGGAAGTAAAATCCATAGATGAATCAATTTAGATAAAATCAACGATTTTAACACAGCAACTCGTCCAAGAGGAGTAATATTTCTTTTCATCCATATTTTAAACAAGGCTGTTATTCTGATAATTTTTCAGCATAATTTTATCTTTTCACAGTGTTTTACGTCATTTGTGAACCATATTCCCAACATTTTAAATTATTAGGGTTCCATTGTATATTTAAATGTTGCATATATTTTATTTTTGAGCCTTTCTTACAACCTAGCCATATTGCTTGTGTTTTATCTGCATTTAGGAAAAGTCCTGAAAACTTCCAAATCTCTCTATTAATTGGACAGATCTTTAAAAAGATATTCGATCTCCGTTATTCATTAATTGTGTATCATCGGCAAATTGTGATATTTTAAGTTCTTTGTTGTTTATTTTAACACCTTTTATATCTTATCTTCTCTTATCATGATTGCTAAGATTTCTACACATAGTATGAATAGATAAGGCGAAAGTGGATCTCCCTGTCTACAACCTCTTTCAATGTGAAACCAATCCGAAGTTTGACCGTTAACTATAACAGTTGATTTTATGTTTTTATAAAATGTTTGTATCCAACTACATATACTATTTTCAAAACCATATTCTCTCCAAAATTTTAAACAAAAATTCCCAGTCCAGAGAACTCAAAAGCTTTCTCAAAAATCTAAACAGAGTAAAAGTCCGGGTAATTGTCTCACTTCCCAGATAGTTTATTAGGTCATAAATAAGCCGTATGTTATCCCCAAGATATCTATTGCAATGAAACCTGTCTGATCTTCACTTATTAGGCTCGGAAGAACCTTTTTTATTCTATTTGCGATGCATGCGGACCCAATTTTATACAGAACATTTAAAATTGAAATAGGTCTCCAGTTTTTTATATTCTCTCTCGATTTGTCCGGTTTAGGTATGCAGGTGATTATTCCTTCTTTTGAGTGGTTGACAGTTCCCCATCCTTCACTGACTGATTTAGAGCACGAACTACAAAGGACCAAGTTTTTTCCAGAAAAATTTATAAAATTCAGCTCCAAACGTCTGAACCAGGACTTTACCATTTTTCATGTTTTTCAAAGCAAAGCCGGCTTCTTCTAAACTTATTTCTCCATTTAAGGAATCTTGTTCTTCTCTAGATAGTTTTGGACACTCTTGAATTAAGTCTTTTACGACACATGTATCTAGGTTTCTTTTGGAATACAGTCGTTTATAAAATAAATGAACTTCTTTCTTTATTTTACTTGGCTCATCTATAAGTGTTCCATTGCTGTCCACCAATTTTGTCATACTTTTATAACATAGTGCCTCTTTTCTAAATTACAAAAGTAGTTTGATATTTTTTCCCCTTCAGCAATCCATTTAGCTCTTGATCTTAATATAACTCCCTGTATTTTCTTCTCTCTGAGTGTAAACTAGTTGTTGTTGTTTTTCTTTTAATAATTTAAAATCATCTTCTGTTTTATTTTCTTTTTCTAATACAGCGATTTCTTTTAATAAATCATCTTCTTTTTTTAAAGCCTTTTTTTTCCTCATAGTAGCCTAGGCAATAGTTTTCGATCTTATTTTCATGAGCAAAAGTCAATAAAAACTTTATCTGATACAGTAAGTTCAACATCTTTAAGTGGGATTTGAGAGAGTGTTTCTACGTCATACTGTTCTTTCGAATATTCACAAATGATTTCAATCGATTGAATTATGTACTTCGTCTACATATTGTTTGTCTTTTAACAATTCACAATTAAATTTCCAGAATGTGTTATGTTTAATAGCTTTCCCAAATTTCAATTTCAGAACAACCATTGAATGATCTGTTCGATATCCAGGTGTAATATCTGCGTCTTCAAAATTCAACATAAGGTCTTCTGAGATAAGAAAAAAATCTAACCTACTCTGCTTTAAAGGTGATGATCTGTGCCATGTATAGCGTTTTTACTTGTGGATTATTTATCTCGCCAAACGTCTGACAGAGCGAAATCAAGCCATCATGTTTTCAACACATTTTTTGCCTTTGGATTGTTTATATTTCTATAATTATCATAATCTAAGTAGGGATCGAGGACAAGATTCCAGTCACCAACTAAAGCAAGTGTATGATTTTCATATTTCTGTATTTTGCCCTTTAAGTTTTCGTAAAATTCAGATTATCTTTATTAGGACCGTAAATATTTACCAGCAGAATCTTCTTCTCGAAGGTTGTCATGGACATAATGATATAGTTTCCATTTGAATCCCTTTCTATTTCGTTAATTTTAAATTCGAAATTATTATTAAATAATATTGCAACTCCCCTTGCATTTGACTTAAAGGAGGAGAAGAAACATCTATATCCCCATTCAGACGTTACATATCTTTCAAGTTTTTCATTGAAGTGAGTATCCTGAAGGCAGTAGATACAGTGTGACTTTTTTCTAAGACAAATGAAATACGTCTCTTCTCTTCTGAAGGTCTCCTAGTCCCTGGCAATTCAGGGACGAAAATCGTTATTGATGCCATATTAAGTCGTAAGGCATTTTGCATAAATAAGTTACTCGTACATCACTTCCCCATACAAATTGAAAAAACAATGTGGTATTTTCACATAAAAGTAATAAGTTAGTCCATAATTTTTGTCTGTGAGAAATCATTTCACCTTGGTTTAGTAACAACAACAATTATAGCAACAGAAATGCATAGCTGTTGATAAAAGGTAAATGAAACTGAGGTGGGCTGGATTAAAAAGGAAACCAATTCTTTGCAATACACTGCGTTCGATACAGGGAAGAACCATACGCACAAAAGGCATACAGTGTACGAAAAACAACAACAACAACCCAACCTAATAACCAAACATAAGAATGGAGGGAAAAACATATTCTTTAAAAATGACAACCGCACTGGAGAGCACGGGGCTTTGATTCCCTGTTAATTAATACACAAATCCAAACATAATACATATTGGAAATAGGGCTATTATTACAGACAGGGAGGCAGATGAACAGAGGAAGGGAGGGAAGAGAAAAAAAAAAATAAATAAAATCCTATTACCTGCACGCATGTATTTATCTCTGTATCTGTGTGTGTGCGCGCGCACGAACATGCGCGCGCACACACACATGTACGTTTTCACCGATTAAACCAAACATTTTTCAAGTGTGATGGATATGAACCACCTTGCAATTTCAATAACAATAACAATAGCAATGACAAGAAGACAAAGACCACCACCCTGAGATGAACAAGAACAAGAATAACAAAAATGGCAACAATTGCCAATGGTTGCCACCACCGACATGATCTGCGTCGTCCCCATCGTCATGCACACCAAGGACCTTCTGTATTCCATTTGAGAATATGCAGTTACAGAGCACCTGCATGGGGTAAACTACAACACACACACACACCACACACACACACACACACACACACACCACACACACCCCACCCCACAGCAACAGCTAATGGCGTAAGTCAAGTGGTAAAATGAGTTCATCAAAATAGAAGAGAGAGAGAAGGAAGTAAGAGAAGAGGGAGGGGAGAGAGAGGGAGGAAAACAAATGGAGTAGGCGCAGAGAGGAGGGAGAGAGGGAGACTGAGAGAGAGAGGGAGTGTGGGCAGGGGGAAGAAAAGAGTAAAGAGGGGGGGGGGGGGTGAGGAAAGAGTAAAGACAGACAGAAAGAAGGACAGAAAAAGAAACATGTAAGCTTCATTAACTATGATATCCATCCGTAGTCAAGTGAAAAAATGCCATGAACTAATGCATGAATACATAAATCAAGAATCAAACAAGCACATGATTGAAATAAGTCAACATCATTTGTGATACATTCACAAATGTTATCATTTATCTTTAAAAAAATGTCCAAGAGAAGGCTAATTTTTAATCAGTTAGTAATGTCACTGTAAATAATAAACAGCATGTGCGCTGTGTGTGTCGTGCGCGCGCGAGCGCGCGAGCGTGTGTGTGTGCGCGCGCGCGCGCGCGCGCGCACGCGCACGTGTGTCTGTACGCGCGCACATGCTTTACTCATAAACCAAAAACGAAGTACTAATGCAAAACTCACATTTTCCAAGTAAGATGGATGGACCTCAATAACAGTGACAATAGCATGACAAGAAAGAAACCCCCACCCTGAGAATCGTAACAACAATAATAACTACAATAACCAATAGTTGCCACCACTGATATTGTCTGCATCATCCCCATCGTATCTGTATGTGTACGCGTAATAGCATAAGTGGTAGCATGATGTCATCAAAATGGAAAAAAGAAAGAGGAGGTGGACATAAGAGGAGAGGGAGGGGGGAGAGGGGGGAAAACAGATCAGTGTAGACAGCAGAGAGAGGAGGGAAGGAGAGAAAGAAACTGAACAGGAAAAAAAAGAGAAACAGAAAGAGATGAGAGAGAGAGAGAGAGAACGAGAGAGAGAGAGAGAGAGAGAGAGAGAAAGAGAAGAGAGAAGAAAGAGAGAGGAGAGAGAGAGAGGAGAGAGAGAGAGAGAGAGAGAGAGAGAGAGAGAGGGATAGAGAAGGGGGGGGGGGAGAAAGAGGTAAAGGTAGACAGAAAGATGTACAGAGAGAGAGAAAAAAAAAGTGAGCTTCATCAGTTATGATTCCATCCGTAGACAGTGGGGGGAAAGTGTCATAAAGCAATACTTGAACACATGAAAAAAAAAAAATGTTCATGTTACATTAATTATCATTTTCTTTCATTTATATTTTTTTAACAAGTGCGTAAGTACAATATTACAACAGAAATAGACGAAATCAACATTAATTAATCAAAAAGTTCTTTTCAATGTCACACTAAAACAAAGTTGCCATGAACACATGCTAAACTAATCAAAAAAACAAGACATAAAAAAAGGAGAGTGTGCGCTCGGGCGCGCACGAGCGCACGCACGCGCATGCACCTGTGTGTATAAGAACATGCGCGCGCGCACCGCGCGCCCGCACGCACGCGCGCACGCACATGTCTTTACTCATGACCAACACAAAGTACTAATGCAAACACACACACACACACACACCACACACACACACCAACATTTTCGAAGTAAGAAGGATGGATCTCAATAACAATGACAATAGCAATGACAAGAATGAATACAAAACACCACCCTGAGATCATAACAATAATAACAACAACAATAACCAATAGTTGCACCACTGATATTATCTGCATCATCCCCATCGTCAAGCACACAAACGACCTTTTGTATTCCATTTGAGAATAATGCAGTGCACAGCACCTGCATAGGGTAAACGAGAACAAACCACACACAACACACACACACACACACACACACACCACACACACACACCCCACACACAAAGCAATAGCTAATAGCATAAATGGTAGCATGATTTCATCAAAATGGAAAAAAGAAATATGAGTTGGAGATAAAAGGAGAGAGAGGGGAAGGAGGGAAAACAGATCGGTGTAGACAGCAGACAGAGGAAGGAAGGAGAGAAAGAAACTGAATAGAAAGGGAGAGACAGAAAGAGAGAGAGGGGAATAGAGAAAGGGGGAGGGGGGGGGAGAGAAAGAGGTTAAGGTAGACAGAAATATGTACAGAGAGAGAGAGAGAGAGAGGAGAGAGAGAGAGGAGAGAGAGAGAGAGAAGAGAGAGAAAGTGAACTTCATCAAATTATGATATCCATTCGTAGACAGAGGAGAAGTGGCGGAGGGGGGGGGGGGATGCCATAAAGTAATACTTAAAACACATGGATCAAAAAAGTTTTAATTACATGATTTTCTTTCATTTATCTTTTTTCTAAGAAGTAACATAAGTACAACAATATAATAGAGAATCAAAACCAAATCAACATTAAATAATCGAGAAAATTCTTTTCAATGCCACACTGAAGCAAAGTTGCCGTGAACACACGCAAACTGTCAAAATATCAAGACATCGATACAACAACAAACCAAAAAAAAAAAAAAAAAAAAAAATTTCAGCACATTTCTCGTCGGAAAAGGTCCTCCACATTTATGCCCAGATCAACTCTGATTGTCTTTCCATTTTTCAGTTTTTCATAATACTTTTCCATTGGATGTCCATGATGACATGACTGCAGAGTGGTTGGAAATCTTTTTGAGCAGTTGGTAGTTTG